>VZTJ01004779.1:1629706-1655175 GCA_013397795.1 Orthonyx spaldingii | reverse complement strand
AACTGTCATAACCCACCGTAGTAGCAGTGGGAAAGCTACTAGTGTGGGACAGACATTCCACAACAAGCAAAGATCTTTTTCTCCTGGGCGGCTGCTAGTTGTGAAGCTGAAAACCATAAGAACTGTATTTCTGATAGAAAAGTCAACGTAATAAAGCAGGAGAAAACTCCTCTCCCTAAATGAACTGAAAAAAGACTAATTTAAAAGTGGCAAACTGACTGAAAGTCAAAGTGTTGTTTTTTTGTATTGTCATTGAAAAAATGGAGAGGTGGGAAGAGCAAAGGTGTTCTCACGGTTTTGTTCTGGTTCTTAATTTTTTTTCCTTCCTTTTAGGTCTGTTAATAAACTCTCTTTATATTCTTTAAAGTTTGAGCCTGCTTTACCTACTCCTAATCCTTATCTCACAGCAAAATTAAATAAAATCTGGTAAGTGTACTGGCGTTTAGCCAAAAAACTCAAGTGAATGAACTCAAACCACTACAATACCCTATATGCAGCACATACTGCATGTATAGATACAGGCTGTATGTATATTATACCATAGATGTGTGCTGTACGTAGCACAATATATGCAGTATGCACCTATCCATGTAACTGATATAGTAAATATCTGCTATGTCCCATCCCTGTAGTACTTGGCCACATAATACAGAAGAGTCTTAATTGTTTTGCTGTGAAAAAACATGATTTAGATGCAATATATGCACAATATCTTCCTGACTATATTATCAAGGATAATATTTTTTCAAAAACTTAATATAAATGTTCTGCAGCCTTGAGTGGCCAATGAGCATGTTACTGTTAAAAAAAAAATTTACTTTGCTGAAAATGAACATGAGTTCTCAGCAGATCTATGAAAGTCAGTTTAAGACTGCTGTGGTAAGAAGGAACACTTTTATCCAGAAACATTTTGTGGTATGACAGTTCAGTGAACAGCTTAGTGTTCTGCCAGCCATTTGGGAAGTTTCTTTTGCAATGGAGTACAGAAAGTCTTGAAAAGTAAAAGAAATATTAACTTAATGGAAACTGGGACTTCCAAAGCTAGCAAATATGTATTGTAATTCTCGCTTGAATGCTTTACTTGCACTGGGCTAATGAAGTCAAACACTAAAAGTCTTCATGTGCTGTACAAAAATGAAATAATGCTGATGGAAAAAAAAACAACCCAGGAACTGATAACCAGGTCAGTCTTAAGACTGAAAGCACACTGAAAATCACATTGTGGTGTAAATCCAGAAAAAATGAGTTGTGATACGAATCCCAATCTTCTGTTAAGGAATCAGGGCCTAATGGCCTGGATAAAAAGAGAATGAACCAAAAGTGTTGTTTTAGACTAACTCTTGAAATCTTTTTGAACTACAGTTTTTCTTTAAAAGAAACAATTACACCTCTCATTTCAGATTTCTAATGAAAATGAAAAGAATGTATAATAATTAGGGCTGCTCTAATGAATCTCTGCAAGGAACTCAACATACAAATATGTGATGGTTGCTACATTAAAATTTATAATTAAAATTTTATAATAAAATTAGCTTCATAATGATGTTAAGATATTCCTTTGCTCTGAAGGCATTAAAATGTGCAACAACATGGTAAAGAAGCAACAGAAAATAAAAAATTCTGAGATATTGCAAAAATGGGCTATTTGATTGACAGAGCACTTTAACACAATTTGATGTGATAAGCTTCCTATGACAAGAACAAATATTGGTTACAAACCTAATTCTGGCATACACAATTTTGCAGTTTTTGCCAAAAATTGTGTCAGAAGTTACATTTATTCAAAGCAAGACCTGCAGACTATATGTGATTAATGTTTCTATCTTGGCAGGAGCGCCCAAAATTTAAGATTTATTCCCTCTGCCACAGGTTAGGCAGACAGGAGGCTGATATACTAGATATGACTGCTATTGTAAATTTATTTGGCATTTCATTTTTCAGTCACACTGATGGTTATTTTCCTACATCTTCAATCCATCCTTTCCTGCTAAATCCAATTAGTTTGATTGGCAGATTTAGCTTCCCAGTGGGTCTTTGTCAATATTGTGTAGCAGTAAATACCTTGAGACACTTTTTCAAAACTTTCCTCAGTTATTTGATTTTTCCTCACCCAGATAACTATTGATCAGCTGGTTCTGTGCAGCTCTCACCCATCCACAGATGCTGAAGAACATGGTGATCAAAATCACCCATGTACTAACAAAACCTGCACCATGTTTTGAAGAGAAAGGAGGAAATCCTGCCAGGGCTGGGGTGTCCTGGGGCTCAGCAGCCCCAGTTTGGGACCACTCTTGATACAGGGATGCCATGGGCAGGGTTCTGACAGTGAGACAAGCCACTGGGCAGGGAGGTACAGCAGGTGTTAAATTTCTTAAAGGCAATATTTTAAATTATTTTTCCTCATAAACTAATTAACAGATTTACATACAAATGATCAGAAAATTTATTCTGTGCTCAGCAACACACATGCTGTCTTTCTCATACATAACAATGAAGCTAAATCCTTGATTCAGTCTTAATTAAGAAGCTACAGCAAGTTCTTCTATAGTGTTTTGTTTTCTGGATATATAGTGGGAAGAAAGAGGTACAATAATTAATGTTGAAATAGTGTGAAAGATGATCAATTTATAGAAAAGGTCAATTAAGTGAGTTGAAGAGAAGATTAAATAGGAAGAGAAATGAGCTTACATTTATGAAAACAAAGGAAAACCTGGAGCTGGTCTAAGAAGAATTTCACCAGAACAAAAGATTTGTATTTACATGCTGCATAATACAGTGGCCAGGGGAATCATTGGGCATGTTTCTCTCCTGAACTGGTAAAAGATTGTGTTCACAGATCAACCATTCAACAGAGACACAAATTAAGATTTTAGTAAGGCTCACTAGCAGAATAGATTAATATAGCACTTTTTCCTTAAAGACTGAACTTCAGATTTTCATTAAAGCACAAGAAAAAAGTGTTAGAGAGCCTCAAATATACAGGTTAAGTACAACAACAGATCTACAAGGTGAACCTTTATTAGCCCTTGCTCCTGCTATAACTAAGCCTCTCATTTTTTCAGTGACAGATTTTGGGGATTGATTACTGTAAGAGCAATAATAACAATTTGTGAATTCTTTCCAGAAGTCAGGCTATGATATGTTCTATCTGAATAAATTATATAGAAAATTAGTGATTTATTTCTTTTTTTTCAAAAAAAGTTTTTTTAATCTTGTCTTATTTGTGACTGTACAGGTAAAAAATTTATGAGGTACTGTAAAAATAAAATTGGAATGGTGTCATTTTTAGAGTGCTCTTTGGTATGGGTTATACTCTTCACACTCTTCATACTCTCAGATGGAGTGGAAGTTTTTATTTTGAGTTTTTAGTGATGTTGTTTATGTATAATCCAAACACTAACACCACCATGACCACCACCACCCCCTCCTACTACTGGGCACGTAAATACATTCACTAAACTTGGGACAGTTTTATCCAGGCACAGCAGCATCTACAAGCATTTTCAAATCATGGAGAAAATGCTTTGTTTTAGTTACACGGAAAGGTTATGAATATTATGTGGGGACAAATGCATTTGATACAGTGTTAATGACACCTAGAGTGCACTGAAGATTGTACTAAAAAGAACTACTTAGTCTGGAACCTAGACACTAATGAAATTCTTTAAACAGCAGCTATTGGTCTGATCATACTTTATCTTTTGATTTATAAAAGCAAAAAATTACTGTTTATGGAAAAAACATCCTAGTGATGCAAAATGAGAAAGCAATGCCAACGTAGAGGAGGGCTAGAAAATGAAATAATCTGCAATATCTTGCACACTGGAGTAATATCATCAAATCAAGGTTGGACACTGGATTATTAATGACCAGACATTCTCCTATAATTTGCTAGTTGGTTATGGCTTAACTGGAGGATACAACTGATGAATTAGCCCAGCATGCCCATTGAGAACTGTCATGCTGCCATTAGAAAAACAAACATAATCCTAGGTATTTATCAGAGACATATGGCAAACCTGATGCTGTCTTTTAATGCACTTTCTTTGGCATACTAAACTCAAAAAAGGTCTCCTGTGTCAAATCAGATTGAGGGAGCCAGATCCAAAGAGGAGGTGTCAGCATCATGCCTAGACTGGGCAACATAACAGTACTTCCTAAGTCTTTTGCTTGAGGATAGGAGGTCACCTTGCATATCCTTCAAATAAGCCTGGAGTCAAGGTTAGCATTTGTAGCTTGTAAAGTTTGAGAAGCAGAACATATTGCTTCTAAGTTGAGGCTGCAGAAAACTGGCTTACCCAGCTTCTGCTTGGCGTGGAACTCAGGCAGAACAGGTTCCTGTCTGATTCTGAGCTGAACCTGCTCATACATTGTTAGTCTCCAACCTTACAAGTAAAGCTTCACTCCTCTTGCTAGCAGTGACCAAGCTTTTGGTATAGATTAATGACAAGTGACAAGTGCTCTTATTAGCAGATGACTGTTCTTTTGCGCATGTAAATATGGATATTCACACTGAGAGCAGCCATATGTATAATTTATGTCTGTGCTTCTGTGATGGATCACATTTTAATCTCTGGTGTCTCTTTAGATCAGGGGTGAATGTTCTTTCCAAGCTTATACAGGTATAATTATTTTTGTGTGCCCCTTTTTAATCCAAACCTTCCCCTACCCCAAATCGCATTTACCCTTTTTCCTATATTTAAAGGCACAATCCTGTACAGATGAAAAACAGCATTTTTAAAACTGGACAGAAGAATAACATTTTTTTCATCAATACTGATAATTTAAATTAGTTTTGTGTACATATGTATTTGTGTATTTGTTTACATGACCTCTACCTCAGTCGGAATAGTTGTATGTATGGGTAAGTGAACATATCTTCACAATGCACATTTCAGGTACAAAGAACAATTAATGATTCTGTTACTCTGTCTTCCTATTTTTCCAATTGTCTATATATATTTGCTGCTCTCAGCTGTTCTAATTTATTCTGAGAAAAAAGGTTCCTAAATTGAAGAGTCTAGAGCAAGAAAAACACATTCTGAATTGAGTGGATAGGTTTTGTTTCCTTTTTCTTTTTCTTTTTTTTTTCTCGCTGTGTTATGGTTGCTTACACACTTAAATCAAAAACTTGTCAGTTTTCCTGTTGAATTCTGATATACAGCCTGAAAACTGCAATAAAGCCTAGATGACTTATTGGAGTGGGTCAAGAAAAGGAGTAAAAAAAATGATCAGAGGGCTGGAATACCTCTCCTATGGAGTCAGCCTAGAGAGCTGGGGTTGTTCAGCCTGGAGATGAGAAGGCTCTGGGGGGCTTTAGAGTCTTTTCCAGTACCTGAAGGGAGCTACAAGAGAGACAGAGAGGGACATTTTACAAGAGAATGTGGTTTTAGGACAAGGGGGAATAACTTTAAACTGAAAGAGAATAGTTTAAATTGGATGTTAGGAAGAAATTCTTGACTGTGAGGATGGTGAAGCACTGGAACTGGTTGCCCAAAGAAGTGGTGGGTGCCCCACCCCTGGAAGGATTCAGGGACAGGCTGGCTGGGGTTTTGAGCAACCTGATCTAGTGAAGGCTGTCCCTGACTATGGCAGAAGGGTTGGAACTAGCGGATCTTTCAAGCTGCTTCCAACCCAAACCATTCTCTGATTCTATGATTCTATGCTATAGAATCTACATTATTATGAGTATATTCCAGGAATGAATCAGACCTTGTCAAGTAGTTCTGTACCTGTAAGAGGTTAAAGAGAAAAGATTATCTTTTACTCCACTGGCACCATTCCTGGCTCCTTGAGCAAGAGGTTTGTGTTCCCAGTGGACTCCCTGAAGCAAAGAAAGTCTCATAGTCCTTGTGCCTTCCAGAGAGTTCTTCAGCCATGATTTTGAAACAAGGCCCAGTGGATGGAAGTTGAAGTCCCCAACAGCTGGAACAGGGGTGCAGCAGAATGTGCAGTATGCAGGTAAAAACCAGTCTATATTCAAAACTCTTTGCTATGACATCTGTTTGTGCCCTTGGCAGCCAAGGAAAATGGTCACAAAGAAGCAACAATTTTCAAATGGAATACCCAAAGGCGTCATTTGTAATCCCTGAAGTGTGATTTTAGTTTGGGGATTGGTTTCCATTTTCTTTTTAATAAGGAAAATAAGACAGAAGTGTTTGTTTTAGAAAGGTGAGTTCCATTCGGTAGAGTGAGGATTTGATAGTGCAATAAAGAAAATTGTCACTGCTGAGCTGATGTCGAAACAAAGAGAACTCGAGATCAAGTGGCAAAAGAGGTTAATTTATTTATTAAATTCAGCTTTTATATACAAAATGGACTCTCACTTGATTGGCCATTAGCTGTACGCCTCCTACAGCTAATTGGCCACCTGGATCCATGAGAGCTCGAACACCTTTATCTTTGTTTACATAAACAAATAGATTCTTTCTCACGAGAAAGACGTTTTTGTGCTGTCACAGGAAATAATTAATATATATTAATAATGTCATAGGAAATCTCACAGCAGCCTCGTAACAGTTAAAGATTAAGAATTCACTCTGACTTTTGTGACCTTAAGTCCCATTTGACTGGCAGACTGCTTTTCTTGGAAGAGTAATTTCCACTTAATTTTTTTGTTGCTAGTTGTGTGGTTAGAAATAAATTATTATTATTATTATTGTTGTTGCTTAAAATGGAGAAAATTCAGACAGTGCTGTTGATCTGCAGAACTTTAATCTAAGTGTTGATTATCTTTTCAATCCTTCACATGTCCCAGTCATTTTATGATGTATTTCTCCTAGAAAGAATAAATGCCTAACAAAATCAAATGCGAATTTTATGAAAGGTCAATGAGCTCTATTGCAAAGCAGCAATTTGAAAGAGAAAATGGAAAATATCCATTGACAAATTAGAAATTTTACAAGAACTTAATGGGGTCCATCAAATTTACAGGTTTATCAAAGAAGTGGGCTCCAGGTCTGTCTTTTAGACATTTTTGAGGTGTCATTCCCTCTTAATATCTTTAGTAGTTGTGGTGTTGCTCAGTGTGATCACAACATCAGACTACCACATTCAGATGACTTATTCTCACAACCAGAAACTAAATCTAGTAGTCTCTGTCTTTCGGTAGGAAAGGAAACTTCTTTTACTTCACCTGGTGGACCAGAAGACCCAGCAGAAGAAATTGGTTTCAGCTTTTTCCAAGTTTTATGACCAGCCTGATTTAGTTTCTATAAAATACAAAAGGAGTGTAACTTTGAATGGAAACCTGAGGAATAGGAAAGCTTGGGAACAGTAGAGAAATAATATTCAGGCAAAAAGTCTTTTCAAAGTAAATAAAATAATATAAATCACAATAAAGTTGTGATTTATATCAGCACACAGAAACTGCCCTAAACAATTACATAAGAAAGAAGAAAAAAAAATTAAAAACTTTCAAAATCCTCATTTTGAGACTGAAACCAAAATTGCACAACTGCTGTAAAAGAAGTGCTTTTCAAATACATGGTAAAGTGTAAAAAGTTAGTATTCCCTGTGGCCCAAAAAACTATTCACAAGAAACTAGAGATGTCCCTTTTCAATCATCAAAGAACATCTACAAAACATAAAGAACACTGGGATATTTCAAAGAGAAGTAAATGTAAAAGAGTCTTTTGAGGGAGGTGACTTCTAAGGAGAAGCAGGACCACACTGTGTAGAAGTCAAAGTATTTATTAAAGTTTTCTAGAAAAAAATGGTTTCATTATCTCTGAAGAAACACATTTAGTGATAAACAAAAATTTCTCAGGCCTCAATTGTTGACATAGATAGCTCTACATTAATGTCCATAACTCTACATGGAATTCAGTACAAATTACCTGCAACTTTCTTTAAAAATATTTTGAGGTTTTGAGTAGTTCTTTCAAAAGAAACTCATACTGACTGACTATAAAAGAGACAATTGTGCTATTTCCTAATACAACCTGAATGCTGTAAAATGTTGCATTTTGGGGGTTTTTGGGGGGAGAGGATGAATGAGGAAGAGATGTTCTTTAGCAGTGGGTTTTTTTACATTTATAGCAAGGGAACTGGAAGGGCCCAGAAATATCCAGAACAAAAAGAGTTTGTCATTGTGAAAATTCCAGAAGCTATCGGAAAGAGAATTCCCTTTGTGAGTAAGCCATCTGGCAGGTCGTGCTGAGTTATGCCAAAAAGCTGAGGCAATCAGAACACAGCAGGGGGAAACCTTTAAGCATGGGAGTTAAATCCAGCTTTATGTTCCTAGCAGTTGACTAACACAATCCACTGAGGGAGCTGGGTTCTTACACCACTGCTCTGGAGATGGACTATGCAGGCCTCTGTCAGGGAAAGGAAAGGCATCTGTGGCCTCTGTTTCTTTTAGGAAACCACTCTAAGAATAAAATAATGGCTCAAATCTAAGGTTACCCGCTGTCTTTTCAAAGAATAATCAATTTCTCAGCAACCAGGCAATCTAGTTGGCTGTTAACATGAGGTGGGCACAGTATCTGAGCTGTGAACACCTGCCGCTTCCTCATGGAGGTCCTTTGATTGATGATAAGATCTGGAGGTTCCAGGTGATGGAATAAAAAGGGGAACAGGATTGGACTGCACAAGTCTGGGTGTGCCATGTAAGGCAAGGCAGTGTGCATAATTTCTTTTGTTTATGTGTACATTCCGGCTATTTTTACCTCAGTTACATGAACAAAAAGAGCAATCTAGACTTGAGGACTACATAAATTTGTATTTTCTAATGTATTTCCCAAGGAAGGAAATTTATACAACCTCTCTGCTGGCTTTGTAGCTGGATACATCAGGCAGTTCCTACCAAATCTGGTAATGTGAGTCTCTGCTATATTAAGATTTAGAAGCTTTGTGAGAATATGTGCCCAGGTGGAGGAGAGAGCACATATTAGTGTCAATAGTGACAAATGAAAAACCAGCAGCATGGGCTACTAATCAGGTTTTAAACACAGAATGCCTTGGGAAACCAGGCACATAGAAATGTGATGCTCAGGGAACTGCTCTTTTCACTGAAGGAACTGCTCAAAAAAAGATGCAAAAAAAGGGGTTGCAAGTAGGAGAAATCAGAAGAAATGATGAGTCTTGTTTATTCACAAATAAGAGGAGAAAAGAAATAGTTAATATTTTGATAGTCTGGCCTTGCTCAAGCCTGCATAATTACAACAAATACTGGAGAGTGAAATGTGTAGCTCATGGCTCACTCTAATACAGAGTTATGCTAGATTACAGCATGAAAGAAAAGTATTCATGCCCTAATGATAAAGTTGGAAGATGCCAGGAATATCTGCAGTAATTAAAATTCTGACATTTATTTGAAAATCAAACATGAGTCTTTTGAAATGACATGATTGGGAAGGGCAGTTCCACCACAGTGACTACACCAGCAGAGATGCTGGAACTTACTGCCTTCTGCTCTGCTTGGAACTATATTTAGCCTTGAGTGTGTCAGTCTTTGATCTGGAATTTCTTATTTTCCTGCCAATTTTCACAACATTTTTTGCAGTCTGACTGGTTTTCTGATGCTCAGAAGAAAGTGGAGAAAGGACAGGAAAACAGAAAACTTCACCAAGAAAAAAAAAAGTGAAACTACATGATCAGTTTTCAAACTTATGAGCAATTAGGATATTCATGCATCATGGCAAATAAAATCAAAGTTCCAATAATATATATTAGTTAAAAATCAAGAAAAGTGAGTACTTATAAGAAAATTTCACTCTATCATTTGCATACTGTAAATACACAGTGCATATGAATCTGATGAGACAGTTAAATGAATTTTAAAATTGTCTAGGACTTCAGTAAATGCAGTAGAATTTAAAAATCCATTTTAAGTGATTTTAGACATTTAAGTGAGCTTTTAGGTAACTAAAGATGCTGTCATTCATCCCATTTCTAAATTATGTTTTTATTTGGTCGAGAGATAGAAACTTTAAAAAAGAGATCATGGGTCAAATGGAAAAATGAAATAGGAGCTATAAAGTATTAGCCATAAGAAGGATCAGCCATCTCTCTTTCTTTAATTTTTGCCTGTCTTTACGTACTATATATCTCAGTCTTCCCTGCTGCCCAGATTGAAGAGCTGCAAGGTCCTATTTACTGTTAATGTGTTTCTGTGATGCACAGGCCAGTGCTACTGGCCAAAGGATTTATGTACTAGCAGAGATCAGAAGCCTGACACACAGAAAATAAACAATAGCTTTTGCTTGAAAATTTGATTTTGTTTTAGTCCCTGAAACAACCTAGGGCCGATTCTGTCTGTACTTACTCTACAAAGGTCTGGAGACCTTAATTCCTCAGATAGTGTCACCTGATTATAGCTTCATTGTCTCTCAGTAGATAGCATTCTAACAGTGTCAGAGATTGGATTTCATAGTGATTTTTATTTATAAAATTACCTATTCTGCAGTTCCTGGATTGTAATCTTTCTACACAGTTTACAAGTGAGGTCTTTGGCATTGAGTTGCACTGTTTAAACAAGTTTAGCTATTCCAGGTTTTGCTAATTAAGGGACCCCTGACCACATGTTCACAAATTTCTATTTTGTAAAGCATCCTCAAGACATCTTGAAAGCTGGTCACAGAATGAATTGCATAAAATGGTACAGACACTGCTGTAGAAATAATTTATATATGTTTACATGTATCATGTTTATATGAGGAATGTTTCAACTGTGTTGTTTAAGTTCTGCTTTGGTTGGTGGGTTTTTTTTGCACTTAAAATTTTTTGGAATGACAAATGGGGAGAGTTGCTCGTATAATATAGTCTAACCTGATCTTCTCTACTCTTCTTTAGAGATGATAGTCTTCTGGAAAATCGTATCTAAAAGGAATGAGTCTGTTGTACTTTTTAAATGCAACTGGATTATTTCACGAAGTGTTTTAATGTTTAAGCATATTATTAACTATTATTATCATCATCATCATGATCATCATCATCATCATCACAACCAATAATTCTCATTCAGTTTTGCACTACCCTCCACAAGTCCTCACTCACAATTGCCAGTTTGTGAGCCCTGTACAAACACAAAATGAAAACACAAAACAAGTCCTGGAGAGTTTACAGCTAGAGAGAGAAATTAGGTAAACCAGGAGGATGTATAAGTAGGTTTCATTAGAGTGATTTCATGTAACAGTAACTTTATTAAGACCAATTCAGGAGTGCAAGAAAATACATACACTTTCTTTCCCTCTCTTCTGTTATTGGCTCAACTTTCACTGGCAGTCTCTTTTTTTCTAGTTTATAGTCCATTGTCCTGAACTACATCCTTGTATCTTTGCTGTTTCGTCTCTGGACTCCTCTGGACCACCAAATCCAGCCCTCAGTAGCTCCTTCTCCCAGGAGCTCCGGTCCAGGGCAGAACGGTGGCGGCTGTTTGCCAGTAAAGACAGACGGACCACTTGCGTATATATCAGCATTCTTTATTTTCCCTCACAGAGGGAAAAGGATCGTGCATAGAACAAGCTGTGAGATGGTGAACCTGGCAAGAATGGTCCAGCTCGTCTCTCGCCCGAATCTCTTATGCCCTCTGTCAGGGGAGGGCAAGGTGAGAGACGAGCCAATAGGCAAATGACTGACCAGTGACATCTGGCCAGTCCTGGGTGAACAGGGGCGGGACAGGCACAAAGCAGCGCTATGAATGGTCAGACCACCAGTGGATTCTCAGTGGTCTGTCCACTGCTACACATCCCCTCAGCAGTTTTTAGTTTAAAAAAAACCTCCAATGTACAGAATATTTCTGCATAAATCTTGCATAACTGCGTGATTTTTCTAAGACTGAGCTTACATAAGTTGTACCTACTGAAAAGTCCATATATTGGGTGGGGTTTGTGATGAATGAACTCCAGTTTGAATTGTAGTCCAATTAGTATTAGCGTAAGAAAATCTGTGACATCTAGAATAGGTTCTCTTTCCTGAGGTAATTTTTTAGAAAACCCCAACCAAAACAGCACTGACATGTGCACAATATGTGAAAACCCTTAATCCCTATTCTTTGTTATTTGATTTAGATGCCTGATGATTTCTGTGGAGGTAATGGGAAGAGAATATGGTTTATCTGCATCAGGTAAGGTAATAACATCTTGGTGATTGCAACACAATTCAGTATTAAAAAAAAGCCAGCTCAGCAATTTCATTAGTAATCTTGATACTCACCCATGCCCAGTAGATAATGAATTTACCAACCAATAAAACTCTTTTTGTAAATGCTCTTTCAGCCTGTCTCCCTTCTTAGCTTTCTTTCATTTGCTCATTTTCCTTCCTGGCATTTCTGCTCTTATTTTCATTGCCATTGACAGCATTGAAAATGTGCTACTTGAGGATCCTACTATTCAGGTTCATTTCCACAATCGTTGTCAACCTAATCTCTCTCTCTCTCTTTCTCTCTATTTTTTTTTTCTTCCTTAAAGTGCTCCTTCTATTTAGATCCTGGTCTCCATTCAGTAGCCTGGGTTGAAAAAAGGAAAAAGAGCCTAGCTAATGCAAAATAGTAATTCAGTACTTAACCCACTGAAGCGTGCACGTATTACCACTGCATCTATAATACCTTCCCCATGATTACCCAGGGGAGCTCCATGTCCCATCACTGCAGTTCAGATCCAAGCAGACACATTACTGTGTTGAAAGCCAGCACAAGCCTCTCAGAAAACAATGAAGACTGCATTAGGATAATGTTGCCTTTGATACTTACCTGCCCATCAGACAGACTTAACCTCAAATCACACAGCTGCTCATTAGGATGCATATCCAGCTCCAGGGAATCCCTTCCCTCAGCTCCTATCTTCCTGGAGCACTGCCTTGTGTCAGGCGTGTCTGGCATGAACGGATTATGGGGAACCAATCTCACCCAGCACAGAGCTGGGAATTCAGTGCTTCCCTGCTCTACAGTAGCCAGTTCTGCCATTAGATTCCATCTGGTCTCGGCTTTCCAGTATAAAGAATTTATGGAAACAGCATAATGCTGGATGAGTGGGAAGTTTGCTGCTTTTAATACTTGCTGGATTACTGTAGGTGATTTAGAGGACTCTCTGTGTGTTATTATGAAGCAGCACTGTGGCTGGTCTCCTCACTAAGAAAAAGCCTATGCTATGTCTTCCAGACATTCACCTTCAGGTCACAGAACTGAAAATAGAATGGACTAATCAGCAATGAAGAGATTGCTAAGAGAAGCAGTTACCCAGAAAAGTATGTCTATGTATGCACTATCTTCTGTGGAGTAAAAACAGGAACTGTAAGAATAAGCAAAATAATTGTTGTTTTTAAAAAAAATCATTCTTCTCTTCCCAGTTTCTTCTTTACAAACTTTACAAAGAAAGAAAGAAAGAAAGAAAGAAAGAAAGAAAGAAAGAAAGAAAGAAAGAAAGAAAGAAAGAAAGAAAGAAAGAAAGAAAGAAAGAAAAAGAAAGAAAGAAAGAAAGAAAGAAAGAAAGAAAGAAAGAAAGAAAGAAAGAAAGAAAGAAAGAAAGAAAGAAAGAAAGAAAGAAAGAAAGAAAGAAAGAAAGAAAGAAAGAAAGAAAGAAAGAAAGAAAGAAACAGATGAGATACTAAAAAGAATCAAGATTGCAGTACAACCAACCAGTGTCATATCTTTTAGCAGATAACAGAAGGTTCTTTTTTTCTGCAGTATTAAGAGAGAAATTTAAGGCACTTCCAAAACCTCCAATCATCTGGAGCATACAAGCTAGTTTACTTGTGGTCAGTGTTGCCATAATTTCTTTCAGTTCATTGCCTTGATGTAAACATGAATAAGAACCATGGCATTCATAAAAGTTACTATTAAAATTAGTTGGATTGAGTGTGCTTAAGTGAAATATGTATATGTTAGGCATAAGGCTGCTAGGAAACATGGGGTATAATCCAATCTTTCTAAAGAAAATTATAGACTGAAAAAATTCTTTTCTTGCCCCTGAACGGGGTTGAACTTGTTTTGGATCTTTTTTTTCACCCTCTTCTATTCAATAATTTGCCTTCTTCATGCTTCCACAATATTACCCCAGTATTGCGTAAAAGTGTAAGATGAACAACCGAAGGCACCTTCAAAACTTTGCAGGAGCCAAAGCTGAAAGTCATTTGCAGATTTTGCTCTGGGCCTCAGGGATAGAACTGGTGATTGCCAAAGGCTCTCATAAAATCTGAAATCTACTTTGAGAGCAAGGGAGTGGTTCTGCCATGCCAAAAGAGAGGACATAAGTAATTGCATGGTCCAGCTGCTTTGTCCTTTCATCCTTCCTGTGGGGAAGGAGGGGGAAAGAGTGAAGAACGAATGAATAAAAAAACATAGCACAGCTTCCTTTTTTTTTTTTTGTTTGTTTTTTTTTGTTTTTTTGTTTTTATTCCCCTCCGAAGTTGTTACTTTACCACACCCCCTCTGAACAGGAGACCTGTGGAAAGACTAGTCCAAGCTACTATGTCTTTTCCTCTCCCTGTTCCCATTCCTCCAGCAGTCTTCCTTCCCCAGCTCCAGCCTTGTAAGTGCTGTATTTGGCATCAGAAGCAGAAGAAGTTAAATTCCCTGAGGCAAGAGGAAAGGGTCAGTAGTACAAGCTAACCCTGCCAGCCTGTGTGCTAACACTAGGAAACACAAGCCCACTTATCTCTCTTCCAAGTAAAAGCAACCAAAGGATATGGGACAGTCCTTTTCATGGGTTTGTAACAGCAGTTTCCTATTCTAGTACTGCCTACTTCCCTACACTGCACTTGTGAATTGATTGAACATCACTTAACAAAGAAAGAGGAGGTCACATTTCATGGTAAAATTCAGGCTGTGTCTTCATGCTGGTTTTGGTAGTGAGAGAGTTCATTTTCTTCACAGCACCTTTTATGGGGTTGTTTTGGATTGTGCTGGAAACAGTGTCGGTATTACAAGGATGTTTTCGCTACTGCTGAGCAGTTCAAGCACAGAGTCCAGGCCTTTATAGAGCTGGGAGAAGAAGCAGGAAGGGGGAAACATTTGGAGTGGTTGAGTTTGTCTTCCCAAGTCAATGCTATGCCTAATGGAACCAGGCTGTGCTGGGGATGCCTGAGCCCTGCCTGCCCATGGGAAGTGGTGAATGAATTTCCTGCTTTTCTTTGCTTGCTTGCATGTGTGGCTTTTGCCAAGTCTCCCACAAGTATCCTCACTTTTACCCTTCTGATTCTCTCCCCCTTCCAACCAGGGGCGAGTGAGCCAGTGGCTGTGTGAGTCTTAGTTGCCAGCTGGTTTAAACCTTTTTGGTGCCCAACATGGGGCCTGAAGGGTTTGAGGTAACAGCAGATTTGATTTGAATGCATTAGATCAAATTTATAGCTGTTCTTGCTGTTTAGCTATTAATTGTGACAGTCTGATCCAAAGCTACCAGGGGTGAAGGAAATGGAAATACCTTTAAGTTGGTGTGTGTAAATCTGAGTTGCATGTTTTAGGAATTACTACAGCAAGAACCCTTTGTTGCTGGCCAGGCTACCAGCAAGAGAAGTTCATTACAATGTTAAACCATGACACACTTTTATGACAGGTTTCATGGGACAAAAGACAAAGAAGTAGGAAGAGGCTTGAATCTTCCTGGAGAGCTGAAATTTCAAATTATATGACCCAGAATATGAAAGCTTCTGACTCTGGATAAAGAACTCAGTCTATCCTGCACAGAGGAACTCACTGGCTGGAAGTGTCCAGATATGCTATGTAATGGATTTCCCACCCTTCAGCATCAAACACCCAGCCCTGGTTTAAAGAATTCAGTGATTTCTTCTTTATTTATTTCTTGTATTAGTGTTTACTAGTTATTTGAGAATGAAATGCAGGAAATCCCTTTCCTCCCTAGTTCCTCTCCTTGCAGTTTATACTGGCAGCTTCAATCTACTGCCTGGGAACTGGCTCTAAATAGGATATGATAAGGAAAGGTTGGAAATGAGAGTGGGAATTAAAGGCATGGAATTGCAAAAACACCTACTAAAACATCTACTTTAGCATTCAAAAATCTCTGAGAATGGTGGCATACGGTATCACTGATTTTATATTTTAAAATATTAAAATCTTACAGCAGCTCCAGCGACATGCTCTATATATTTACTGCATACGCCACTTTTCATCTCAGGACACGTTACTGGACTGTGCAGACCATGTGGTTTGAAGAAAACTGCCAAGTAGCATCTACCTAGAGGGTGGTATTTGGTACCTCTTCCTGAAGTACAGGCACATTTGTTTCAAAACTACTTAGTGTGAAAAGGGGGTATAAACCCACTCTTTCACTTGATTGCTTGCTAATTTCACTAGATTGTTACACACACACACACCCCTAAGTAGTGTCATCCCCATCATGACTAACTCTTCAAGCACCTGTAAAGATGTAGAAGTATTTTATCTATGTCTGGTTTATAGAGCCTTTCTAGCCTGGAAATAATTTCCTGTATCCAAATGTGTGATACTTGATAAGGATTGCTATCCAAAGAGCTTTCAGACATACTGTATTTTGGCATTTAGCCTTCCAGGCAATGACAAAAAGCAGGTGGATTGGTCTATTACCCAGGGCCCAAATTCATTATCTGTCAGGTCTTAGGAGGACTACACGTTGTGTACCAAATATTGCTTAAGATTCAAGATATTCAAGATTTTTCCATATCTATGAACCATAGAGTAATATTTCCTCTTGATTAAGGTTTTCCTCTCTAGTATTAAACTAGATTTTTTGTGGGAGTTTCCATAAATGTATGTTCATTTTTATGTAATAGACTTAGAAGTGAATTAGGTCTTATCCAAGCTATGTCACACTAGAGATTACTGAAAAAATGAGAAGCAACACAAATAGCCTAAGTACTCACATCTCTACTGCATTTTGCTGGAATACATCTGTGGAGGCAATCTGAAATACTTTATTAATCAATGGAAGCACACACTACAGAAAGGAAATGACAGTGGTGTATGCAGTCATGCTTGGCTTTTGATGTGGTGGGGTTTTAGTAACACTAGTTTAACTGGAATAGTAACAGTAAATCATCATAGACAGTACTTATTACACTATTTTTCATCCTCCTTAGTAATTTACAAAATAAAGAAGAAAAAAGATTCACAATAGAATTTTTTTTTTCCTAAGATAAGGAAATCATTTAAATGCATATTGGGAGATACCAGACTATAAACTTCTGAGTTAATATGATATATCCCCCTCAGAAACCATTACTAGTCTCTGATGGTTGTGATTGAAAGCATAAAAGAGGTGTGTGAGAGGCTGTATGATGAGGAAATTGTACTTATAAAGGTGATGCCTGGAGCAAAGTGTTCATTGAAAGCCCCAATCTCAGTTACCATCTTCTACAGGACAAGCACCTTTAGCACTACCTGATTCCCTGAAGTCTAAAGTGCCATTCACATTAATTGTGGTGTTTGCAACATGATATATCAATCTGTGTTACTACCCATCTCTCAGCAAGACTTACTGAGCAAGACTGTTCTAGTGAAGAAAGGTCATTGCTTTTCTTCATTTCAGGGTTTGTAATCTCCTGCATTTTATAATGCCAAAATAATTGCTCCCACTAGGATATTGCCCAGCTGTGCTCAATTTATAATTTGTAATATTTTCCTTTCTGTAAGTCAACTAGTGGTACATTTTTATGGCATTCTCCCAAGTGGATAATGATCCAAAGCAATGTATTTATTTAGAGGATTGGATAAACTGGATCAAAATTCAACTGCAAAATATACAGAAATGCATTCTGTTTTCATAGTGTTTTCAAAAATACATTTCTCTTATTTCTGTTAGTTATGATGCTTCCAGTCTCTTTGGTTTTCTGTTCCATTGTTCATTAACCAGGGAGAAAAAATGGTTTTTTCCAGTATGTGCTAAGAATTTTAAATAAGGAAATGTCAAGATGCTGACTCCCATTGTCTCTAGGTCATGGAGACAGAAAGGTGAAGTTAAAGCAGTTTTAGTTTAACAAAACATGACTATAGTACACTTCATGAGAAGGGCACAGGAAAGACTGAGGCTTTTCTGGTCTCAGCTGTTAACTATTTGAATTTTCTATTTTAATTTACTCAGTCCTAGTTTTGACAAATGAATGTGGCTTCACTTGAAGGAGCTTGAGAACCATAACACAGCTGTTAAATAACAAAGAATTAATAAATTTGACTCTATTCACATAATGGATTTAGGCTAGAGATGCCAGTACAAAAAAAGCTATTCATATAAGGCATAACTGCTGTCACTAAAAATGCAAGTCTTAATCTTAAAAATTAGCAATTGGGAGAGATGAATGAGTAAGTGTCTTGAATTCTGTGATGGCGTTGGCTTAGGAGGGGACTGTCCTGTGGAGGGGTTTTATTTGCCAAGGTGGCACTCCATAGCAAAAAGACTGTAATGTCAGTTCTCTGCCAATGGGCTTTCATTTACTACAAATGAGTTCACTCTCTGCAGGATAAGACACACACATTTAAATCTTAGAAAGCTTTCTACTCATGCCATGTCTCTGAATTTCCCATCGCATCTCAAAGCCAGGAAAGAGCATAATGTTTGTAAAGAGATCCAGGCTGTCTTGGCTCTCCAGCTCATATTTACCAGTAATGCAGTTTTAGCTTCACTTGGATCCTTTTCCTGCTCTAGCATGTTAAGTCAAATAGACATAAAAATTATAAATCATAGTCTCACAGGTGGTATTAGCAGACATTATGCTTCCTGCCAGATCAATACCCCAGGGATGAGGGGTTCTCCAGCTCTTGCAGTACTAAGAAGTACTTGTAAGAGAGCACATCAAAAGGCACACTATTTTAAAACTAGACCAGGCTGCACTGGGAAAAACTCCCACAACTCTATATTTAAAATAAACAAATAATATCATCATCAATGACCAGATTCTCTCATGAGTTGAAAGAGGCAGTTCAACTTTCCTTTTCAAAACCATGTGAAAGCTAAAATACCACTGCCTCATAAATGTCAGAAAGTGTTACAAAAGGGGGTAATTGTTTCAGGTTTTTAAAAATAAAAGCTAGGATGCTTCCAATAGCATATACAGATCATTTAATGAAAAATCAGATTTCAAAAGTCTAGCAATATTATGCAGAACTATCTAATGAATATTCAATGACAACAGTACTAATTAACATAAAGTAACTAACACAGCCTCACCACATCTCTATAACTTCCTTGTTCTATCTAGTTAACACCAGATGGTAATTAGTATTATTTGGTTAAGCCCAGTTGGTGATTGGAAGATATGCAAGTAATAGCAATAAAAATTGACTTGTGATCTTACAAGGAAAACAGTCGTCTGATACTTCCAACAAAAGATTATTAAGGTACCTAAACTATACCTCACATTTACAGAAAATCTGAGGTTTAGAATGATCAAGAAAAGTTGTGTCTGAATGAAACAGTCATGATAGGGTTTAAGTTACAGCTTCTATTAAATCAATGAGTTCATTGTCACTGATAACAAGAATAGCTTTTATGCAAAGATTTTATGTGGGTTTACATGCTCCCTTCTCACGTATATACATTATTTAATAAGAAATTGAGATAGATTTAAAATTGTCAAACTCATACAAGGATTCTAGGGACACTCTTAACCTAACAATTATTTTGTAGCTGGCTCTCATTTATCACTTTTAGTTGTGCAAGCCTGAGCCCTAACCACCCATAGTAGATAATGCTTCCATGCAGCAAAATTCATTAACATTTCTATCTTTGCTAAATAAATAGACCACTTCTTCTCCTTCAAACCTTTTTTTAGGTTTGCATTTATCATCCATCATCTGCATTTACTGATTTTTGACAGATTGCAAAAATCCCCAGGAGGGATTCCATCCATCTTATTAGCTTTGCGTGTTGTGAAGTTTTCTGTCTAGCAGACCTCAGAGGACTGCCTAAGAAATAAAGTAGTTAGGAGTGCTTACAGTTTGATAGCAGTAATGTAAAGATAGTGAGAGATTAATCTGTCTTAATGACACACTGGTTATGATACACGTCTGGGAGCACATAGACCAGCTAAGAGAAGCTGGCAGTGATGGAAAGACCCCACCCTGTTAGTCTGGGTGATGAGCTTATTGAGCATGACATCCATAGGAGGGAGACCAGGCATATCCCCTCATTTTCAGAGCAGCTGCTGCAACTTGTGGTTTTATTTGCAGCATTCAGGATGCCGTGATTGACTACCAGGCATAATATGGAGTGGCAGAATACCAGCACCAATTACCCTCTGTCAGCTGAACTCACTGGCTGGAAGTGGCTCCACAAAGTTCAGTGAGGGAAGGTGTGCAGTTAATATCCATTCACAGCTGTAGGAAAGAATCTAGTTAACATATTCTCACAGGCAGAATGGGAGCTTCAAAGTGTTTTAGAAAGTCCTCCCACTGTGTTATGAAGTGCAGAAAAGACCTCCTTGCTTTCTAAACTCCTCAGAGGAGAGTCTAGGTGCAGCTGGATCCAGTCTTGGCTCCACACTTTGTCAACTGTTAGAGTCCAAAGGATTTTAAAGGCATAATTGAGCATCTATGCAACTCTGTCCCTCGATTATGGATGACAAACCAGCTATATTTATACGAATATAAATTATTTATTATGATAATAATCAGACAAACAGATCTTAATCAGAACACTTTACTACACAGTACATGAGGTATAACTACTGGTAGTCCATTATGAACAAATAATGAAACAATTATATTAAGAATATTATATTAAAGATAGCAAAACAATTATTAAGTAGAGACTGATGTTTCTCACAGATCCCAGTGACAGTGGGCAAATCTTTTTTGTGCAATCTTGAGGTGTAACCTTGAGGGGCATCCTCACTCAAAGGAGGAGTTTCCACACACACTCCACAAAAGAGTATGTGAAAAGAACCTGCCACTAAAAAGTGTGACTGGGCTTTTATAGTTTAAAGGGATTGACTGTCAGATATCTACAGACCAGCTGTGCCAGCTCAGCAGCTTTAGATAAGTTATTGGTAATGTCACTTGTTTGCTCCTTTGTCGGATACATTACCAAGTCAATTAGATCTTCACCTCACTATGAGAATGTTTAATTTTGGGATTGATGAGTCAGGCTGGTTTCAGCATTATTCAACACCAAAAGCAGCATGATGTCCCCTTCTCTATCCACTGCTGGTAGCTTTGCAATTTGGCTTTGTTTGAACTATTTTACCCCATTCCAGGCAAAGCATCCTGCTACCCATATTTCATTAAAATTCATTTTTTGACAATAGTATTTAAGATAGATACCTGAAAAACGGCAAGTATATAAATGTTTTGTACTGATCTTCACACAATATCAAAATACTGACATAAACAAAGGATATTTTGCACCCTGTAAACAAAATCACTCATTAAACAAGAAACATTCTATTTTTCTTGTTCTAACTTTTTCAGGTCCTAAGAAACATTCATTTATAATGGGGCACTCCAGATGCTCTGCTACCTTGCACTTGCTGTGACCATTTGCATTGCTATAATATAGGTGGAATGTTTGTGTAGATCATGTGCATTTTATTCTTGTCACCTGGCAGTACTTTAGTCTCTCTTGGCACACACAGTATTCTGGATAAAATGGTATTCTTATGGTCAAAAGTATGGAAATGAGACCCTAAAGAAGGTTCCACACAGCTTAGGCAATTTCCTTATCCATGAATAAAAAGAGAGGCCTGGCTAGCTCTTGACCACGTAAAACAACTCCCCTTTCTGTGATGTGATTTTTAAAACAAGATATACATACTGAGTCAGCTCTACTTTTGAAATGAATGCTCAGCATAAAGGAGAATTCTGACTGGCTGGGAAATACATTTGTGCAAGTTTATCTTTTGTTATGGAAACAGAAGTACTGCCTGTGATCCTTTTTGTCTGGAAGGCATAAAGGCATTTCGATCCAGTTAAGGTATATTCACTGCTATAATGATGTAATTGCCTGCCTTCACATAGATTCAAAAATGAATTAGAAATAGTTGACAGGTATGAATATGCCAACCTAAATCATGTTTGCCAGCAGCCATACGTATGCCTCCAATGCTAAAATATGAGGGTTTTATTAACAAAAACTGTCGATACAAATAACTAATTTAACTTTGTTCAATTATCAGTTTTTCTTTTTATTTTTTCTGTGGACTTTTTTGGTTAGTTGGTTGATTGGTTGGTTGGTTTGGGTTGTTTTGGTTTTTTTTTTTTGTGCAGCAGGCGGAGGCTTAAGGCAGGGATTGTCATGCAGATATAGGAGAACGCTTGAGCTGATATCTCCAAAGCACCAAGCTTTCTAATATTATTCATAGTATCATGATAATATCATTAAAAGTTAATTACTACTGTTTCTTACCTAATTGAATATACATGTATTTGTATATTTATATATTTGGGAAGGTTAATCATAAATGAGTGACTTTGGTTTTGGCTTTTCATTGTTTCCCACTTCTAAGAATGCATCTTTCTAAGATAACTTCTGAAAGGTTAGGCCAGCTCAGTTCCTATTTTTCTTGCACCAGCCACCAGCCTGGAGCAGGCTTTGCCATGAGTTGGATCAAATGAACTCCTAAGATTCTGATGCTCAGATCCAGCCAAAACCCCATAAAGTCAATATCATTCATAAACCTTTATGGAATGGCTCTGTTAACATAGGCAACTCATCTTCACTGCAGCAGTCATAATAAAGCACTTTTTCTGAGCCTCTGCCCTGATTAAATCACATTTTAACAAATCTTAAACTGGAGTGAGCTCTATTATGAAATGAGTAAAGGTCACTTTTATTTTTCTCTACACTGGAATGGGCGTATATACTTACACTGTCAGCTGTTATTCCTGACAATGACAACAGATGAAAGAAGAATAGACATTTGCAAAATATGGCAAAACTACAGCATACTATAAATGTTAATAGCTTTATTCATTTCAGATCTGGAATGTGACAAAATGACTCATGCTGGAGAACAGACTTCCTGGATCACAATGCGAGGTAGGAAATGAAATTAGAGATGGTTAGCAGAAAGCATTCCAGATCAGCATCCCACACCCATTCTTGAAACATTTGTCCAAAATGTGTCCCTCTCCTCAGGTTTGAAAGAACATCTATAATATTTTCATATTGTCTTTCCTTTTCTCAACTCCTCATTTTTACCTGGTGATGGAGGTCTGAATTACCCTTTCTGTTTCTCATGATAGTGGTTTTAGACTAAATGAAAGCAAGAGCAACAGGAATGTACCCTAAAGGTTGCTCTTGTGGAATTTCCGTGTATATTTTGATCCAATAAGATACTAGTTTGGGAAATGCTTTTCTGAACAGAAGCAGAATGAATGCTAAACAGACACAAAGTAAATGTGTTTTGGCATGGAAATTGATCTCTCTCTGAATCTGCTAGTGTCATCATCTAATGGAATAAATTAAACCCTTTCTTTGTTATATGTCATCATATACTTCTATTTATACTGATAATATGGAATAAAATAGAACTATATAATTGTATAAATGTCTAATGAGTTAAATTAATTTTTTTTGTGTTATCAAAATATTTATTTACTGTTATTACCACAGGAATCTTTTTAACACTGGATTTATTTTTTTATTCCAATTTAGCATTTAAGGGCATTTTGAAAGATAAAACTCCCTCACAAAATGAAAAATGTGAGCTCTCCTTTTCCTTACTGGTAACTCAAACTGTTTTTTAAAAGTAAAAGATGTTTCACTGAAGTCTCTCTACATGAAAATGTTAAGCTTTCATGTTCCTTTTCTGTTCATCACTGTCATTACTTAAGTATCTTATAACAGGTTAATATTCAAAAACAGATAACATAAACTTGCCTAAACTTTTCACTTCCAAAAGGTTGCTCACTCATCACACATAAAGCATGGAAAAATTCCTTTGAAATATTTTTAGGGGGAGGTTTTGCCACAGAGTTCATTATAGGAAGATGTGTTGTTATAGGAGGGATTTACAACTGATCTTGAAAGACTGAATCGTGACTTTATTCATAGGGAGTGTTTCTCAATAAAAGCATGAAAAAAAAAACCCAAAGGCAAGCAACTGTATCTTTCTCAGAAGATACAGACAGCTATAAAGGGTATAAAAGGTGTGAGTTAGCACCATACCAGATAGATAGGAAAATAAACACAATATAAAGGTCAGTTTGGCTCTAGAAACCATTAGAGGAAATTTTCCTGAACAGGTACAGCAGACCATCGAAGTGAGGTCTCTCCAGGGTGTCAAAAAGCAGAATTCAATGAATCAGACTTAGCAATTATTACAACACAGAAGCAATGTCCACATTCTTAGCCCATAAAATACAACACACAGACGGATTGATTTACAGAAATGTTTTATTGCTTACCCCAATGCATTATGAGAAGAAAAAAAAATTAATACGAGTCAGAATAAAAAAAAAAATGTATTTCCTTCTTTCATAAGATATATATATTTAAATAACTTGTGCCCTTCAAAAATTTATGGAGGTAATTCTAGGTTATCCTGGGATACTGGAATTCCCACAAAATGGCTACTACTGTCTCTTGACTCAGGTCATGAGAGTCAAATCACGATGCGCTGTGATGTCACACTGGTGAGTTTATAGAGCAGAACTTCCACTCCCACTTGCTTGTTCCTGGTTATGTTGAGTTAGAAGAGCCCATTACATCAGCACAATGCAGAAATTATATCTACTGCAGCAGTTTTTCATGCCCCACTAGCATCAGTGAAGTTGAAGACTTTCAAGACTGTCTGACAAGCATTGTGTGCTCCCCTAAAAGGGAAGGACTTAAAATCATGTGAATAAGTAGTCATTTCTACCTGTTCAAAAAAGAGAATGTACTCTGTAACAACTAATCTATGATTTATTTGAATAGGGTTCTTTTGAAGGATGTCAGCTTAATTACTTAGGTAAAAGAAAGATGCTTCAGATTTATCAATATGAAGGTCTTTTAATATTAAAGTTTGCCAACAGAAGGAGCTGAAGGAAATGATTTGGGCATAGAGACATACACAGTCTTATATATATAAAAAGAATAGCACTGCAGGCTGTAGCAATTTTTCTGCTAAATAAAACTTTGTTAACTTGGGTTAGAATATGACTCATGCAGTCAAGAACAGATAAGAAAGTAGAGCTTATAAAAATAAAGATAAAGCAAAGGAATATATAAATATTAACAGTTCTTCATACTTAGATGTGGTTTGAATATTAGTATTGATTGAGACAGGACTTAAGACCATTGTTGGTTTGGGGTTTTAGTCAAGTTTTGGATTAGATCAGCGATATTTAGACTTACTACAGTGGTATGCTATATAATAGTGTCCATTAACAGCTCTACTATAACAGTTGTATATCACTGTCTGTCAAAAGTGTATATTAAGAGTGGGGACCACCTTACCATAGTTTGAAATTTAAGTGTCTGGATTAGTCAGCCATTCAGGTTCCTTGTACAGTCAATAAGCAGAGGGTGATTCATCCCACACTAATACAGGGTTGGTTGAATCATCCCCCAAAGATGCCTCTTCCTCCAAGAGACTTTTCCTACCATGAAACAAAAAAAAAA
>VZTJ01004779.1:1527222-1629691 GCA_013397795.1 Orthonyx spaldingii | reverse complement strand
AAAAAAAAAAAAAAAAAATAATAATACCCATGTGGCCTCTATTTTGAGTTCTAACTAATAAATGTAGCTGAAATTTCAAACATGGGTTGCTGCAAGAAATTTCTGCACAGTCTGCAGACTGAAGAGTATTCATGCGAACTGCCTGGTGAATAATATCAAATGGCAAAAGCGTTGGGGAGGCTTGTTGGCAGATCATTAACCAGTTGCAAACAGAAGGGTGTTTGTTGAGCCATATGCAAAACTATGGTGCTATATCATTTTAAAAAATGCCATTGATCGTTGCATAAAATAAAACTGCAGCTTGTGCTTTCTTAGGTCTGCGACAGCGGCTTTAATTGGGGTTTGGAGGGAGAGCGGCTGCGTGCCAGCGCTATGTGCAATCATCCAGCTGTTCAGACAGCTAAAGACCTTAAGATGTTATAGCAAAGGGGCTGGCAGACACTCAGTCTGCCTTCTAGAGACCAGGCAGCATCTTAGCAAGCTATTTAAGACTTTATTTAATATGGCAGTCATTAACAGTCAGAGATAAAAGGCAAAAGCACCATGTAGTTGATTAGCTAGAAATGCACAAGTTTATATGTACTAAGGTGCTTCACTATGCATGCCATTGCCTTAATCTGACAGCACCTTTTGCTCTTTTTAATTTGATTAAACTACTAAAAAACCCCAAATCTATAAATACCTATTTGATATTGACAGCACAGGATGCTGACAGATGAATTTTATATTAAGAGGCAATTATTGCATAAACAAGTCATGGATTCTCAAGCTTCCAGAATTAAAGTCTTGGCCCTTCATCCACTAAACTTGGTGCTCTGGCTCCTGATGAATTATTCTTTCATCAAAATAGTAACCTGAAGGATCAATTTGTTGGGGAAAGAAACAATTTAAGGAATTAGTTATGAAGATATTGTATACAGTTATATCAAGACTAGGAAAAAATCAAATAAATATCAAATCGTAATTGTTTTTGTTCCCATCTCTGCAGTTCATATACAGTGGAAGAAATTATGATTAACTTTAAATAGAAAAAAAAAAAACAAACCCTGCCTCAGAAATATGCTTATAGTGAAACAAGGTGGGGAGTTTTGTTATCTATTGATCACATTTTGACCTCAATTGCTCACTAGCACTATCATTAATTCCTGTGGGCTACATTGCTGCAAAACAAGGTTGAACTGTACCTTGCATTGTTCTGTGAGTAATGGCAGGTAGCTATTGCTGTAGAATGATCTGAATGTACTTAACTTTTTTTAATGTCCTGAAAGAGAAGTAAAAGGTTTGAAACAGAGTGACCATGATTTCAGTAGCCAATCACACTTTAAAGAGCTATTTTAAACTTTTTAGTATTATTTTATACATGTTAGATTTGCTGGGTAGTTTTTGGATATTTTGCATTAGGCTCATACCTGAGACCTTACAAACAGTCATGAGACTACTGTAATATAAGAAGATGTGGATATATTAATAACAAAGCATATAAAAACATTTCATCTTTATCTTGTCCTATCATACACCACAACTAGAACTTCTTTCATACACCTACTTATTTCAATTCTGGCTTACTGGAGCATTAAAGATTTGTTGCAGGGAAAGTTTGCTTCTACTTTCTAGCAGCAAACACACTGATCTCTGTGTTCTGATGAGATGTACTTGCAACCTACAGAAAAAGTAAATCCACTAAATCAAAGATAAAAATGAAGATGGGTTAAATACAGTATAATTATGTTAATATGTCAGCTTAGCAGTTGTTTCCTGAATTACTGCTAGAAAATCTTTGAAAAATCTAATTTTTTCTCAGGTGGAAGCTTGCCCCAGGAAGTAATTTTGAGAGAAGTTTTGACAATTTTATAGCACCACCTCCGCTTTAGCTGAGTTACTAATTGACACTAATTGGATAATTAACACCTATGCCACTTCAAGCAATAATACAAATAATTCAGTAGTAGCCCAAGTCTGCAAGCACACCATTATTCTGGGGTCCCTGCTTGCCTGTGTTAACTCATTAGTCAGTAGGCTGCAAGGTCACACAATGGTAACATCATCCGTCTTGTTTGCAAATACTCAAACATCCTGCCAGCGCACAACAAATAGCAAATAAATCATAGTAACGGCCCATATCAGCCCCAAGAGGTGTATACATAAGAAAACTTCTGAGAGTTTTCTTTTACACGTTTTGTATGGCATGAAAATGGAGATTTGTGTGAGAGCAAGGGTGTGATTTGATGAGGATTTCAGAGCACGGAATTTCATTTTTTCTCCACTGTAAATTATTGTAATATTTTCTGGGAAAAAAGTCATGTGGTTAAATAAGGCCTGAATTATTTTTTTTAACAGGTCCCACATGGCCAAGGCCATTATAAATAACTAGAGCTTTAAATGGCCTTAAAAATACAGGTCCAGAACAGAACTGATTAGAGAATGAATGCTAGGCCTGTGATACCCTGGGGGCTTGCTGGAGGAGGTCCCTGTCCCACTGCCAAGATTCATGTGAGAGTGCCCCAAGCCTCCCATAGACTACAAGGTCATATATGAATGCAGATCCTGGAGTCCAGGATGGGAAACGCTGTTTAATGGGGAAAAAAAACCCCAAAAAACCAATCTCTCTAGTTTCAGAAAACCACTGAATTTCTCTTTTGTTTTTGCACAGTTTTGATCACACTTTACACAGCGGAATGATCTAAACCAGTATTATTTACCAGAAATCTTAATATAAAGGCTTAAATTCTGGTCTCCTTTTAGTCAAGACAGCAAAGGAAAGATGTGGATTTGTTGTATCAACATATCAGTAGATTCTTTCCTTCCCTTTGGTAAACATGATTCAGCTTTTGATGTGCAGCTGCTGACTCGATATAGATGGAAAAAAAAAAATTATGGATTCATGAATATGGAATCCCAGTTTCTTTAGGTTCCTTCATCAAATAAGGAATCTTCACTTCAGCACTTAGCTCATTTGTTACCTAACCCAACTTATGCTAAGTGGCATTGTTTGTTTCTATTTTAAAGCAACTAAACATGATGATCTGAGGAAGAGTTTATTGGTGTGTAAAAACAGAGCAATGCACAGTATTGATACTCTAATTCAGATTTCTGCAATGCAGGGCAGAGTAGATGTTGTCTTGAAATCTGTGTTATATCAATACTGCAATATTTCAGAATTATATGTATGAAAGTCACATTGTTAGAGTCAAACATGAAAAAGACATGGATAATCTCTTGGGAGTAGATGACAGGGATCTTAGAAGGTGCTACTTGTTATTTGGTAGCAAAGTTGATGACAAATAGTAAAATCATAGTACCATTACAAAAATGTTTTTCTATTTTCTTTCTTTCTTTTTTTTTAAACTAAGATTATTATCTTAATTCATAGGGAAAGGACAGAATTCCACCCGTATTTTGGAGGAAGATTGAACAAATTCCATTGAAGAAAGTGCAGCAAAATTAATTCTGGACTGAGAAACAAGAATTTGATTACAAGCTCCTCTAGAGCAGGAGCTTGCCAGCAAACTGTGTAGCAGCCTTTTCCTTTCTGCTTGGTGTCAGCTGGGAGCCTGCTTCCCCCTCTGAAGAAACAGCAGGGAGTGGATTTTAGTCCATGGATATCTCTCTACTCTGACGAGTCCTAAGCACAGGCTGGCTCTCTCTGGCTGGTCCACCTGGACTTGGTCTCTTTGCAGAGATTGGGAACCTGTCCCTCCAAGGTTGCCAATCTGACACCAGACAGAGCCCAGCAGCAGTAGGGAGGAATCAAGAAAGTCTTGCACAGGCTGTATAAACTCATATGTGTAAGTCTGGAAATTCAGAAGGTATTTGTTTTCTTTATTTTCTTCAACAAAAGTTTGTTACTGTACTCTTTTGTTCATGATGACAAAGAGGGTATTTTGTCTAGATCCTGGTTTTACTGTAAAAACATTATATTATTTCTGTTTCAATATTCATTCTCTAGCACTGAACTAGTTACACAATGCATCCTACAGCATCACTGTAGAGAACCTTTAATTTAATGGGAGTAAAGAAAAACTTCCCATATACTAAAATGTAGACTTAAGTTTTTCAAAAAAAGCAGTTCTGAGATGGGCACTCGTTTTTATCTGCAGCAGTCTTGCTCCTTCAAATCAAACATCTTTTTTTTGAGTAGAAACTACCAATCAGGACCAATTGTCTTCAATTTTACAACAGTGACAAATGATTTTTGGAAGCTATGACTCATTTTACCCTAACCCAGACAAGATTACTCCAAGCTGTGCAACGGGTAGGATAAACCCAGCTGTGCCAAATCATACCCATCTGTTTGAAAATGTGTGAAAAAAAACTACTCTGGACACAACATACCAGAAGCATGAAGCCACATAGCAAATAAAAAGTAAATAAGTAAATGAGTAAGTAAGTAAGTAAATAAATAAATAAACAAAGAAACAAACAAATAAATAAATAAATAAATAAATAAATCTGAGCTACTTTGGCAAAAAGTTTTCTCACACTGAAAGAAAAAATATTGTGGACCACACCCATGACTGATGTCACTTCTATGAAACAGCACAGAAGAGCATCTGTATATATTTACTTTTTTCTTTATATATTGGATAACAACTGGCTTGTTTAACAGTTTTATTAACATGTCATACAGAACATAAACTATGGTAGAGCATCATCTATGACTTCAAAGAAAAAATCTTACAGACTCATGCTTGAAGTGCAACACAGGAAGAATTTATACACCAAGGTCCATGACAGCAATCTGCACGAAATGCTTGGGTAGCAGAGGGTCAAGAGCTCTTCAATTTTCAGCTGTAAAATTTATTAAATGCCTGAAGTTCTGCTCAGAGCACTTCTAGAGAGGTTAGCTGTGCAAAATGTGCTAGAAACTGTCCCTTGCCTAAGTCTGTAGAGACTAAAAAACTTGGCATCCCTGAAAATTACTTGCATCCTGCTGTCCATGCCACTGTCTAAGCAGGATGTTCACAACGACCCAGACACTGTTCAGAAAGGCACCACGTAACTGTGGTGATTTAGCAAGACTCACAGGGACTTCTTCACAGCTGATAAAAGAAACACAATTCATATTTCTACTTTTCTACTTTTGAAGTGAATAATAATCCTCAATTTCAAGTGCCAAATCATTTTCTTGCATTCATGTCACTTATTCAGGTGCTCATATGCAGCCTTGGTTAAACGATAGTGGAACTAAAATGCTTATATCTTTCATGTAAACACTTAATAATAAATATCTCTTTCCAATTTGCATCCTTCCATTTAATTTTGTTATTAATACTCTGCACTTGTTAACCTTCCAAATGAATGAGGACTTGATATAATGAGAATGGTATGAAGATGATCCAGTGCTGCAGGCTGTTAATATTCAATTCCAAATTAATAGGACTATTATCAATTAGATTAGCTGGCCTGCTGGTGTGAGTGGCATTTGTCTAGGTCATCCCCTTGAGCATTAGTTTTCTGAATGGCAGTGGACAACCTCATACCTTTCCTCTTAAAAATTCTGATTAATAAGAGCACCCACTATAACAACCATTAAGATAATAAACAGACTCTCCTAGCTTCCAGCCCTGTCCTTATGTGATCAATCAGGAGTGAATGGCAAAAAAAGTTACTTGGAGATGAAAATAAATGAACATATTGTAGCAGGTAATTAAAGAGGATGCTTTGGTATTCTGCTAATCCTGTTTAGCCTCTCCTCTTTTCCTTGCTTGCCAGCTACAGGATTGCTGCAGCCTGTTTATACCAGACAAGGGAGCATTAATTTAAATGGGGGGTGTGTTCATTAGTTAGTAGGCAAACATGGACAGTGCTGGGGCACAAGGCATAGCCACCAGGAATTTATAACAAAAGATTCCCTGGAACTGCCCTCATCCCTGTGTTCATTTACAATGTGAGCTGAGAAGCGTGCAGGCTTACCTCCAGCACTGTGTGCAATTTTGGGTGCCACGATAATGAGAAAGACATTCAGCTCTCAGAAAGTGTCCAAAGGAGGGCAACGAGGATGGTGAAGGGTCTGGAGGGGAAACCATGTGAGGAACAGCTGAGGTCACTGGGTCTGTTCAGCCTGGAGGAGACTGAGGGGAGACCTCACTGCAGTTACACCTTCCTGGTGAGGGGAAGAGGAGGGACAGGCACTGATCTCTGCTCTGTGCTGACAGTGACAGGACCCGAGGGAATGGCCTGAAGCTGTGTCAGGGGACCAGCACTGGCACAGGCTCCCCAGGGCAGTGGTCACAGCACCAAGCTCGGCAGAGTTCAAGCATTTGAACCATGCTCTCTGGCAGATGATGTGATTCTTGGGCTGTCCTGTGCGGGACCAGGAGTTGAACTTGGGTGACACTTGTGGATCCCTTCCAACTCAGGATATTCTGTGAGTCTATGATTTAAATCTCATTTATGCATAGGCTGATTTTGGATTGTAACTATTTCTGAAACAATAGGATTGCTCATATCTTGGACTTTTTCAGGTATTCTTTTTAATCTGGGGCAACCTCAAGTAAATCCTGATTTTGGTTTTTAAATACTGAAAAAAGACCCTTTAAAGTAGGCTCAGACATCAGGCAGTACAGGCTAATGACAAAGACATCAAGACAGAGCCAGGAAACAGTTCCCATCTCCAGTGAGGGGGTGTGCATCAATTCAGGCTTAAGACATCTTAAACTGTTACAGGACATTCAAAACAAAACTGGCTTGGGCTAAATCACTGAAGAGGAGACAATATATTTATGCACACGGTCCTGATGTCAGTCCTTTATTAAAGTCAGCCCTTCATCACTCAGGTTTTGTTTTCCTTCTCTGTAATAGGGATTGTACTTTTTTCTTGAGAAGAATCTTGTGTGTTTCTGGTGACAGAAGCTGGGTGAAGTAAGATCAGTTCTTTGCACTTTTGATATCTGAAGAGAACATGATAGAAACGTTACGGGAAACCTTTTGGAGGATCCATCTCATAGGATAAAAGCAGGAGAAGCTAACATCATAGTAATGAGTTGTCAGAGTTCTAAAGGGTCTTGAACATTTAAAAATAGCATTCAACTAAAAATGGTTTCTCAACTTTCTCTTTAAATGGCCTGAGTAGCAAAAGAAAAATCAAAACTCCACTACATTAAAATTTGGAAAAGGTTCCCATGGAGATCTGGTCACTAGTGATCAGACAAATTAGTAGAATATATAATGTAGAAGACAGTCAGAAAGTACATAGATAAATATGATATCACTGAGAAAAATCAATGTCAATTTTGTAGAAAGAGGTTTGGTCTTGCTCATCCTTTAAAGAATCAATAATCATTTGCTATTGTATACTTGTACATCAAAAAGCTTTCAACAGCACATCAAAGATATCAAATTGTTGTATCTTTCGAAGACTCTCTCATGAGCAAATAAATACTCAAAAATTTGAAAGAAAGGGTAGGAATAAATATTCAGTTTTGTTGATACAGGGAAATCACTCTAGGAGTCTCATAAAGTTTCACACTGGGCCCTACATTGCTACTTGTATACAAAAATTATCTGGAGAAAGACTGAAAAATGAAACAGCAAAGCTTGTTGATGGTACAGAGGGCATACAGAGTTGAAAAAGTTGTTAATACAACTGCCAATAAACTTTCAATACTGAGCTACCGGGTGAGATAAATGACTAAATGTGGAAATAGTAAAAAGGATGATAGCCACGTAAAAGGTAATTTCACATTTGGAGTGAGGTGTTCTAAACTATCGATTATAGCTGAGGAAAGAGACTTCAGAGGTCTAGAAATGGGGCTTGTGAAAATGTTAGTTCAGGAGTCAACAGAAAAAAATGGGATGCTTATGAGTTATTGCGAAAAAATCAAGAACAAAACTGAAAAATACAGTGGCACTTCATGCACAAGAATCCTGGCTATTGCTGGGAAACTTGTCTCCCTGCCATTGCAAGGACATAACAGAAAAAGTACAGAGAAGAGCAATAATGATGAAAAAATTTGCAGAGCAACTCCCAGAGGAAGGATTAGAAAGACAAGAACTCTTCAGCTCAGAGAAGAGACACTGTAGGGAGCTTTTGAAAGAACTATAAAATCATGAGTGAAACTGAGAAGCTAGAGAGGGAACTGATGGTTGTTCCTCATAATTCAAGAACTATGGGAACTCTGACGAGAAGTTGCAGAACAAACAACCTCATGAGGATATACAGAGGAGTTCATTGTCACTGTGAATGAGGATATACAGAGGAGTTCATTGTCACATGAAACTGCCAAGTCCCACGCCGATAGCTTCAAAGTGAAATTAGACTGCTGTATGATAAAGACTTCTTAAAAATACTAAAACCAGAATCTAAACTCTGCCTTTGCATGTTCACAAGCCAGGGATTGTTGGAGTGGTGTAAGGAGGAAGGTTGCTGTGTTTGCTGTTTCTTAAGACTCCCATCTAGAAATTGATTATTGATCATTGCTGGCGACATGCTGCTGGAGGAGGCTGCAAAGCTGTATTAAGTTCTGAGCCACTATGACCATTCCTATATTCTTAGTATCACTATTAATTTTTCACTTGTGACAAGCTGAAGTCAAACTCTCTGCCCTTTTTTTTCCAGGTAAACAATGCCACACAGTAGATGTCTGATGTAGATGTCTGATGTGAGCAAGTCTTGAGCCTTAAAGGAAGAGCAGAAATGTTCCTGTTTGTCCCCTGTAACGATGCTCTTCATTATTTCTATGGAATAAATCTCACCAGAAGAGACCTTAATTGCTTCCTTATAAGTTTGTTTCTAAAATTCACTACAGTACTAAACATGCCATAGTTTATTCCAATGCAAATGCCATTCTTCTAAACTGGAAATTAAGTCGTTCAAGTTGTATTTGAACTAACTCAGTACAAAAAATGTGTACTCCCCCTTCTCTTCCCCCTTTCTGTTTCTAATGGATAATTTTAAGTAAGTTGAACTTTAAATTCCTTGCATGAATAGACACAATGGATAACGAATTACATGAATTTAAAGTAAGTGATGTAAAATGAATGTTTATTCATTAGTAATGAGCTTTATGCATTAGGGTAATAAGCATTACCCTCAAATTTAAAGGTATGTTGACTAGGTGACTAAGAACTTCTCCAAGTTACTTAGCATACTAGATAAGATTAAGTTTGTTGTCTGAGTTATGCAAAATAATGTTGCATTACATAACTGCATTTTCCTCTCTGACATTTTTTCTTTTAATTAGAAAAATAAAGTGTTAAAACACCCATTCAGGAAAACAGTAAAGCATATATTTAACTACAATATAATTTATTCATTCAGATGAGTATTTGTTGTAACCATAGCCTTACATGCTTTGCTGAAGCAGAGCCTTAATGAATAAGCCAGAAATTCTAATGAGGTCAACCAAAACCAGCAAAGTGCCTAAAAATCTGCATTTTGGTGCAGCTCTGTCTTCCTTTCCATCCCTATTGATTACATTTGGCCAGCTGACTCCACCTCTTCAACATTCACTGCAGGACTGGAGCAAAAATCAGACTGTAAGAATTAAGGGTTGTAGTATAAAAATAATGTGCCTGCATTTTATGTATAACAGGGGTATTCTCATACAGCTGTAAATGTTACATGGCTGTGATAGAAACTAAATATGTCAGAGGAGAACCCGAACTTTTCTGCCTGGTGAGTTTTCCAGTCAATTCACTGCGAGAGCTGGGAAGGGGCAATGAGCTATGGGGCTGCACAAGCTCTAAAGGATCTGGTTACAAAATGCAGGCACTGTTCCAGCCCTGTGAAAAGTATGGATAGTTTTAAAGCAGATTTACATATGGAGAAATATTGACTTTCTTCTTATAGAAAGTCTGCCTTCTGGATGAATTGATGTTTAAAATGGCAAACTTATTATTGAAGTACTGTCATTTTTTACAAATGTCATTTGCATTGCTCTTATTTTGATAACGAAAAAGATACCTTGCAGCAACAATTCTCATTCTGCCATGGAGGACAGGAAACAATAAGTCTTTTCTTAATTATTTCAACTATTGAGCAAAATGCTTCAGAATCAAGAAAAATGTGATATTGATATGTTAAAAACATTGCCAATGCACTTCATTTCTCAAAAATTAAAATTATTGTCTTTTTGCTCTTTCATCATAATTCAATTAAAATTATTTTGTGTTACAAAGCTGCAATGAAACATTTATGCATGTCAGGACAATTTTCCTGAACTTGAGTGGCAAAGCATGAACACCAGTCAGACCCAAACTCTCTGTACAAAACACTTCACACCAGATCAGCCTCTCCCTTGTGCCCGGGCTGATGTGGACACTGAAACCTGACTTGAGAGACTTCCACCCTGCTCCAGCTTTGCTTCCCAGCCTGTGAAATGCCATTAACACAAGTCCCCCCTGTCCTAGCAGGAGTTGCATTTGACTCAGTGTTGCAACTTGTATGAATAAAGACTGGCCAGAGGAACAGCAGTATGGAACACGGTTCTGATTAAAATAACACATCAGTTACACCAGTTTTTGTTTCCAGTGTTCTAGATGGCTTCCATCCTTCCTTTCGTAGGGGAACAGGGAAGAGCATAACAATAGCACGAGGATTTTAGAACCTGTTTAGTTTTCTTCTGTTTGCGCAGATCGCCTATTGCTACAATGTTTCATGGCTACACTGAACTAATTTGACCTATGAAATACCTGCTTTTCATTCTAAATCTTTTAATTTCATGGACCTGGACACACATTTAATAATTTGAGAGAGCCACAGAGGGGAAGGTGCCTGGTGCCCATTCTGACATAATCAAGTGGTCTGTGGGATGACATCTGTCACTGCCATTTGGTTGGTTGTGACTAAACCTGAGGTAGAGAAAATATGGGTCAGAAAATGAACAAAGGGCAAACCTGTGAAAGCATGGAGCTCAAAGAGACAGAGATTTGTATGCTTTTATTTATGTTCCTCGGAGAGAAACATTAACTACAAAGCTGTATTACTTTTGGGCCCACATGTATGATTTTCATTACATTTTTTTTTAAAAGTGAGTAATCCCTGGGGGTTGTTTCAAAAACAAAAAAACCAAAAAAAATCAAAAAACAAGCATAAAGAAGCAAGGAAAAAGAGGCAAGAGAACAATTTTATGACAAAAAATACTGTTTGTTGTAAATGAAAATGCTTTGTCAGAGATTTTACTATCTTATGAGTTTCAGAAGAATTTCTTTTTTACTTTTGCATTTGAAAGTATTTTCCTCCCAGTAATGTCAAAATATTTAATTATGGTATTGCTGAAAAGTTTATTTTGGTATATTTTGTTGCAATGTTTTGTCACTATGAAATATATCTGAATGGTACCTAAGAAGAACACTTTAGTAATACCACTACAGTGATTTAATACCAACACATTTTAAATCTTCTGTTCCATGAAATAAAAGAGTTGCATTTTTTATCACAGTTCAGGGTAAAATTTTAGAATCTAATGAAAACTAATAGTATTTTAAACTGTAATGTCAATAAATCAATAAAATAATATATGGTGGATTCATGGTAGGGAATTTTTTCTTTGCTTCTTTGTCTCTTTTTGTTTTTCGTTTTGTCTTTGCCTGGGAATGTATCCTACAAAGATTTGTTTTTTCATACACTTGTTTTAGGCACTTCCATCAATTTAAAGCAATAATAAACATAGATTAAGTGTATGTGTATGATGGGTATTAGTGGTAAGTATGAACTGTGGGGTTTTCAGCATGGAACTATTTGAGAACACTTCTCAAATAGCTGAAACAAGTCAAATTACACAATCATTAAATATCAGTGCTGGTTTCAGGGACAATCACAGCTGGGGTGGCAGTGAGCAGAGATGTAGTAGGCAGATAGTCACCTCATAAATATGGAGTTACTGTGAGCCCTGCTCAATGTGGTTTACACTCTTTTTCAGCCAGTCTGTGCATTAGCACTCTACTCTTTTAATTAGTCCAGGAAATACAGTTGGATTCTGTATTTGCTCATTTAGACTCCATTCATAAGCACATTTGCAGAGTGAGAACTTAGCTACCAATTTTCTCACCAGAAATAAATAAAACATACCTGTAATATAACAGGTGAAAGCAAAAGGGGTATGAGATGAAGAAAAAACATTGTAGAGATGAATGAATGGTACTTTCAAGTGGAAATGAGAACTCTTGCAGTTGTTCTAAAAGTTGCATTGACTGCTGGATTTTCGTTCTCCTTGTCCCAGCTGTATTTAAATCATGTAAATTAGCACTGGAAAGAGTGATGTCTCTGTATTAATAATTTCATTTTCATCAATCCCATTCCTATGGTGAGTATTGTTTTTGCAGCCATGATGATGAAAAACATGAGTTGTAGCTGACAGGCTGAAATACAGAACATACAAAAGATAAGTATGTCCAACATATCCACATTACCATCCTGGGAGGGAAATAAAACTGCTGGATGATGCCCAAGTGATGTTTGACTGCCACTGCTTAGTTATACATGCAGTGTCCACGCCTCTGTTTTTACTCATTTTATTAATAAGTGAACACAAAACCATCTGTATATTAAGGAACAATTCTGCATTACAAAACAGGTTCCAGGGACTGCTGTTTGGACTGTTGTTTCTTGGCTCTTCAGCAGATCCTGCAAGGAACTAACCTGGGACAATGGTGGTTTAGTATTAATGTTTTTCATATAAAACAGCAAGACATTCAGAGTCATTTTAATTTCCAGCTTCATGAAGACTTCCTAAGTTCTAACAAAAATAAACAGCAAGAATGAAGAACACCAACATGTATATGTATTGTGAGATCATCTTACTCCTGAACACACACGTGCTCTGTGTTTACCTCATTGTAGTGGGACAACTAATAGGTGGAAATAAGCTACTTTACTTTACTTTCTGTTTGAAAGGCAAACTGATGTATGTTTGGGGAAAGACTGGTAACACATTCCCCAAGCTACTTGTTGCTCTTTCTTTGAATGGCTGCTTGCACTTGTGTGTGCATTATGCATCTGGCAGCAACTCAGCCTTACCTGACTTTAGCTGGAAGCCTTGTGGTGGAACAGGGATCCTTGTTTGTGGTGCTAGCTCCAAGAAGATGATCATGTTGGACAAGCTGCTCCATGTACAGGCCATAGCAACACTGCAACTGCAGCAGCTTGGAGACGGCAGGAAAAGGCTGGGTAGAGGCCACTCCTGGTTGTGTATTGCTGATTCCTGTCCTTTGGTCTATCCTGGGAGATGACCATGTTAGATTTTCTCAGCAGCTTTGTCTGTCACTGTACAATACCATACATCTTAATACAAAACCCCTTTAACATGGCCCACCACTTCTGTGCTGTCACCCAGCCCTGTTGTGTGACACCCTTAGCCCTGTCTGCACCTGCCCAGCTCCCTCTGGGTCCCTACCACTCCCATGGGGATTCCCCACATTCCCAGCCCCAGAGGAGCTGCGCTGCTCTTGCTGCACCCTGAGATGTGTAAGAATAGACAACCAAGAGTATGAAATTGGTCCTGAAGTGTTAAAGGGTCATGGCCGTGCCAGGTGATCAATACATAAAACAATTTGTGACTGTGCACATTAAGTTTGCTGGCAGACACCTCAGTGCTCTGCAGAGATACAGCTCTAACTGGGTTTCCTTTCATATTTCAGCTATAATAAATTGGATTCAATGTGCTGGGCTCATGTCTTCTTTATAAATATTTGAAAGTGTAAAACACCATCTATACTGTTCAGAGCAGAAAACATATATTGTTGAATTAATATATAAGTTGTTCAGACTTGCTAATATATTTTAATTATGAACAGATCTGACTAAAATCTTCCTTTTAACTCTGCAAGTAATTGAAGAATTTCACAAGAGAAGAATGACCTCTTACTGTGTTTTTCCTTTATTTCTGTTGAGAGGAGAGATTCAAATGCTTCTTTCTAACTTCCACAATCCTTTTCAGTCATCAACTCTTCAACCTAAGTACAATTATTTAAAACATTTTGGTGGAAATCCCTCTACAATCACAATGATTTATCAGAGCAGTTGCCTCACAGCTGACAGGTCAATCTGTAGTTACACTTGAGGATGACAATAATTAAAAAGCCCTTGATAAAATGTCATTCAAAAATAGGAGCTTGTTGCAAATATTTTGAATGTGAATTTAACACTTGGTGATAATCCCTGACAGTTGGTCCAGGAAGACGAAATCTGACTTTCTCAACAGAAAAGAACTTGATGGCAAAAGCCCCCAGTGGAGCCTTGCTCCAAGACTAATCATAAAAGAGGCAGGTATTTAGCCTCCAGAGGTGCACGGTGGTCCTTGGATTTGTTGGCAGTGCCAATGTGAGAGTCCATCAGTTCCCATTACGGCGTGGCTCGGTAATGTGCAAACACAACTGGCTCGAGTTGAATTGTGACTGCACACTGATGTCAGTGAATCAGGGTGAACAACAGTGTATTGGTAATGAACATCAGCTGCTCCTGGGCTGTGCTGGACTTATACAGGGATCTGAAAAGACTTTGAAAAGCCTTGTTAATTAATCTCATGTTAAAAAGGCCTTTATAAATTCATGCAAACCTGAGCTGGCAACTACAGTTTTAACAATGGAAAGTTAGAGTAGTGCAGCTCCTCTACGCTTCCTGCTTTTCAGAGGTTTAACCATTTCAGAAAATACCATATGTGTGTTTTGCTCCATTCTCAACATGCAGCCCATCCAAGTTATCCAAAAATCTTTATGCCATTCCAAGTTTTTTCTTCTTTAACAACACTTTCCTAAGTCCCAAAGGCTCAAGTTCTTTGGCATTTGCTCTTTAGAATCACATTTTCTTTCTTAGGCAGTAGTGGTTATAAAAGTAAACTAAGTGCTGTTTTACCAGCAAGGTGAAGCAGAACTACTTGATTGTTGGTGCTTTTTTTTGCACCATTTTACCAATTTATTTAGTAACTGGTTCTCTACTTAACACAATGCTGGGTCATTTTGATGAATTTTGAATTTTCTGCTTCAGGTATATCTTACTCAGAGCAAGACTTTGTAGTTTTATTTGTGTTGAAATACTTGTTGTCTAACTTTATTATTAAGTCAATTACAGGACTATTATCTGCATATTTTTTCTACGTCTACTCACGTGCCTAAAATTAAACAAGTGAACTTATACCTATGCAAGACAAAGAAAATGGAGAATGAAACTGCTTTTGTATTTTTATGACTGAAGATAAAGCATTCTGCTAAGCATAAAGAACAAACCATAACCTCTTCATGTAAGCATGGCTATGCCACACAAAGTGATCCATTCTTTAACTCTTCCTCTGTAAACAGTGGCCCCAGCAGATGTGCCCAAACAACCATGAAGGACACATTTAAAGTTAGATCAAATACATCTCACACTTTTTAATAATAAAAGACTTTTATAAAGTCTTTTATATATTATTTTATAAATAATAAAATACTTTAATAATAAAAGACTTTTGTCAGAAACTTTTAGGGGAATCAGGAATATTTATGACAGAAAGTGCAAACCTGCTATACAACACAGACAAAAAAGGAGAAAATAAAACACAAAAATAAAATAAAAATACTGTTTGCTGTTTTAAATAACTACTACAGTGATGTTGAGAAGAATAGAACATGGGAAAAGAAAATACTCCTAGAGTTTGGAGACATTTTATTTTGGGTAATGATGAGATCTCTCTGGAACTAAACCACTTCATTCATAGATTGAATGTTCTTTGGATGTGATGGGCAGTTTTGTCCAAGTATAGATATATTTATACCAGATTATTTGTAATGGACTACAATACTAACAGAAATAATATAAAGATTTGGTGAAGAATACTTTAAAAAAATGTAAATAGACTGTTTCATTGAAGCTGTAGGCACAGCAGTGTTGGATCCAGATTATTGTGACAATCTAGTTTTGTTCACAAGTTTCCAGCACAGACGAAATTTCAAACGCTCTTTCAAGGGACAAAATTTCAAATACTTTGGCTTTGGGAAAACATCCCTAATGGTCCCTAATTTTTATAAATTAGAAATGAGAACTAGATGTCAAAATATCTTTGAGGATAGGGACCAAAACATTTAAGCTTTTGCTGCACATGACAGTATAAGCCAAAAGATGCCTAATGATAGCTATGAAAATGTAATTAGGCATTACTTCACAGAGTGCTTAAGTCTATGCATGAGGCACTGCTGATTGCCTTTGTAAATATGGCTGTGAGTGCTGTAACTGAGAGGTTATTTTGTAACTTTTTAATAGAAGAGCTTTAATACAGGATACATCATTGTGCAATAAATAATTCCTTTTGGCATTTATTTTTATTTCCTTTCAGTTACTTAAAGGCCTTTTTATTAAAGATTCAACATACATTTTTCTCCAGAATTAAGTACACCAAAAATCAAATCTAAAGTAAACATTTCACAGCACTGCTTTATATGTAAAGCTTTCTAATAAATCTTCAATTTTACAAACATCATAGCAGCAAAAAAAAGGCAGCAAAAAAGGCAGGAAAAAAAGGGTAACATGACCCATCACAAGCACATTTTCATGAGGAAGCCCATGACAAGATTTTTGCGCTGTTCACCAGTATTTGTGTTCCCAGGAGGTAAGCAGGTCACCAATTTAGTAAGTACTTATCAACAAATAAGCTTTCAGGTTTTTCAGTGTATTTAGAGTGCTGACTTTGAGTTTTGCTTGAATAGATTATAAAACTAATTCTAAGATGAAACCCAAGCTTTTTAATCAACTGTGACAAAAGCCTATATGCAGTTTTGAATAGCACTTCTGAAAGATGGAAATAAATTACCTCTTTATTTTCAATACCAGTAGAGGCTCATTTTCCATTTACACCATGTGATTCTTGTTAGCTGAGGGAGTTGCCATAAATTAGTTAGAGCAGATGAAGTCTGTAGCACAGCCATACTTCCTTTTTGCTTCAAAGCCATCATTTTAAAGCATAAATTATCACAAGGAAACCTTTTATGTACTTTTCTGTCTGTTTATTCATTTTGATTTATAGAATAATTAAAAGATAATATGAGAATCAAAATCCTACATAGCCAAGAAAACTGGTTTTAATATAGGGTAGATAATTCACTGTGGTTAGAATAAATAACAACTCTTTTTTCAGTGGGAATGGTGTTTTGGTCGACTTTTACAAACAGCTCCCTTACCTAGCTTAATCAAGCTGTAGAAATAGTTCTGATGCATCACAAATGGCCTGGCAGAGCCAGAATGTAACATGAACTCCTGGAAAAGGCAGGCATGGTTTTGTAGGATTTAAAAAAGACTTTAATCCAGAATGTTAAATTTTCTCCTAAAGTCTTAGGCCTTTCCTGCCAAGGAATATGATTACCAACCTGAAAGTTGGGACATCTACCAATATAATCTTGTGGTCCTATTTTAATATTTATTAGGTTGTTTATATTAATGAAAAGTGTGGATAAAGTCTAATTTTGACCAAGCAAATGCTTGTTTCAGCTGGTAGTTGACAACAAGCAGCTGCCTCAATATGACTAGCAACAAGTCTGCCTTTAAATACGCATCTAAAAAAAGATCAGTATATTTAAGTGGAATTAAAGCATGCACATGCCTTTAAGGATAGATAAACTATCACTCAGAACTTCCAATCTCAGACTCTGATCATATCTGAGAGTCTATTATTAAGCCAATTATTTGCTGAAATGTGTTTTTAATAATTGTCACTAACCCTGTTAAAATATATTGTTCATCATAAAATACAATTTCTAACTGAAGGCCTCCCTGACATTTTAATTAACCAGCCTCAACTTTTGACAAACAACTGACCAAATAAATCCAATAGCATACATTAAAAACACAGTACAAGATTTTCCATGGGTGACTATAAACTAAGTAAAACTTGCTTTCTGGGACAGGAATTGACTAGGAAGGGTTGCCAGTTCTTGTTTAGCATCATTGATCCTGAACATACTCTCTTCATCCTTAAGCAACAATGTACATTCTACATTAATGCATATACACACACATAAGTACATGCACACAAATGCATCCCAGAGAATGACTTTAAAAGTTACGTTAAATACCCACTATCAAAACCAGCACATTACTCTTGTTGCTTGTTTTATGAGTTTATTTTTCCTTCTTTTAAAAACACAATATGTTACTAAGTTTTGAGAATGGTAGTTTCCACTGACGTTTAAAGAAGTGACATATGTCAAAATTCACTGAGTGCGTTGAATGCAGGTTTTGCAGTGCTACAGGCACCAGTGTAATCTAAAGGTTCTCTGCATCTGAGCTTAAAACACACATACATGTACTGTTGCTGAAATCAAGGAGAATTTTACATTCAGAGATTCTATGTTCTATGTGATTAGACAGTGTCACAAACCAATCTCTTCACTATTTGGTTGTCGTGTGATGAAGACCTTTACTGTGACATTTAGGGGCCTCGGTAGGAAACCCTCTTCATGAATAGGATAATAGTTCTGGGAAAGAGCTATATAAAACCTTTTTTTTTTCTGTGATTAACATGATGGAATAACTTTATCAAAAGAATGTAATATATGTTGCTCTAGTGTCTTGCCTCAATTTGGACTTCAGGAGTTTAAATACTTCAGAAAGTTTTGTGATTAGATTAGCTTCCTGGAGACCAGAGCTGTCTCAAACAAGATTTCTATTTGTGGGGAAGCAAGACACATAAGTAGAATGATAACAATTGCAATGCAGGGAAAGCAGGGAATTCTTTCTGAAGACTGTCTGAACTCAACTAACAGTAGTGCTGCAAACATACATGTGTGTGTGTGTGTGTAGAGATATATATATATATATAGGTGTAACAGGTAGTGTTTGCAGAACTGGGATGCCGATTTTTTTACTTAGCCCCAGAATGTGAGATACTGAACATGAAGGGACTATGCCTGCTCATAGAGTCAGTCAAATCTGTTAAGACTTCTAGCACTGATGTTCTGCATACAGTCTTGCTAGGTCTATAAAACAAAGTAGAACAGATTCTACATTGAGTTAAGATAGTGTTCCTCCTGTTGTCAAATCACAGCAATGAGATTTTGGCTACTGATACTGGCAGTCTGGAGTGACAAATGTCAGTCATGAAATTTTTGTCTCTGTCCTGATTGCCTTCCTTTTACATTGCTCTAATGGAAGAACAGTGACCACAACTTGGCCAAAATGAGGTTAAATTATCCTCCCTCCATTTTAGCCTCAGGAACAGACAGAAGATGAGCTGGAATAAGAAGAAGGAAGCAGCTATACCATGTCCCCACATGGGTTTTAAAGACAGAACAGACAACATTTGGGAGGCTCTGGATCAGCTGTTGAGAAGTGCATGAATCCCATTTTAAATTCTGCAATGCTAGGCATGTTATGGGGGAGGGGAAGGCCTGCTGGAACTGCCACCTTCCCTAAAGCACCAGAATGCAAAAGCCAAGTCAGCTTAAAAAGGCGAGGCAGAGGCTGAGAAACCAAGACATAGGGAGACAGACACAAATTACCAAATGTCTGGCTTGCTGTGGGACTGGGAGAATCTAGCTGATAGCTTGGGAAAAACTTGGCAGTGGGCGATAACAGGATACTAAACAGAATAGTAATGCTGGAGGAGAAACTACAGGCTCTCCTCACTAGCTGGTGTAACTCAGCCTGCAATTTGATCTCAGACAGGTTTTCTAGCAAGAATCCCTGTGGTGGGAGCCAAAATTGCATCACTGGAAGTTTGTGAGAGTTGGCACAAACCAGGGGCAACCAGAGGGAACTGAAAATGGGAATATGGACAAAGAAATATGATATCTCTCCTCTGAATAATCCAAGGACAAATTCATGCATTTTCTGAGTTACGCTTTTTTATTTTTTAAGGCTGGCAATACTTTGTTCTTTTCTCACTCACTTTGTTGAAGTAATAAACACTGATCATCACAAAGAAAGCTTGAAAATAATTTTTGAATTAGCAGATTATGAAAAAAAACCTCCACATCTACTTAAACTCTTAAGGCTCTTTATGAGCAACAGGAGGGCAGAACCCAGACATGAGACATCCCCTGTGTGGAGGGTGTGTCCCACTGCTTCACATGGGGACAAGCCCCTTTCCTCAGACTCTACAACCACATGCCTTGCTGCCTGTAAATAGTTTTCCTCTAATTGCTCATTGTCTCTGACCTGATTTTCTTACCTAGTTTTATTCTAACTCAGTTATCTTCAGAAGAGTACATTTCTTCTGATATACTCTAGAATAGTGAAGGCATACATCCTTTCCACATCTTATCCTTAATTTCCTGTCCCTCTATATCTGTTTATGAATGATCTATGAATTGGTGTCAAAGCTGAGAAGCAGCTAGGCTACATTTGTATTAAATACACTACATTGTTGTCCTATAAACTAGCAAAAACAGGTGATTATCTGCTTGTCTGTATTTTAAGGGGCAGTTTTAATAGCTTGGATTTCTCTTGTAAGGAGAGCTGGTGTTTAAATACATCCAAGAACATTTATTTCCTGTGCCTGGTTACTTTCCCCATGAGGTGATGCAATCTGCTTGGGGGCCTGGAGAGATGAGGGAAACAGCATAAAAGGCAAGTCCTGAGAGTTGGTGTGGAGAGAAAATTGAGGGGAAAGGAATAATGGTGGGCTGGAGGCAGCCATCCAAATTGACACTTAATGGAAGGGTGCGAGGAAGCAATGCCAGAGGGAAGCATTTTGTCCCTTGACCGCAGTGAGAGGGGACAAAGATGCACCTTTCCTGTATTAAACACAGGAGGAAATGTTTTCCCGTGTCCCGTTTCCCTGAAAACGGATGAGGGGTCTGACCAGCCCACAGGTGCCAATCGGCTGCCGCTGGGGTGGCTTTGGAGCAGTGCCACTGGACGAGGTATTCCGGCCCTTCTCCCCTCCGAGGATGACTGCAGAGGAGGGGCGAGAAGACAAACTCCAGCGCGTTTGTCCTTTGATCCCTGGGCAGGGCTCCCGCCCCGCGGGGCAGGCAGGGGCACTCCCCGGGCCGGGCAGGGCTGCGGGGCACGGGCAGCTCCGGCGGCACGGCCGAGGCACCCCCGGGGACAACGAGCGCTGCCCGGGGCCGCAGCGACGTGCGGCTGAGCGGACACTGCCCAGAAAAGTTGGAACCCCGCCGCTGCCAGGGACAGGGTGACTCCGTCCCGTCCGCCCCCTCGCTGCCCGCGCCCCTCCATCGCCCGCGGGGGCGGGGGGCCGGAGCCGCCGCCCCGCCGCTATTTCAGGGCGGGCGGCGCCGCCCCGCACCTGGCCCGGCCCGGCCCGGCCCGGCTCCCTCCGCAGCTCCTCCTCGGGCATGGCCGAGCCGGGACGCCCCGGCGCCGCTGCCGGGCAAGAAGCGGCCGCCGATGAGTTCCGCGATGTGATCCGCAGCCGCTCGGGTGGGTAAGCGCCGCTCCGCGCTCCCCGGCCCGGGCGGGGTTCCTCGGGCGGAGCCGAGCGCGGTCCCAGTGCTCGGGAGTTTTGGCTATCAGTGCTTTGCGAAATCATTTTTGTTATTAGCTGAACTTTTTCCTTTCGCTGTAATGCATAGAAGGGGTTCTCCCGCCGGGCAAATCGCGCATCCCGGCGTGACGGGCGCGACGCTCCCGACAAATGTGTCGCCTTCGGGCCCCCCCGGGTGTCCCTTACCTTGGGCTGGGGTTGTGCCGCTTGTGTTGGCGGCCAGGATGATAAAGCTGTACATGAGAACAGCCGTTAAGTCTCCCCCAAAGGATAAAGTTTCAGGTGCCTGGGCCTTTTTTTTTTCCCCCCCTTGGTCCTGGAAAGAAACCAGATCCGTGGTAGTAAAGGTATTTATAGACCATTCAGCATTTACTCATTTGCAGTGCAAGTGCATGTGGAGCTACAAGTTAAATTAACTCTTCCCGAGGCTATATGTGCTTTCCCAGTAAATAAGCCTTAAAATAGTGATGTCCTTAGACAGTTAAATGACTTTTTAAAAATGATCTTTCTTGTACTTGTAAAAAACAGCAACAAAACACTTGTCATGCATTATGGCATAATTAGGGCTGATATGAAAATTTTAATCTTGAAGTGTTTGGGTGGTAGTAGGTAGAAGTTATGTTTTCTGTGATAAATTTGGTAAATGTTGCTTTTATTCTGGTAGTGTAAGGGCACTCTTGCAGCAGTATTTGTGCTTTCCCACTGAAGTCTCAGTGATGCTGTTCCTGAAGATATCATGTTTTTTCTAATGTTACCAGCCTGCTGTTTCTGCTCATAATAATTACTTCTCCTTCAATTTGTCATTTAAAAGGATGGGTACTGCCTATGGGGAGTAGGAAGTAGCAAAAAGTTAGATGGCTGTTTAATTGTTTTTTGGTTTTTGTTTTGGTTTTTTTTCCCCTGAAGACCTTCTTTTGGCTTCTGTGCCATGTCTTTTAACTGGGTTTCTGCACCATGAGAATGTGAAAGAAAAGAAGTGTCTGCTGAGCTGTCTCCATAGTCATTCCTGGTTAGGCTGGTTGTGTTACCTCTTATAGCAGCACATGTTCCCTGTTCCATACTTAGCTCGCTTACAGTTTAGGGCACGTAAAATGCAGACTGAGTACAACACAGAGAAAAAGCCCTCTTCACTTAAAGGCTTGTTCTGTTAGTGTATAATGAAGTATTTGGGCAGTTGCTGATTGGAGATGAGACAATTTGAAGATTAGAAAACTACTTTCAGGTCCGTGTAATTTTCACAAAGTGAAGTTGAAGGCAGTAGCTTTACTGCTAGATGCTTACAACTCTGAACTGAGTGCTTTCTTCCCACATTTTTTCCTATAGCTAGCAATTAGTTTCAATGTTCAGTTTGATTTCCATTTTAAAAATTCATAATTGAGAACAGATGCTCTCTGAAAAGCTGGACAGGAAATGTTACCTATGCATTTCCTAATTATGCATTATACTCTCTGTTTCACTTGGAAAGTCTGTTTCCAGATCAACTTCCCTGGCAATATGTTAGTTGTATCATAATACGTGTAAGATCTCAAATGGCTCTAAAATGTTTTTCAAGTTTCCTGCTGTAAAGTAGTATTAGGATTTAGATGTTAACAGTAGACATGGAGCAAACATTTGTACTTCTTAATTGGACGCAATTGCCCGGTGTATTATCTATGATGAATAAAAAACAGAATCAGTTTAAGAATCATAGAATTGCCCCAGATGTTTATAAGCCTGGAGAGATAAGGAAATTCAATTTCCATGGTAATATTCATCACAGGTATACTTTTTTTTCTGGTGATATACCCCACCGTGATCTCTTACTCTGCTTATCTTTTGTTGTTATTATCCAACTTTGAAATGCACTACTTAAAACCTGAGTATGGATTTGGGGAGCAGTAATGAACAACAAGTGAACACAGCTGTTGGCACGAGCAAACTGAGAAGAACTTGGTGAGATGGTGTTTACAAGCCTCATGGTGGGCTCATTTGGGCTTGGGGTTTTTCTCGAACCTATGAGCTCAGTAAGGCACATCTGGAGTTGGCGTTCTCCGTTTGTTTGAACGTGCACTCTTGAACAAAGTTGAGTTGGAAGTTTTAGGAGGGCTTCTCAAGAGTGAAATGTTGGCACAGCGTAATCATAAACACACCTTAACTCTGTGGTGATGGTGAGGAAACTAAATTGTTCTCAAGAGGCACTTTCTAGGCCTGCAGAAAAGATTTTGGGACCCAGTAAGGAAGATCTTGGTGACTGAAAATGAAAATAGCGTAGCAAGCTCATGGAGATTTAGGGCATCAGGTACTGGAGGAGCTTTAAAAGAGATTGTATCCCACTTGTTTTGCCCTGTGTTTATATTAATTTAATGCTTTAGAGGTCTGCTGCTTTCTGACAGCTCCTGGATAGGAAGTTGGGCCTTTGGCAGGTGCAGGTCTTATCTTCCCATGAAACCAGAGAAAATACAGGGTAGAATATGTTGCTGTATTTGCCATATAAAAATATTCCATACTTGCAGATTTAAGGCTATATTCAAAAGCTCAGGGCACCAATATTTGATTAAGATGAATGGCTGATGCAGATAGCATTAATTTGGGCATTCTGCTGTCAGTTCTAAGTAAAATAATTGGGAAAAGTTATGAGGATTCACTTTATGTAGGGACAAAATTTTAAAGTTGGTTTGCACAATTTACAGAAAAGCAGGCTCTGTCAAATATTCTCCCTGTTAAACTTTATTGATCAAGTGATTTCTTGCAGTATATTACAACACATACACAAAAAGTAACACTAGCAGTAAAATACCTACTAAATTGTTTAAAACACACAAAGCAGTTGTATTGCAGAAGTTGCCACCAGGGAATTGTAACAGAATTGGGTTTTCCTTGTTGCATCTCCGTGGGGATAATGTCAAGCTCTGACACTATTTCATCATTTTTCACTCATACAGAGTGGCTGGAGTTGCCAGAGCTTTGAAGAAGATTCACACATATGCAGAGCTTAGGAGTGAGGAATGTAAGGTGTGCTGCCAGAGAAAGGGAATAATTTAGTGGCCACTGCAAGGGCTCTGTTCAGCATGTCCTTGTAATGTGATGACATAGGGAAAGGGGTGTAGTTTATTTTTGACTCTTGTATATAGCACGGCTGAATCTAGTCTGCCGAATATGTTGGAAAATATCCACAAAACCTGAAATCCAAGGTGAATGTCTATGGAGCTCAGCCAATAACTTGTTTTAAGCCTTTTGTGAGATGCTGCAGAAATAACTTTATTACTTTGAGTATATTCATGGCCAGAAAATTCTGGATGCCTACTAGAGGAGGGAGCAATAAGGAAGGGAAAGTCAAAGCTAACAAATTTATTTAAAACGTGGGATAGCTTGCACGGACAAGATGGTTAACCTCTGGGGATAGATCCTCCATATCTAGAGGTGTTTGGTCCAGCATTTGGTACTTTTTTTGGTAAGGTTAGCTTTATTCAAATGCAAGTTACTGGATTCTGTATGTAAGAGCTTGTTGTAAAGCATCAGTCCAGTCATTTACCTTGTAGTCCCTTCTGGTCACAATGATATTCATTTGTGTCTGCCTAGCTCTTCCATTTAATTGCTTGCCATCCAAATTGGGCCTTACACAGACCTGATGGGCCACCCTGTTTATTTCTGGTGCAAGACTGAGGCTGAGCACTCCTTCTTCCCAATTCTTAAAATATCGGTGTTAAACCAGAATCCATCCAGGGCTTGAGCTAAGCTTGCTCCAGAGAGGTGTTGAGATAGTATTAGCAAAGAGACAGGGTAAAACAACTGCAAATGTGAATGTTACAAGCTACAGTCACTTTCCAAACCATTAATGAACATGCCAGCCTGTAAGTGTGGATCTCTAATGTATTGTACTTGATGTCGTGTTTGCTGAACACATGGAGACCATGCTTGGGGAAATGGATGTTGCAGAGCTTAATAAAACCTATCTCTGTGATTTAATTTCTCTGAAGAACATGTGGTTTCCATTTCACAGAATGTGTTTCCTGGCTGAACAGTTAAATAGCACCATCAAGTCTCAAATGCATTTGCATGCTTGCCATGTTGAAAGAACACTTTTTTTAAAAAAAAAAGTCAATGCAATGCAAAGCAGAGTGAGTGGCTTTATGCAATAAAAAGAAATCTGCATGCCATAAATACTTTCTCATAAATTTAATGAAGATTTAGATTTTATTACTGTTTCAGAAGTTAGTAACTGTAGTCATGATTAGCAACACAAAGCCCTCTAATTTCTTCAGTTCATATGCAGCCTTCAGAAAAGTGCTTAAGACTTCATTTGTTCTTAACTTATAGCACAAAATTATGCAGATCTGGAGTAAGCTGCTGTTTTAACTTGATGACTTTGCTTAGACAAATGATTTGGTGTGGCTTAGGGTTTGAGAGTGAGGGCTTGATCCTACCCACATTGCCTTCTGTTAAGTTGCATGACTTGAAGTTCTGACTAGAAGACAACTATTTGGTTCTTTATATACAGCATAACAAAGCAATTGTTGGGAATTGGCACTAAGCAGCGTTAACTGAGTTTCCAGAATATATGTTTGCTTTCTTTTTGTACTTTAATGCCATTAAAAGGTAAAGCTACAGTGTGTAGTGGTGATAAAAGCAGTTAAATAGATTTATAGTGGTGGTTCTCCTTTTTTTATCTTCTTTGCTCTCTCTGCCCTCCCCGAACTTCACTGATGTGTAAACTGCAGGTGACCGGAACTGGCTGTGCGTATTCCAAACTGGATAATTGGAGTGGGGGCTTCTCCCCTTCTCGCTAAAGCATCCAGAGACCCGAGAGAGTTCCCTGGGTTCCTCAGTGCCCAGGGAACGGCACAGGACGAGCTCTGCCTGTTTGGCTCAAGTCGCCCTCCACACAGCGATGGCAGGGGGATGCCAGCACTGTGTCTGAGAAAACAAATGATTTGGCAACTGTATCTGCATAACCAAGTGTGCACCGCGAATCTGAGGTGATTGCTGATGAGAGGAACCCCGTCTGCCGGCAGGGCTCCGCTGAGCACGGCACTGCTCACATGCCGGGGGATGCTGGCATGCCCGGGGGCTGGCACAGAGCGTTCCCGGTGCCCGGGGACACCTGCTGCTGTCTGGGGTGACACGGCATTCCCGGAGCTCTGCTGGGCGAGCAGGTAAGTGACAGCTCTGCCGAGTGTGCCCCAGCTTCAGTGGCATGCTGGTGTGGCACTGCTACCCCAGCTGCAAAGGCTTGGGTCCCCTTCAGAAGTAAAAGGAATGCCTTGATGGCTGCTGGAGTGGAGACTTGGCTCTGGTGAATCACAACTGGAGCTTGCAGTGAGGGGAGGCTTGTAGGTGGTGTCTCTATTCCTACAAGTGCAGCATGTGGGAGGAATTGTGGATCTGTACCAAAAAGGCTTTAGGGGCTGAGTGTAGCTACTGCACGAGGGGAAAGTACAGGGTCATGGTCATAAGGCTAATGCATGTGTCAACATAAATATCTCATTTATACGTAAATATTTTTACATACAAAATTTGGGTTTGGATGGATTAATTTCATCTTGCTTAAAGGAAAAAAAAAAACCCTCTGCTGATGAAACAGAACGAAACAGAATTAAAATGTGGATACACACTCTTCAGACTAATTCCTGGCCTTTCCAGCTCATCTGTGGTTTTGTGGGACACTTGTAGCTTGCAAAGCACTTGTAGGACAAAAGCTACTGGTGATGTGGTAATAATATCCTCCTGTACTTCATCCCACTTCAGGACATAGATTAGCTGGACCTAATAAGCAGACGGAACTAGAAATTTTTTGTAAGGTTTGCAATCACAGCATGCAAAGGTGTCTATGTAGGAGGTGATTTTTAGATATGTTATTTAGATGGTTAAAATAATTTAATCACTGAAACAACATTTTCCTTGAGTTCAGGGCTTCATTATGTGCTTTAAACTATTGTACTCAATCTTTTGGGGTTTTTCCAGATAAAATTAGATTACTTATGCTTCTCTTGCTGAAATTAAGTTTTCATCTTGTTTTGGTTTTCTTTTATTTTGAGGTATTTCCATTATTTCTATTATACTTGGCAGGCTGCATTTCTTTTTATCAGAATGAGGACCTAACCATCCACTTTATCATCTGCTCATTGTGGTGTAGCAGATGCCTTACTCTGTAGGACCAAAAAATTGACTTTTATGTAGTTAGGTGGATTTTTTTTCCCACCTATTTAAGGATTTAAAAATCATGAGGTCTGATATGCTCAGAAGTGCTGATCACTTGCAGCTTCTGTTACTTAGTCATTTCAGTCTGAACAGAATTGGAGGGGATGAAAATAACTCCTAAAGGTGTTACCAAAATGTCTCAAAACTTAAATCCTGTTAAGTAGTAACCTCTGATAAAAAGTAAGCATTTCTTTTTAATTTCAATTTATCCAAGCAGCAGTTTATTTAAGATACTAAATTTAATAGCTTGTTCTTTAAGTATGTTTTTTAATTGCCTGCCTCTGTATATTGTTGCCTTGACAACAGTATTTTTGTATGCTAAGAAGTTCTGATATTTCAAATGTAGACCTAAAGAAATACTATGTGTGTCTTAAACTAGCTCTAGAACTGCAGCATCCGTAAACTATTATCCCTTTAGCTGGTGGAGTGCAAGTATGTTGGTTGTGTACTGCAACTGATTCTGTCCTGAGGATAAGTGCTCACATCTCGTCATTAACTGTACACCCAGTGGACGTTAAAGGTAATGGGTTTATTTTTATTAAAGGGATCTCCTGCAATATGAATCTCAAAGTGGCAGAATTTAATTCAATGCTTTTTCTTTCCCTCTTTTTAAGTTAAGAATAATTCACTGACTTGAATGAAGAGGTGATTTGCTTGTGGTTATCAGCGGGGGGGGGGAGGGGGGAACTCCCTCCTTGGCATTAGGTAATTTTGAAGTACAAATGTCTTCCTTGATAAAGCTAAAATATCTCCTACCATGGTACAAGTGACTCTCTGTGGTGCCCCATCCATTGTTGAATCTCTCCAGTTACTTTGAATAAAGCCCCACCTCTTATATCTGGAACTCTGTGAGCAATGTGCTGTTTTGTGTAACCTGGCAAATACTATACAGGATGTCAAGGTTAGTTTTTTGCTGTCCTTATCCTGTGTGATTGGTATCAAGAACACAATGTGATTGAGTTATGCTGCAGGATGCAATCAAATACCATAAATAGCATTATCTACATAAAGTCTTGGAAGTGGTTGCTGGACTGCTTTTAAAGTGCACTTTGGCTTGGCTACTGAAGCCATAGATAGAATCATAATTTTGAAATATCAACCTGTTTATTAGAGAGATAATACACTGTTTAACAAATTTATTGTTTAGAAGAGTGGTTGGATTGTAAAGAAATACATACATAAACTAAAGCAAGTTTATATGTTGTTTGTATCTTACAAAAGCTGCTTTTATCTTTTGTTCAGCTGGTGTATGAGATCTTAGTCAAAGAGGAAGTGCACTCTTCAAATTATTTATTTAAGGTGTTTGCCCTGCTTAGCAGTTTTCCTTGTTGTACAAGAAGTAAAGAAAAAAGTGTAATATATATCAGCCTTTGCCCAAACACAGTGTTCTACCTAAGTTTAAGATAATCATGTAGAGGAGGAGGACCTGTAAAGAAAGTTCATCCAGAAGTTTTCATTAAATCACAATAGTCCCAAGTAAGCTTCCTGCAAGGATTGTCTGGTATTGTTTCATTTTAGGGAATATTATCTGACTTGTATCTTGAGCTAGTGTATTAAAAAGTAATAATTGAAGCAAAACTGTTATTTATCTCTGATTTCATGACTGTATGATGTTAACTTTTTGCTTGATGATGGAGTCTGCTGTTTTCATTTTCTCTAATGTCAAGGAAAACTTGCTGTTTGGGTGTTTGGAATTCATCAGACTTTTTACCAATACATTTATGACATTTCTACTTTGTCGGTGGAAGTAGACTAGCATACTAAAGGTTGTGTAACAAATTTATATTCAATTGTATTTCTGTTGTTGATGGCCCACCTCTGCCATGAACCATCTTCAGGAACTGGCTTCAGCTTTGCAGATGGCCTTTAAAGTGTGAGGCATAAATCTTTTAAACCTGTGATCTAAATCTATTTCTTTAGTCCCAAGTGTGCCTTCCAATTGTAGGGGCATCCTCTCTTTAGCTATCTGGCATCACAGTAATCACATATGTTCCTGGAAAAGCTGGCAGCTGGGAAAACAAAATTGTCTCTACAGCACTTTTGTTTCTGTGTTTTGCTTTTCTTTTTTTTCCCCACCCACAATAATTAAGCTAATTCAATTAGGCTTTGTGTGATCTTTCCCCTTTTATCTCAAGTGTAATGTTTTGCTGAACGCCAGAGGGAAATGGCTAAGGATTGGCAGTGTGCACTTGCAAAATATTCTTCAGCTGAATGCTAGCTGCCTCCTCAGAACAATTTCTGGTTGTTGTGGATTTAAACAATTATCATTTCATTATCTTAAAACTCTGGAAAAGTGTCACTGGTCCCTAATTTGAAGGAAATGTCAGTGTGCTGTGGAAAATGTGTGAAACTGTAGAGGACTTGATGCTTGTTTGGGATTCTTTCCCCATGGGTTCTTGCACCCAACAGACGGGTGAAGGAAACTTCTACTGTGTGGAGAAACTTTGTTGTATGCTTCCCAATCCATATTGGACTTGCTAAATTTATGTTAATTCAGTCATAGTTTTTCATTCCTCTTTGTGATGCTGTTGGCTGGCGACAGCGATAATGGCAGTAGCGTTGGAAGATGCCCTGTCCTCTGGGACGATGGCCGGGTTCTGGGTTGCTCTTTCATAGCTATAAAATCATCAGTAGTGCAGGAGAGAGCTACAGATTGAGGCCTGGTGACACTGCACCAAAATTTGCTACTTTTTTCAGCATCTGCATGCTGACTGGATCAGAGCTGTGCAGCCTGGGTGTAACCTGAGGCAGCTTCTCTTGAGGGAAGTTCCTGCAGGTCCAGATCTGAAGGCAGTCAAGGGAGGATTTGGTTCATTAGAGATAAATAAAAAGTACTGAGTGCTAATTAAATATAATGTCCTCCAGTAAAAATTGCTAAACTTACCGTGCCCCCCTGGGGAAAAAAAAAACCCAACAAACTATTTGTTTGAATGTAACCAGAAGGGTAAATGTGATGGTCCTTAGGCAATCTTCCCTCTTTCTGCTGAGTTATTCCAGTGACCTTGTCTAGAACTGTGGTCTGTGGATTTCTACCAGGTGTCCTGCTAAACAGAGAAGTGAGTCCACAAATGGAGTGATTTGCATGGCAGAGTAGAAAATTAATTCATCATGATGATTGCCATTTGGCTGATAGTTAAACAGAGGCATAGATAATACTAATGCATTCTTCCTGCAAGACTAGGTCAATTAAACCCCATGCAGCTGAGACAGATCCCTTTTCATCAAGATTTCTTTCAAGGCTCATGTGACTTCCTCCACAAAATAAATTAGCAACTGGGAATGGAATACCAAAGTCAGTTTCATTCTTTAAACTCCTAATATAAACTCCCTCAGGATACTTTGGAAAAAAAATCTACTGTAGCTGATTTTTTCCCCTCTTCATAGAAATTGTCTCTTAAAAAAATCCCCTGAATGACTCATTTAGACGTATGCAAAATATTCTGCTAGAAGGCTCTTAGTGATGTGATATGTCAGGATTTCAATCTTCTGTCGTGGGAAAGAAGATAAGGTGTGGTGCATAGATGCATGACTACTGCAGTCAAACAACTAATTCATATTCAAAACATAAGCACTCACCAGGAAGAGTTTAAATCTTCTGCAAATCTCAAGTAGTTTTAAAAGATCCAGAGCTTACAATTAAGTACTGCGTTTTTGTGGCTAGGCTCTTTAAAACAATTATTTCTGCTTAATTAATATTAACAACACTTTTCATCTCTCGTAGCTGCTGCAGTTGTAATAATACTTCCAAGTTTTAAGCTATTCATTTCCTGAGATTGTTTTGCAAATTATTCATTGCATAGGTTATAATAAAGGGGGATGTTTTTGAGGTATCAATCTGAATAGATGCTGTGAAATCCTAACTTTGTTATGAAAGACGTGTTTAATTCTTCTTGTTGCAAAATGTTATGCCTTCTAGTTTCCTAAGCAGATAAGGTAATGTCAATCAACCTGCAGGGCTATAATATTTAAAACTTCTGCTTTGTCTTTCATGAGTACGTATTTTACAGATGGCAGAGAGAAGGATTCTTCATTCCATCTGAAACAAGTAACATTTTCCTTAAAGAGCAAATGTTCTTTAAGTAAGAAAAGTAAAGCTCACCAAGAATTGCAGACCTGGAACAAGAAGTCCAGATTTAGCTGTGCTTGGGATTCCTTGCCAGTACATGCCATGACAGGGACTTATAGGGAACCTTCTGCTCAATAAAGGTCTGCAGAGAATCTGTAATTTTAAGAGTCAAAAAGACCCCAAACACCAAACCAAAAAAAAAAAAAAAATCAACAAACACCAAAAACAACCTCAAAGAACCCACTCACACAAACCAAAAAACCCCAACCCCCAAACCACCAAAATACAACAACAAAAAACTTCCAGACAGCCTCTCTGCTTCCCATTCTGTGAGAGAAGAGCTACATGTTTCCTGGCCATAGTGGTGTGGTATGTTACAGCTCTGACTTTGTAGTGTTGATTAATTACTGTTAAGCTGCTTGTAAAGGAAGAAGATTCATTTTACTTTGACTATGGATGGTCATTCTGTGCTCAAATCCAAGTTCATCGTCACACCCTCACTGAGCATCATCTTCTGAGCAGGTTTTTGTCTGACTTCAGAGGGTGCTTCAGCAGGTGTCCCTTCCTCAAGGTGCAGATACCACTGCTGGGTAGCCAATAGCTTGGCTTTTGCAGCTCCATCCTCTGGAGTAGAGGGCCCTGGTAGAACTTGCTGAAGTTGTTAATGCCTGTAAGTGAAGTTACAACTTAAGCACAGACTGTCTCTTTATATGGCTGAGACATATGCAGCTATCAGCAGCCTGAACTGTAGGCTGGACTATCCTGACATGTGAGTCCTAATTGCTAGACAGTGATCCCAAAATAATGTGGTGATAGCTGTTGGCACTTCTGGAAGTGGAGTACCATGTGAACAATAAAAGAGTTGGGATGTGGCAGTCCTCAAGTGACTGAAGAGTGGGTGGTGGGGTTTTCTGGTAAGTGGGATCCTTGTAGAGAAGGGAGAGGCTGACTTTCATGTTACAAATGTTCTGGCTGTGTTTCCCTGCCAGAGCACTGTTAACAAAGGAGAGATGAAGGCTCAAAATAGACAAATGTATTCCCTGTAAATAACACCATGAATGTGTGATGGTGCTACTGTTGGAGTGCTGTATTAGTTTAAAAAAAGTTCTGGAGATGTAACTGTAATGCTACGAGAATAGGTGTATTCTCTGTACTCCTACCTAGACAGGCAGAAAACTTGTGAAGAGAAAGGTGTAGGATCTCAAAATGTAAATTAATTTACAGTGACTGTAGGGGAATGAATATGTGTTCCTCTTCTGTCTCTGTTACCTGTTATGTATATATGTATCCTAACTGGGAAAGAAAAAAAAAAAAGTTTAATCTCACTTCAGATTCCTTATTAAATATTTTCTTGTAATTAAATTGGAATGCTGCTTGTAGCAGTTTATGAAATGCTTGTCAAAGTAAAGAGCAACTTGGCATATTTCTCATTTTCAGAACTTAAAGAGCCAAAAAAAACCTGACACTGGAGTTAAACCTGCTTTTTTTTTTTTTTTTTTTTTTTTTTTTTTTTTTAAATAAGAGTTTACCTCTGTAGGAACAGATTTTGCAGGCTTTTCGTACGGACCTGAGTGTGACTGGAATGAGGAGATCCCTTTGGAGGGTTGTTGTGAACCAGAAATTTCACTGACTTACTTTCAGTGCATATGCAGCTTTTTTAATGAAGTGATGAGCAAAGTACATAAGCCTGAATACACTAAAAGGGAATGAAAGCTGAGTTTTTGTGATATAATTATGCCTGGGATTTGATCTGTTTCTTTCCCTGTCCTGGTGGGAAGTTTATCCACTTACTGCTGTTCATAAGAGCTTAAGAATGCTAAATTCAGCTGTTTCTTCAATACATATATTTGTTCAAAGATATTGTATTCAAGCACAAACCAAGAGACTTCTGGGTCAATTACCAAAACCAGTAGGAAATGCAGGTGTGTGAAATGTATCCTTTTACATACAAAACGTGTCTGATGTTTTATAATGAACCAGCAGAAGTTTCTGTAGTGAGGAGTTCTGCATTTGACATCTGTATTTGCCTTACTTGAGTGCTGAATTTCTGTCTCAGTTGAGGAAAGTTTACTGGCAATGCCGTAGGATCACTTAAAATATAACACCACTGCTCAAGCAGTGCTTGAGTTAACTTTGAGCTGTTTCACAGCACATAGAGTATCCTACACATGGTGTTGCCTGGGATGCTTGGAGTAGGGTTCCAAACTTCAGTTCTCTGTGAAATGAATATATTTTTACTGACTTCGCTGATCAGCATATCTAAGAGTTGTTTTTCCTGAAATACAATCCCAGTGATTTGTGGTTTACTGCAATCCTGATATATTCAGGTATATGTTTCAAAGCAATAATGGAAGTAGGGTCTTAAGAGAGTTTAATTTTCTTTTAAGATAAAGTAAGTGTCGTGCAATATTTAATATCCATTCATAAGAAAACATCTTAATTATTAGTATATGACCTTTTTACTCTTCAAAACACAAAAATATCCATTCTAATTAAGTGACATGTTTAAATAAATAAAACATCCTCCCAAACCACAACAACACAAATGAGTACAGAATAGATTTTACATTTTATTAGTCAGTCAGGCTTACCTGTTTTCCAAGGTACATTAATACATTTTGATTTATAGAGCACCAATTCCCTGATAGAACAACTGGGCCATGCTTCTTTGCTTAACAGAGGTAATTCTGAGATATAGCTTTATAATGTCCTTAAATTATCTTCATAAATGCTTTTGTCAGAAGTATGATACAGCTGTAATGAAACTGTGGTTCAAAACAGAATTTGCAGTTATAACACAGATGACAAAACTACCAGTTCAGCTTGACTTTTTTTTTTCCTTTGTCCAAGCTTAACAAACCAAAGCAACAGTGGAGTTGAAGGAGGGAGTGCTTAAACAAGATGCAAATTGCCCCTTGTCAATACTGTGTTTATTGTTCAGAATGTAAAAAAATATATATTTCTGTTCACGAGGAAGCTTGTTCCAATTTTGCCATAAAATCATAACTGCTTTGTTAACCATGGAAGAATTGATTTATGTTAAAAGTTGTATATCTACTTGGAGTAGGAGAGCTGCGTTATAACTGCTTCTTGAGTTTGATCATGCTTTATTTGCAAAAGAAACACTTGTGCATGTGTGTAAAATGACATGCAGGCTTGAAAGCTGTAGCCCAGGAATGTGCCTTAGAGGTGTGTGTGCTTCAACATTCATTCCACCCTCTGGATTCTGTATTCTGGTTGGTACAGCAATCAAGGCAAGGGCAAATCTTACATACAGGCATATAATGTGCACTGTACTGCAGTGGACACCAAGGCATAGGGTAAAAGATCCAAAGCTTTTCTTGCAGAATTTTGTTTCTGGATACTGACACTTTTTCTCAGCATTTCCCTCTTGCTGTGAGTTTCTGTACTGAGAATGTCACAGACAAAGTGTGATGGTACCAGCAGTCAGAGCAGAGTGGGGGTCTGTGCTTTGCTTCCCAGGTTGGCTCTCATCTGCTAATGGGCACTGGGTGAGCCCCGTGGTCTGTGTTCCCTCTGTATGAAACAGGAAATGCAACACTTGGGATAGTGTTTTGGGAATGTGTGAGTGTGTTTTGGTGTCTCTTTTCTCCACCAGTGCAGTTTGTCAGAGATGCATTAACAGTTCTGTTGGATTTTCTAGTACAATATATAATCTAGCTGGCTAGAAAATTGTAGAGGAGACAAGGTGTCTTGAAACATGGAAAAAATATTATGGAAAATAGACTCTATTCTTTCAGCAAGGTAAGCCTGGTGAGATTTTTGTGGTCTTTTTTTTTTCCTCTTTGAAGCCCTGCTAATTTGGCTATACTGAATCCCTGTTGGTTTTTTTTTTTTTTTCTTTTTTTGAAGAACAAACAATCTGGCACTCATTACACACTAGGAGCTGAAAAATAAGAGTCAACCAGTGTCTGTTTCTTTGCCTTCTGTCCATAAAGTTCTGCACTCAGGGACTTATTTTCCATGATTAGGATTGTTATGATACTTTCAGGAGTAAAGGGACATGTTAGCTTCTGAATGGGACATATTTTTAATACTTTAGTAAATGTTAGTAGTGGCAATCCCTTTTGGGGGAAAAGGGACTGGGCTGAAAGGAGCAATTTCGGTTGAAGAACATCAGAGTGGTTCTGGAGAAGTCTGTGTCCTGTGCTGTGCTACACAGAGGTGTCCTGGACTACTTCTTCATCAGGCAGCATATTAATAATTTTAACCATGTTGCATGAAAAATTAGAGCAAGGGTTGTGGAATCTGTAGTTCACAGGAGCAAAAAAGTGAATGCGTTCCATGAATGGAAGTGGCTTCTATTCAAGAGACCAAAAAAAAGCTGGAAAAACAGGGTGAAAAATTCTAAAGTACATTTGCAAGATGTGGCGTTGCAGCATCCTGGATTTCTCTGTAACATACACAGAACACACCAGCTTCTAGGATCCTGAATCTGAAAAATAAGGGGCAAGTTGTGCAGATGGTACTGCAGCAGTGGATGTCAGCTAAACTGGCACAGTATTCAAAAGAAGTGTATGGAGCTGTAATTTAATTGTACAAAAACTTGAAGAACATAAACCACCTTGGTTTGAAGAAGTCTTTGTAAATGAGTATTTTGTTTGCAGAACTACATCTCCTGCTGTCAGGTTTGACAGCAGATTGTGATACTAATCCTACTTAAATGGTTATATAACCAATTAGTGGTAGGTGTTATGAACTCAGTGTAGCCTTGGAAGGGTTTAGCATTCAAGTAATGCATTGTTTGTGGAGAAGATTGCATGGTAAAGGTTGTGGATTAGAATTTTGGTCATTTTCCTGTGTTTGTGTCTGTAATTCTGAAGTATGAAGTCTCTTCTCTGTTGCTAAGTGCATTGCCTCTTTTCTGAATATACCTATGTATAATACAGAAATCTTGATTAAAACAAATTCTTAGGCCTATAATTCCTGTCCCTGAATGTGGCCAGCTAGTTAAAAAGACACTGTGATTAATTGATACAGGTAGTTTGAGGTTAATAAATTCCTATCTAGTAGTGAGAGAAGTTTAATATAGGTGAAAATCACATAAATAATTGCATAGCATCAAAAATAGGATCTCCCTTGCTTCCCAAGATCATTCTTACCAGAAGAGACTAACACACCTCTGTTAACAATTTTCCAGGGATATAAAAGAAGGAAATGTAAGCTTTGCAGAGTGAATATACTCTCTCGAGAATAGGAAACTATTGAGATTCTCCAGTTTAGAAATAAACAATGTAGGTCACTTGTGGCTGGCCTCCTGAGGAGTAACTGGCCTTTTTGAGATCATAAATGGCTGACACTTCATGAGTGCTGCTGCAGTAACATTGTATTTATCTTAACTGAATCTTGGAAGTAATATGGTCAGAAGATAAGGCTTGTTAAGGCTCATGTTTGCTGTTATATTCTCTTGTCAAGATCTGCAGAGTAAATATTAAAATATGAGCACACTGGGAGTGAAAGTTATGGAACCCATTCCTTTAAAGCACAAGATCTTAAGACTATTGGACTGTCAGATGGGCTATGTGTTTTAAGCTTTAGAGTATGTCTTGGGGAATGTACTGGAGCTTTTGAATATATTCAAATATATCATGAGACTTGAACAGTTACTGGTCAGTTTTAATGTTCAGTGCTACAATGAAGTAGTTAACCTGGTCAAACTAATTCTTTAAAACCACAAGAAAACCCCTTTAATTCAGCAACGTTGGAAGTGATGATCTCAAGCTTGCTGTGTTCTTGTCTGTTCTCTGATGGAAGCTGTTGAGGGCAGATCCTAATAATTCAGGTGAAATTCTGCTTCTGCATCCACAAAGATTGACTGGAAATGCAGTGGGGCTCCATGTTGATAGGAATCCCAGGATCGCTCTTATATACAGTAGGTCAAATTTTTGTTGTCTATTTAATTTACAACTTCAGTTTAATGTCATTTTGTAGTTTAATTTAATTTATTAACCCCAGTTAGCTGTATGCTAATCCCAGGTAGCCTGACTTCTGGCAGTGATGAGATGGAGCTCTTTCCTACCTACAAGCCTGTTAGTGAAGTTCAGGGTTTGATTGAAGGCCAGCTGTAGCCTGTTTTCTGGAAATGGTGTAGGCATAAAGATTATTAGTATAGGGAAAGGAGAATTTCCCAGTCTTTGGTCTGCTTTACAGTTTTGTGGTTTTCAGCTACATTATTGACTTATCTGCATTCCCTGACAAGATGTGTACTCCAGCACAGCAGTGCAAGCAGTTCAAGTTTAATAGCTCTTGCTGGAAGAGGTTAAGAAGAAAAAATATGGAAAAATCTATTCATCTTTAGAAAGACTTTTTTTTAAGTGCTTTTCCATAACAAGCTGTTTAAATATTTAATGCAATGTAAACATAAACAGCTATTCTTCTACAAGGAATACCTTCATTAAATATCTATTCCAAGCATATGCATATATTTTATAACATGACAGGAGGACTGGAAGGTACTTATCTAAGGAAGAGAAAATTTATTCTATAAAAATGATTGAATAATAGATATGTTATTTTCTAGCTTGTGTGCTCTTTCTGAGTACTAATGGCATTGTAAGCTTTGCAAAAGAGTATTTTAAATCTTCAAACTCAATGGGGCACATATAAGTTAGTGTACATACACAGGAGTATATTTGCATTGTGACTCTCAGTCTTGCATACATATGTGCACAATTGAGGCTCTCATGAGGAATGTAATTTACAACTTATTGAAATTCTCTAGGCTATAAATTTAGGTAAGCAGCTGCCTTTTCAAGGTTCATGTCCTCTGTGTCTTTTTGTAAACCTGCTTTCTCAAATGCTCCTCTCCCTGAACCTCTGACTCACAGGAGACTAATGGGGGCATTCCTTTTGATTTACCATCTGTGCTGTAAATTCTCCTCACAAAACCCTGCTTGCTCCCCCTCTTCTTTGGTGCTACCCATAGTGCACTTTTATATGTGGTAGCTTGTTGCCACGCTGCTGCTTGCCCTGAGTGACAGCCCTGGCTCTCAGTGTGGCTGCCCATGGCTGCTTTTCACTTGAATTTCATTGCCAGGTGATGTGTTTCTGGTTTGAAGTGTGTGGTCTCATGCACAGTTGCAGGGTTCTGCCTCTCTGCTTCTGGTTTTTGCATCGCAAGAGGAGAGTTTAAAACATCCTTAGAGGAACTTTGTAAATTGTGAAAGCTCCAAAGACTGCTTTGGTCCTAAGCCTCTGTACGACTTCTCTTTGAATGAGTTTGCAGAAGTCCTTGCTGGTCTATAAAGTCTATGAAATTGGGTTTTCCCCCTAGACTATGATCCCAGCTGGAGTCTATCTGTCCCTTTAAAAGCTGGTGTTTTGTTCTGAATTCCATGAGGTGTTTGCTTTTCTTTCAGAAAGTGCTTTATATCACTCTAGCCTGTTCCTCCCTTTGAGTCAGTTATGATCAGGAGCAAAATTTATGTGGAGCAGTAAATTGTGATAGTGTGTACAACCAGCTGAAATTTGCAATGGCTTATCTATGGAATTCTTCCTGTGAAAGCTGTTTTGTACTCCCTCCCTCCCTATTGCTCATTACTGCACCTCTGGAGTCTAATTTCAGCCACCGAGAAAATGACTGAAAGGAGGGTGAAATAAAGTTCTCTACTGGAGTTAATGCTTTTATATCCACTAACTGTATAGCTGGCCTACTTGTTGACATAAAGGAAAATGTCATGAGGAAACAAATAGCAAGGCCTGGCAGTTTTGCAGCACAGCAGCTCTGTGACAGATGAGACTGCAATGGGTGCTGTAAGCTCCTTGCTTACTCTCCTCCCAGGCCTTCCCCTTGCCCAAATTACACTGCCTCTAATAAAACATTACCTTTCTTAGTCTTGTTATTTGTGTTTTTTATATTTCCTTAATTTTGATTTCACGCTTAGTTATGACCCCTTTCCCTTTCTCTGCCCTGGAATGACTGTGGGTGTATTGTTGCCTTCTGCAAAATACAAATGGAATTAATGTCAAATAAAATTGGGATAACAGAAAAGAGTTTTTTAAAATAGATTTTTTTTCCTAACTTTCGTGCTTCAGATATTTGTTTTAGCACTGGAAACAACTCAATGTTTTTCTGCTATTTAATCCAGAAGAGCTGCAAGCTTAATTTTAAATATGTTCATAATACTTCTGTATGTTTGGGGTTTATTGGAGCAATTAATATATAATACCACCTAATGTAAGATTCATATTAATGAATTTAAGCTGATTATTCACAATGTAGTGAATATTCTAATTGGATGTTGCTAAATAAGCATTCAGTTGTGATTCAGCAGCACTGGTAGGACTGCAGGTATGGTCAGCCTTGTTTGGCTGTATTTGTTCTTCAGCTTTACATTTCATTGTCATATAAGAGTTATCAATTGCAATAGAGTTACAAACAAATCCAGGCATTTGAGAGCTTGAGAATGATCTACTGGATCAAAGCACAGTAACCGAGACCTGCTGTGTGCATGTGTATCATTGCATTGCTGCTGCTATTGAGATAATTTTACTTAATTTAATTTTGTGGGAAATGTTTTACTGTTCACAAGTAACTGCTTATCAGTTTGAGCTGTGCGAAATAAAGACTGTGCCCTCAAGTCTATGGCACTGACAGTGATGATCATTATCAAGATGGCATATCCAGGATGGATAAGGATGATGTTGGTAAGCAAGCACTGTCCTTGCAGAATGACAGAAAATTAAGTTCCTTCTGTATGCTTTGCATGAGGCCAGAAGTACCCCTGTTTATTGTAAAACCTTGAATGTTTTTCCTCTTGTGAAATAATCACTTTGTTTTACACTGTGTTGAATATCTTCTTGTTAGCACTGAGCACACTTACTAGACTGTAGTAGTCAGAAAAGGGCATCAAAAAGAAAAATCAAAAAATATGATAAATTCTCAGTATTTATAAATATTTAAATATCTATTTTCAGCAAAGTACTTAAATGTAATATACAGCACATATCTGTGATGTTTTTAGCTAGATTTAGAGATAGAATATAATTCTATTTTGGATGTGGTTGCTAGCACTGAGAAGGGGACAGGGAGCCTTTGCTTCAAGCTGTCAGTCTGAAGGAAGGCGTGAAAAGCTCTACTCAATTATCCATCATTAGCCACCACACCTCCAGTGGGGGTTTGCTATCACAGCATTGTATCTCTGTTGAAACACTAATAATTCTTCAGCTTTGTTTATTCACGTTATTCTCCTGAGGCTGGGGAGCCAAATTTTGGGTTTTACTCTGTGTTCAGTTAATGAAATCCATCTGAGAACAGCCACTCAGGACAACAAATACCCCCCAGGCTTGTGTTCAACTCCTTAAAGCATCTGTTCTTTAGTCTAGCATAGCAAGAGGGTAGTTTTGTCCAGGTAACAGCAAAACACCAGCTCTGCTGTCTCTCTAGAAGGTGGTCATGCCCTCCTTGCACTCTTTAGAGAACTCACGTTCATCCTGGATGTTGTCCACTCACCTCTTTAGTGCCTGTGCCTCAGGGGCAAGAGAGGTGTTGCACCCACCCTTTGGGGCTCAGAAGCCTGTACAAATCCACTGGCTGGGAAGTGGGGTCCTTGGCGACTCTGCCTGGCAGGAGTTGAGCTAGCTCATCTTCCAGGTCCTCCACAAGATGCACTTGCATCATTAAATTCTGATATTTTATGCATTTTCATTGGCTGATGTTAGTATTTATGAAGCACTTTGTATTCAGAAGTTAGGGCAACACAGAACACCTTTGGGAGCTACTCTGCTATTACTACCTTGCCTTATAGATGAGAAGGTAAATTGACTTGCCAAAGGCCATGCAAATTCTCTAAGGGAACCAGAAATATAGCACAGATCCATCAATGGGTCCTTTTCCCTACACAGTAATAGCTTTGCTTCAGATAAAAAATTGGAAATATAAGAACAGGAACCATTAAAAAGTAATGCAAATGCAACCCATTTTTCTGGTGCAATTATCACAGAAGCAACCTCAAGAAAGCACTGTGCAGTGAGTTCCTTTCTATTAGTAAATTAACGCCTCAACCGTGCCATCTGACTGCCTGCCAACTGAGTTTTGCTTAATGTTGAATGAGCCTGAGGCAGAAATAGGAAGTCCTGTGCCACTCGTGAAGCCAGCTTGGTTCTGTAACTATATGTTTTTCATTTTGTTTCAGTGGTTTGGTCCAAAATAGTCTGCCTGTGGCACCTAGAAATTAGATGTTTGTGAGTATGATCCCACCTACACAGAGTGGGAACTGATTTGCAGTATCTGTGTTGCTAGGTTTTGGCAGGTTCATGTAAAAGAAAACAGCTTTGATCAGCAGAGAGAGAGAAAGCATCCCTTGTATGTATTTCTCAGTCAGGGATGAGTACCCAAACCACAGCAAAGAAATGAAAGGATAATTGGTTTGAAAGTGGAAGTTTTCATCCTTAAAACTATGTTTGCCCTGTTGAGTCAGTGCTTGCTCATTTACAGCTCTGAGCTATTATAAAGCGGGAACATATTTTACAAGGAACAGCACCTGAAACATGAACTCTTTTTAAAGCACCAAAGATCTCACCTTCTGCTACTTTCCAAACTTGCCTCTCATATAAACCCTTGCAGCAGACATGAGATATCAGCAGTCTGAAAAGGAGCCACACTAAGAAACATCAGATCTATAATGATATATTATTGATGTGTCTTCCCATTAAGTGCCCTCTAATCCCATTATGTTAGGATTGTACAGCTTGAGTGCAGTATTTTACAGTTCTTAATGTGCACCACATAGTTGCATTACTCAATGTGAAACTAGATAGGTGTGTGGTGGTTGCCTTGCCTTTGTGGTTAAAACACAAAGCCTTATTATAAACTAGGAAGTGCTGTAAATCAAGAATCACTTGTTAGCTATGTTGCTTTCTGTCTTGCTTTTCAGCTTTCCCACTGTCCTTCCAGTTGCTGTTAATGGCCTTATAAAAGCTAATGCTGAAATGCTCAACAAGAATTTTAGATCTCCAAACCCATTGTGCCGCTTCTCCAAATTTACTTTGATTTCTTATATTGCAAAGATTTATGTTACTAATTTTATTTCAAGACTCTTGATGTGGCCTGCATTTCCAAATCCAGGTGCTCGAGCCTCAGTGATCTTTCTCGAATACAGTAACAGCTGCCCCCGTGCCCAGTCTTAGACTGGGATGCTCATGGGTGCCACAGCTCTCAGGGGTTTTGGGTTATTCCAGTGAGTGTTTTGGGGTGCTCAGTGTTCCCTTCCTGGGTATGAGACCAGCCAGTTGTGAATTGTTTTGTTGGGCTTGTGGACACAAGACGTGACTCTGCTGGCCCTCTCTTGCCAAAGCTCTTCTTGTCAACATTCTCACCCGAAGCATATTGAAATCTCTCCGGTGATATTTTTCAGCGGGATCAAAACAGAATTGCAGGTGAAGTAGACCCTCAAAAGGGAGTTCCTAACATAAGCAAAGGTATCAGTCTGCTGATTTCCTAAGTGTCACCCGTTACTTGGGCATAGGATATCCAAGTCACAAGATCTGTAGTTCATATTAATATAGGAAAATGGAGATTGATGGATTGATGCTGGCACACTTCTTGGCTGCCAGCTGCCTTGTAATGACTTGACCAGCTGTGATACAAGTAGGAATAATTTCTGGGCTCCTTCTTTAATTTTAGAGTCATTATTTATTTATATTTTGATAGTGTCTTATTTGTTTGTGGAATTGTTTTTTCACATACCTAAAGACTTGCAAATATCTCTTTGGACCAGAACGGAACTGGATGACACATGTGAGATGTCTTAAAGAATTGACCACTGGTCAGTGACAGCAGGTACCTGATCAAGGGTGAAAGAACAAAAAAGGGAACAGTTTGTGGAGCTTTCTCGTTTAACACTGTAAATATTCTACAGTGGCTGAGTGCTACAGGCAGTTGTGGCCAGTGATGGGCTGAGGTTAGGGAAGTAGAGAGAACGTGGATTGGTTCAGTTTTCATTTCCACTATCTGCACTGTGCCTTTTGTGACACAGTGCTGTCACCAGCCTGCTGACACTCTCCTGTGGTTATTGTAGCCAGACAGTAGAAAACCCTACTGGTACCTGTTCCATCTGAGTGGGAGCTGAGCTGGAGGTCACTGAGGGCTCAGGCACATGTTCCTGATCTTATCCAGTTTCTTTCTCCAAGCCTTGTGCTCTTACATAGCTAAACTGTCATTAGATGGGGAATCAGTGCAGTATGAACATAACAACAGCAGTAACTTTCATAGCTTCTGATTCTGTGATGCCTGTGTAGGTATTCCTGCTTACTGCCCTTTGAGAAGTCTCAAAACTTCAGAGATATTTAGACAAAAGTGTCTGTTCCTGCTGGGATGATAAGTGACTAAGAAAGGGAGGTGGATAGAGCTGGGAGAAGAGTTGGCGTTGCATCTGTTGTTGCCAGGGAAGGGAGAGGTGCTTCTCTCTCTGCTGCTATTTCACAGTTCCCAGTTTCTCAGCAGTAATAGCCAGGAGCAAGCCTGATTTTTCTGTATTCCGGTGTGTTAAAAGGGCTAGGGGTGTTTTTGCTAATGGGGCAGACATTTAGTTGCCAATGCCTGGCAGTGTGGTTTTTCTCCTAGTTTGTTCTTAGGCTTCTCCCAATTAAATAAATGAGACAGAAGGAGTTTTCTCTGTATGTGGGAACTTGGGTCATCCATAGGGACAAAGAATTAACTTCTGTGGTTTAGTCAATAATTTCTGTTCTCTCTGGGATGATCCTGGGGAAAATAAGAATGTGCTTGTCATTTCCCTACCTTTGAAAACAATCTCCCTACCCCCCGTGTTCAATCTGCATTGACTGAATGTTAATCAGAGTTTATTCCCAGGTAAGTGTTAAGAATTCATGTCTGTGTTTTGGATTTTGCATGGTGTGGTTTCTTTTTACTTTTATAGCTAGTAGTTCTGTGAACTTAACTATGAAAAATAAAAACCCTTAAAATTCAATGTGTCTCAGGTTACTCTTGCCTGTATTTCTGCCCTAGTGCTGCACTTACTCTTTATTCCCATCAGAATTTAGGTAAGTCTACTTCCAATCTGTGCTCTTTCAGAAAATGCACCTATTCTTTCTGGCAACTTTAAGTTACTCTGATTGTTCAGTCTTTGTATTGGCTTGATTGTGTTCTATAGCAGTGTCATGGTTTCTGAAATACTCTTTTTTTTAATAGTAGAATGACCAGAAGAGTAAGAACAACCTTTCAGAAGACTAGAATGGGTCTGTGAGGTGCGTGAATTGAAATACCAGAGGACCTGATATTATTTTTTTCAACTTTTTATCTTAGTACTGTGTCAAGAGATGATGAGTAATTGGATCTGGAGAGATTCTAAGCCAAGTAATCTGCTTAGAGAATGTGGAATATGGGAAAAAAGATGCATTAGTTAAACAAAAAAAAAGAAAAAAGTTCACTACATCTTGGCTGGTTTTAATTTTTTTTGGTCAACAACTGCTTAAAAATCTCTTTACTCATTGTTTCCCGTTAAGTTGAAAATATATCTTTATTTTAAAAAGTCAGATTCAAGGTGTTAAACTGTGTTTTAAGCTGGAGCAGGTGGGATTTAAAAGAAACAATTTTCCAATTAGACAGCTGAGTCTGCAAATATCTGTGCAGATACCTGCCTGTGAACATAAGGTTGTCTGTAGACAGACTGGTCTGCTTATTTGTCTGTGTTCCTTCCTTCTTTCTGAGCTGCCACTTGAAATATCCGTTCTCCTTTAAGAATTGGAACAAAATCTAGCTTTCTAGCTTGTTTTATCAGCTTCTCATAGGTAGGTGACTTAGTGAACTCAAGAGGGGCTCCTATTGGTAAATAATTCAGTTTAGTTTATAGCCTGAGCTGCTTAGGCAGTGTGACAACAAAGGTAAAAACATTAAAACATCTAAGAAATAAAACACTGAAGATGAAAACTGCACAGATTCCCATGATTTAATGCTGTTTATGTGCTTATTTTTTCTCAAATAAAAATGTGTTCAATTCTTTTGAAAGATACAAAGCCTTAAACCAGTTTCTGATTCCTCAAGTGAAGGATTCATTTGTAGTTTTGTAGTTAAAAAAAACTAAGTGCCTGTCCTTCAGTTGACTCAACAGTGGGAATAAAGAAGTTTGCTGGAAAGCCAAAAAAAGAAATTATCAGAGAGCCTTTCACATTTGACCAAAATGATTTGTTTTAACTTAAAGTAACATGTTTCCTTCAGAAATTTGAATGTTAGGCTGTCATTGTTTTGTACTTGGTTTGGAAAGGGCACTGCTGATGCATAGGTAGAAAATTAAACCTCTTCAGCAGCTACATTGTCTGTTTCTGTCTTAGTTTAGCCCCAGCTGGCAACAAAGTACCAACCCCCACAACCCTCTCCTGGGGGGTGGAGAGAACAATCAGAAAAATAATATGTGGGTTGAGACAGTATAGTTATCATTTGAAATAATGTGAAATATAATAACAGTAATAATAAAAGGGAAAAGAGAGGAATAAAACTCTCTGAGAAGGTAACCACTGCTCAGCAACAGCCAAAACATGAGTGGGTTATCAGCAGTATGCTTATCCCAAATCCTCAAAACGCAGCACTGTACCAGCTACAAGGAAGAAAATTAACTCTATCCCAGCCAAAACCACTTTTGGTCACCACAATATAAGAAAGATATTAAACTATTAGAGAGCATCCAAAGGCAACCAAGGTGGAGAAGGGCCTTGAGGGGAAGCCGTGTGAGGAGTGACTGAGGGGTCTGTTCAGCCTGGAGGGGGCTGAGGGGAGCCCTCACTGCAGTTACACCTTCCTGGTGAGGGGAAGAGGAGGGGCAGGCACTGATCTCTGCTCTGTGGTGACACTGACAGGACCCAAGGGAATGGTCTGAAGCTGTGTCAGGGGAGGTTTAGGTTGGGTATTAGAGAAAGGTTCTTCCCCCAGAGGGTGGCTGGGCACTGGAACAGGCTCCCCAGGGCAGTGGTCACCGCACCAGCCTGACAGAGCTCAAGAAGGGTTTAGACAATACTGTTGGGCACATGGGGTGACTCTTGGGAATGGTTCTGTGCACTGATAGAAGTGGGACTCAATGATCTTTGTGTCCCTTCCACCCCATCTTATTCTGTGATTCAGTTTGTTATGCCAGACTGAAAAAGAAAAGTAAACCCAGGATGTTTATTATCTATAGACAACTGTCCAAAAATACTTGCAACTTTCATGTTATGAATATCTGGGATAGAGACATACAGCAGTAAACCTTTTAAGAAGTGATGGATTGGTATCAGCTCAAAGGAAATGTGTCAACTACTTGGGACAGGATTGGATGTGCACTTGTCTAATTATCTTGGACAGCAGTGAAAGCCATGCATCTGATGCTGCCTGCTAACAGGCAGCAGGATAGAGTTAGGCATGTAGGCAGAGCATCTAGACAAGTCTTGCAAAGATAGGAAATCTCACAAACATTAAATTTAAATGCCTGTTGCTTGTGTCTGTTACCCACCTTCAGTGGATGCTTTGACGAGTAGGCTTCAAAGCTGTCTGAGGACAAAAAGTGAATGTTTTAGAAGTACTTGAAATTTAATTTCAAATATCAGTTCACAAATACTAATTAGTATTCTTTCAATCCAAATGAAATTCTGTTAAGAATTAGAAACTTTGCATGGAACACTTGAGACTGAAAATCCTTAGAGGATATTGTTATGAGCACATTTTAACATGGAGAGAAATAAACTCCACTTTCTCAGGTAGCTGAATCAGGAAGTCTGCAAAGACTGACAAGAAACAGAGATCTTGAAATGAATATTTTATAGTGGCAGGAAATCAGAATTTACCCAGTTTGCTTCCTAGAAATTGGTCTGAGATGTTTAGTTTTCACAAGTCTTGCAACCAAATAAGTGTTGTTCATTAATGCTACAAGTATGCCATGTATGAATCTTCAAAATGTGTTGCTAATGTTCTGATCCTTTTGAGAATTGCCCTGGTGAGCATTAACTTGCTCTGAAGAAAATAGTGTTCATTTAATGAGAGATATGGAGGACTTTTGGATTTTAAAACCCAAATGAAGCCACAACCTATTAGAGGAGAATCAGTACATTCCTTGCTTTTGTAATCTGGTAGAGGCTTATGAAAAATAGTCATGAACTGCATTTAAGAACTTGATGTAATTTGCTTTGGCTTTCTTGATGGTATTTGAAGGACTGCTTGTTTAGAAAGTTAGAAATATTTCATCCCAAATAAGGAATGAATTAATACAATAAAAAGCAAATCCGATAACTCTATGCTCTGTTGCTCCAATATATCACATCAGAAAAGCTTGTTTCACCCAAGGTGAAATTGGGGAAGGTAAGTTGATGACAAACAACAAGTACTGATATCGCTGCAGAGCTGACAGCTATGACTGAAGGTCATTACCATGACATTATCATTATCTGGGCAGGATTAAATTAAGTCCAGAACTAATTATATTGTCCTTTCCAGAAATACTTCTGGTAAATGTCAAAAATACAGTTCAATATTTTGATGTTTGGAACTTGACACTCAATAAGGGGTGCGTGTGTTTGTACAATCACAATATCGTAAGTGGAAAGGAAGCCAGTGAAGATGAGCAGTATTGGAATATTTCATAGTCCTCAATCTACACGTGCAGATAAAACTGGACCAGATAGATACAGGCAGACACTGCAGTCCCACACCTTGTATCTTCATCCTTTTGAGAAGGGGAAAAACTGTTTTTACCTCTTTTGCCAAAGCTAATTTTTCCAACCTTCAAGCCTTACTTCCATATATCCATTCTTTTCAACTCGCTGTAGTTAAAGTACTTGGAAAAATATTTATTTTCAAAACATGTCAAGCAAGTGTACTTTTGTGATCTACCCTTAAAACTGTCATTTTCCAATCTCTTTTATGTGTGTATTTCTCCTCTTTCTGTGTGTATATTTGTGTGCTTTTTCTTGTATATTCAATATTTTTATGCTATGCCTGCCTTGATTATTTGCTCTACTTTCCTGTTTACCTACATTGGCCTTTTCTCAGTGTTACTGCCTTTATTGCTACAATACTTGCCAGAAGCATAGCTGAATTTATCTTTGAACGATTTCAATTTCTTTTCTGTTGCTCTTCCTGCCTTGTTTTATACCTGCACGTTCCTTTTGGCTTTACTCTCTGCCCACACTGTGTTGTGCTGAAATACAGCATCTTTCTTTACCTCTATTTTAGTTTCAGTTTATTTATGGATACAAACACAACTATATTACAGGTGTTGCTTGAAAGTTACCCCATCTGTTCATCTTAGCAATGGGATTTCTGGGATTTAAGCCCAATTTATGTTCTAAGGAAGTGCTTTGCAGAGTTGCCTCAGACTTTCCTGTAGTCATCAAGCTGGGCGACAGTCAAGGCAGGTTTGTTCTTTCCCCTATTTCTGGTCAAGTTTATGCCTCTCTTCTCTCACTTTGTGCCCTTCTGTGAAATCCTTGCTATCATCTTCAGTTCTCTTTTTTTTTTTTTTTATTCTCTAGCTGGAACTTGCATTTGTATTTTTATGTTTGGACACCTCTTTATTTGTTACTGCAGCAGGAGTTCCTGCACATAGTGTGAATAAAAAGCATTTGTGAGCAGGATTGTGCACATAAAAGGTGAAGAAACGGCTCTGTTGTTTTTGGTCCTGGACTTAGAGACCCATGAAGTTGTGCTGGGGGAGATAAGTGGGGAATAAGTAGGGAAGTGTGGAAGTGCAGTGGGAATGGGAAGTAGTTTGTGAAAGGCCCTGTGTTTTATCTCCTCAGAAGAGTGCTCCCTGGTATCACTGTGGGCCACTAGGTACCCAACCATCCTCTGAGTGAAGAACTTTTTTCTGATACCCAACCTAAACCTCCCCTGACACAGCTTCAGGACCCTTGGGTCCTGTCAGTGTCACCACAGAGCAGAGATCAGTGCCTGCCTCTCCTCTTCCCCTCACCAGGAAGGTGTAACTGCAGTGAGGTTCCTTTCCTCTCAGTCTTCTCCAGGCTGAACAGACCAGGTGCCCTCACCCTCTTCTCACACAGCTTCTCAAGGCCGTTGACCATCCTTGTTGCCCTCCTTTAGATGCTCAATAGTTTAATGTCTGTTTTATATTGTGGCACCCAAAGCACTCGAGGTGAGGCTGCCCCAGTGCAGAACAGAGCAGGACAGGACAATCCCCTCCCTTGCCCGGCTGTCAATGCTGTCCCTGATGCCCCTCAGGACAGGGTTGTCCCTCCTGGCTGCCAGGGCACTGCTGACTCAGATTTAACTCACTATAGACCAGCACACACAGGTCCCTTTCCATGGTGCTGCATTTCAGTATCTCATTCCCCAGTCTGTCCATACATCCAGGATTGCCCTGTCCCAGTTGCAGAATCCAGCACTTTCCGTTGTTGAACTTCATATGGTTGGTTTACAAGACTTTGTTTAAATTTGTAATTCCCTTGAAAACATGAAGGATGAGGAGGAGAAGAGAAAAATCAAATACTCTTCACTTTAAAATGAGAATATTGACAAATCACTAGTATCCGTCATCGCTGAAATTCTGTGCTTTGCTTAATGTCTACACGAAAACAACCTAGGTGGTGAGCTGGCTCTCAACTTCAGCAGTTTTAGGGTTCTGATGACCACAGTGCAGATCTTATATGGATCTTTAATGGATTTCTTCAGGGGAAAACAATCACCCAATACAGTGAAATCATAAGCTTGGTATAATTTCATGCCCTTAGTCAAACAGGCATTTCCTCTCTGACCTTGAGAGATACAGGAATGGGGAGAGAGAAAGCCAAATGCAAACTCACTCTGTCACTGTGTACCTTGTGCCTCCCTCCCATAACAAACGCCAGTAGCAGCTGCAGTTCAGTGGCTGACAAAGGAGAAGCCAAAACCTGCAAGGCCTGCAGCATTTCTTGGAATGTATATGGGATATGGCGATTCCTTGCCTCTCCTCTGGACCCCAGAGGTGCATTGCAGGCTGTCTCTGAGCTATAGGGTCTCTGTGTATGCAGGGTTTAAATGCTTAGATCCAACTGAAGCTGTAAGACAGAGAATTGCACCACTACAAAGTACTGCTCAGAGTAATAGGAGATACAATATCCTGTGGCCTTTCTCTGCTTCTTGTTTTGTTTTGCACTCGAGTGTGTTCATTTCTTACTGGAGTGTTGTTTTTACCTTTTGGATAGGTTGCTGGCTTGCTGCACTACTTGCATATTTACTTTTTTCTCAGCCCTTGCTTCTGTCCTTCTCTGACTTGTCGTATTTTTACTCCAAATGTATCTCATGAGTTATGTGTCTGTGTATACATGCATTTGTCAATCTGTAAAGAATCGCTCAAAAAGCCAAAGAAACCTTCCTGATTGAACATTTTAGACTTCTTTCTCTTTTAGTTTGCCCCATTCAGCTGTAAACAATGTTCCTTACTGTTTGTGAATTTTTTAGTGAGGAGGGATTGCAGACCTTATTCGTGCAATGTTCTTGTCCAGCTAAGAATAATTTACCTAAGCAAGTCATTTTTTCTTTATCATTGCTAACACTAGGAGTATGCTACACTAAGCTCCTTAAAGTTGTTTTTCTTTATTGTATATAAGGAAAAAACCCACCTATTTTGTAGTCAAATTATGTGTTTGTTCTAGAACAGCAAGACCTATTTTTATGCTGGAGTGTTTGCATACCCTTCGAATAATATTGCTTGTATACCTAATGCAAGTCTTCTCTATGATGATACACAGTTAACTTAGGTTTAATTTATAGCCTTGGTCAATTTAAAAACAGACACAAAAAAAAAAAAAACAAAACAGCAGAAAACAACCCTGGGCAGTCTCATCAAGCTGGTGAAAGATGAGATGGAAAAGTCAGTGATCCTTTGCCAGAAAATCTTGAAGATTCAAGCCCAATCCCAGCAGAGTCTGGTTTCTTTTGGATTTATCAGTCTCAGTCACTGTCTCTCCCAGCAGAAATGTGTTTGCTTCAGCTCCAATACTGCCCTAAGTCTTCAGGAATAATTATGCCAGTGCTGCATAAAATGTGGGGAGGCTGGAAGAAATCAGTTAGATAAATATGGGTGTTTTCAGTGAGTTTGAAATGTTTCACAATATTTAATTTTATTAAATTAAATATTTAACAATATTTAATTTTCATAATCAAAATTTAAAAAAAAATCTGTCCTTTCAAATATTGTAATGGAACTTAAAGTTGTTGCATAGTAAAGGATATTGTAGAAAAAATTGTAGTGACGTTATAAAGTACAGTGTTATTTTTTCCATTATTATGTGAATTTGAGTCAATTTACTTTCCTAACTGTATTTTGCAGTCTTCATTGATCTACCACAGCAATAAAGCAAACCCTAGTTAAATGATGTGGGGGAAAAACTTTTGATTACCTCTTTTAGAATAATTTCTAAATTATAATTTTATGATTTTTTACAATCTTTATCTTAGTTCAAAGTCTGTTCTACAGCATCTCTGAACCTTAGGACAAAATATAGTAATGCTAGACAATTTGGTTTAGGTTATGATTTATTTGAAAGCACTTAACAATTGTGATATTTCTGCTTTTAGAATTTAATTGAGGTCAATTTGTTTTCTTCAGTATTAAACATTGAAACATATCTTTGGTCCATGTGGTCTTTAGGTCTTGGTAGGTGTTAGTATTTTTAAATATGGGATTATTAAATACCCATAATCATTTATTTTGAGTTGAGAAAAGTAAATGAGATTTATTTCTTTATATAATGTTAGATTTAAAGAAAAAAAGAAAAGAAAACCTCCAAAGGTGGAAGTGCAGTATTTCCAAGAAACATTTAGGAAAATTGAGTTGTTAATCATCATTTTTATGATCTGCTGGGAGAGGAATTCTCATTCTTCCCTGATCTAGCATGATGTCATTGTCCTTGGTTTGAACTGACATTAAGGGAAGGTTAAGTTGTGTGGTACCTTCAAGTAATACTCAACATCTCACAGAAGAACATCATGTTAAAACAAGTGCTACCTTGTTACATGACTTTTATAAGCTTTTTTATGTTTCTTCCTCTTTGAACATGCTGATTTTGCATTCACCCTTAGTGGCAACTGCCTGTATGTTCCTTCTCTTGAGCTCAGTCTGCCTGTTTTGTCCAGGAGTAGTCCTAGTTGGTACTTGGGAATTTAAACTGCTTTCTGCACATCACTGTTCATTATTATGTACATGTGCAATAACTGTGGAAAAAATGATGAAGTTCAGCTCACCAAAGTTTTAGTTCACGGGTAAATTCTCAGCTACCTTTCTTTAAAATGCTATTCAGAGGAAGGCTAGCTGACTTTGATATAACAAAATATTTTTAAGTCTCCACTTGAGAGAGCATATAAATACTACCTGAAATTTCTAATGAATGTAAGTTCTTCAACTATTAGAGAATTTTCTTTAGCGACCAATCCAAAGGGAGGAAAATAAGTTTCAATGGAAAAAATGTGTGCATCAGTTAACATACACTTTCCATCTCCAGATGGGCATTCACCTGCTGCCTGACATTCACGGGATCTCTCCTTATGATCAGAGATTTGTTAGAGTGCAGTCCTCAAATACTCATCCTCACAAATCACATAACTTCTGGATAACAGGTTGTTCTATGTCATGTAGATTTTATTTTTATTTTTTTTTCTGGACAAAATGAAAAGCTGTTAAGAGGTGGAAGTAGCCCTATTTTCTCTCAGAGGAGAGAATACACTGTGCATGGTGGCTTTTTACCTGGTAAGGCTTTGACCTTTCTTATGATGGAAATTTTTACAAGAGAGGGTGATGACAATGCCACTGGAAACCTGAGTTGGGTTTTAAGGTATCAATTAAAAGATCACAATTTCCCAAGAATTGTTTCTTCTGTTTGTATTTCAAGTATCTTGGAAATACGTGGGAAAGGAACTTTGGCTGGGGCAAGCTAAAGAGTTGTATATTAGATATATTCAGGCTTCTGTGATCAAAGTGGTAAGAGATGGCTGTAATGAGAAGTGAATACATGAAAGTATCTAAGGTTTAAACCGGTAGTGTGGTTGTTGAATGGACTGGAGATTTTCTGTCAAAGGAGAGCAGAGAGTACCCCTGGGTGGTGAATGCAGCTGATCCACAGAGGGGTTTTTTCATCTTTAACCCAATCTGTGCTCAGGGATGGATCCAGTCTTTATAGAGTAGCTATAATACTGCTCTACAGACTTCTGTAGAAAATCAGGTCTCCAATAGATTTACAAGCTGGTGCTGTTGCTTTCGACATAGTAACTCTTTCTACGAGAATGTCTTTGAGTAGAATCATAGAGGTTGGCAAAAATAGAACTGCACAATTTGTCATTTAGGGACTAGAGAAAATTCCTGTTGGATTTTGTGGCAGAAAATAAATATTGCTGAATCAAACCTGGATTTGTGGTCTCGTGCAGTTAACCAGCAGATATTTTCCTTTTGGCATTCTGTGTTTTGAATCTTTTAAATTGAATTCACTTCAGTAGTTCTCCCCACTGAGAAATGCCCTTGTTATCTGTCAAGACTTAATTCTTTAAAAATATTAACAGCCCCTCCCAGTTGGGGTTTTTAAAGTGCCAAATGCCAAATTCTACTCTTTCTTCATATGGAAAGTTATTTTTAAATTGATAGTATGTTCCTGCCGGTTTCTCCTTAAGCTTAATGCAGCTGTTGCCATGCTGGAGCCACCAGTAATCTCTGCATGGCCATTGCTTTCTTTATGCTTCTCTTCTATTACTGCAGTTCTCTTCATTAATTCTGATGGGGGAAAAAAAATATATCTATAAACCTCTTTATTTGCCTGCAAAAATTAGTTTGTTTTGCACTTAAGAAATGAATTGTGGTTACGAGCAACAAATGCTGCTTTGCAGTCCTGTGTGCCTCTAGCTCAGCTTTCACCTCCAAGTTGCCACTTTTCCTCTTCCATGGTAATGTGGCTTTCTATGAGGCTTTGTACTAATTAAGCAGGCGAGATGTAACTTTAAAGAGTTGACTTAGTTAGGGAGGGAGATGGTGGACCTGTGTATCCATGGATACTCTCTTGTCCAGGGACTCTGCTCAAGGTAATGCTGGAATTGAAAGTCAACACATCTCATCTGCACTATCATTACTGAAGTGTTTGCAAAGTTTGATCAGTGTTAATTTAGAAGATTTAATTTAAAATGGAGGAATTAAGGTTCCAAAGCTATATTTAGTGAATAAACTGCTTTGGAAGGGGTGAGGCCTCTCTCAATCTTGACGAGGCAATTTCATCACGATTTAAAAAGAGGTCAGCTAAATTTCCATGGATGTTGCAGGGCATGGACATCAGTGTATTCGAAAAAGACAACTAAGTGCTAGAAATCTATTGGGAAGAGGACCATAAAACTGTCTGTAATTTGAAGGCCTAAATTTGGGGCACTCTAATTAAAAATGACTTTGTATCCGAAAATAGCAATTGTATTACAAATCTGTTTCATTATATACTACAAGTATGCCTCTCTATTTCTGGTAGACCAGATTTTTTTTTTTTTTTTTTTTTTTTTTTTTTTTTTTTTAAAATCCAGCTGGTTTTATTTGGCTGTTGGGAAGTGAGGACAGACATTCTTATGCCTTAACCTTTCTCTTTTTGTGTAAAATCCCCTTTTTTGACAAAACATTGCATTTCTTGTTATAAAATTCTGGAGATTGAAATAAGACTTGTATGAACTTAAAATTTCAGACCACCTCAACTGGGAGAATATATGAATGGAAGAAAATAGAAAGTAAGAGATTTTGTCAGTAATACGGTGTATATAGATTTGAAAATGAGATGTAGCTTTTGAAAGGATTTGAAAACTATCCTTGGGTTCTTCAAGCATAAGCCTCCAATGCCACCATGTATACTCAGTTTCATATCAGGGCAAATTGATTTTTCCATAAAGTAGCTTGTTTTATTTGTCTGGAGACCAGTTTTTACCTCTATAGTCTAACCTAGAAAAAAGAATCTATTTTCAGAGGTACCAGTAATAAAAGGTACTAGAAATGTAACTGATAAAGCAACATGCAGGGAAATCTGTCTGTATACAGTCTGTCTCTGACACTTGTAAGAGGGTGGGAGTTACAGGATTAATGCTGATGAGACCTGTGGTTTTTATAGCACTGACTTAATGAACTGAGAGCTTTCCTGCTCTGGGTTTGTTCCTCACCAGCAACTTTGGGTGACAGGGCCATGGGGTTGTTCTGCTGATGTGCTCTTCTGTGTTCATTTGTTTAGATTGTTTTATGAATGCTATTTTTCATATTTGTGCCTGTAGTTCATTACCTTCCCTGAAAAAAAAAAATAGCTTTTTTATTGTTTGGTTTGTGAGGTTATTTTCACTTTTTAAATGGATAACTGGAGTTTTATTAAAGTGAAACTAGAAGTATGAGATGAAACTGAGTAGCAAAACACATTGGTTTAAAAAATAGGCAAACTCTACAACTCACTCACTACAGTCTTTCAATGTGAATTAGAACATCATTTGAGTAACGTTGAGATCTAAAAAAGAACTGGGGAGTGGTCTTTTGATTAGTTTCCTTGACTGTGTCTAGTGATATTGCTGCCTTCTCATTCCATAATTGTCTTTTGAAATCTTCATTCTCAAATTAACCCTTTCTAAAAATAACCATACACCTGAAAACTTTACAAAAGCCTGACGAACCAAACAGAGGGAGATGGCTACACCTTGTGCAGCAGAAGTGGCCTTGTGTGATGCCATGTTTTGTTACCTGCAGTGCATAGGGTTTGCTTCTGGCATATCTGAACAATGAAGGGAATTTAATCCCATGACCCATGTGTTCAAAATTAAGGAAACTACCTCAGACATAATTGTCAGACATAGATTGCAAAATAATACTTAAATAATTCAATTTACTGCAAGCAATTTCATGGAGATCAATCCAATGTTTAAATGGGTCAATTAATAACTTTGACAGAAGTTCTTATATGCAAGTTTCACATTTGTCTGTAAAACAAACCAATAGTCTTGTACACATAACATTTTGATTGCATATGATAGACATGCAAAACCTATGCCTTTGAAAGGAACTGTTTAGTTGTTCACCATCCTAAAATGTTATGATATTTTAAAATAAATAAGCAATGGCTTCTCTGGACATAAGAAAAAGATTAGTAACAAACCTGGTTACTGTTGTTTTTTAACTTGAAAGTGGAATAATGGTGTTTAGTTTCCTTTTAAGCGTATGTTAATATAGTTTTTTGTACCAGTATGTTTTGAGTTGTATATTTGGAAAACATCCAAATAGAGTTCTGTAGGGACCTTGTGCTTTTGTTAATCACCAACTACTCTAGCATAGCCATTTTTTTGTGTATTTGCGAAAATAAAATGGATTCTCTATCATGAAAACCCTTCATTGGTGTAATTTATTACGAGGAGCTAGAAAATGCTGTTCCAAAATGGGATAAACCCATAGGAAATGTTTTGAAGATAAATGATGGGATTGTTCTGGTCAATAAGTATATTCTGCACATAAAGGACAATAAATACCATAATCCACTTTGGCTGGTTTTATCCAATTTGAGGCAGTTCTTTAAGCAAAAACATCTAAATGCTGTTTCATCGGAAGCAAATGAAAGCTCCAAGTAACTGTAGATTTCTTTGCCCAAATTCCTTTGTGAGGTGAGACAATAATTTACTAAAGGATGGTGCCAAGTCTTTTTCTTCCTGTGGCATGTTTAGGGCTTAAGTTCCACTTCTGAGAGCCATTTTAAACATATTGTTAGCACAAGGCACTCTGCCTGAGTAAAAGTGAAGGAAACTAAAAGGGAAAAAATTAAATTTCGACTGTTTTGGAACTTTATGGCAAAATCAATAGTCAAACAAGAAATGAAATATTTTCTAAGAAAAAAACTTAACTCTTTGGATTTCCCATAAACTAACATTTGTTGCTTTCTATTGAGCATGACATGGCAAATAGAGCAGCAGCTTTCAGAGCATTGCTTTTATGAAGATCTAATGGTCTAATGAATAAATAATATGCCATCTTGTAAAGCTACTGCCTGTTCATAATGCATCCATATTATGGTAACAGATTGTAAATTAAGAAATATGTTGTTTCTTTATCTATTCTGTCTGTTTGTGGTTGTCCCATAAGGATAACTGATGGTTCTTCATATCAGGCTTCAGTCATTTGGTCAGAGTGACTGTTTGGCAGGAGGACGTGTCCTTAGGACACCTTGAGCCTACTGTGATATGAGAGGAGGATTTCTCTGTATTAATTAACACCAAGTTTACCTAGGAAAAAAAAAAAAATCACGGGCATTTAATCCAAGTAAAGTTATCCGAGGAAAAAAAACCTGGTAAATCAATACTGTTCTGATGTCTATAGTCAGATGATTTGTTTTAGAGTTTGAATTGCTAGTTTTTCTTGAAAGTAAATTTGGGTTAAATAAAAATGGGTAGATAGCTGAAAATAATAAATTGTAAATTCATAAACAGTAGAAAGTGATTGTCTTTTGTTCTGTCAAAGTCTACCATTCCTGACAAAGTCGTCTTCTGCATCTGCTTGAAAATATAATGATCAAGTACATTAATAAGGTGCAAATGAAGTATGTTAGCATCACTCCTTAAAACAGAGCTCAGATCTGAGAGTGGGACACAGTGCTTATTTTGTATTTCAAAGGGGCAACAGAAATGTTATTGTTTTACCTCATGCACTTACTTGTGATGCTTTTTAAGTCCTTCTTGTGTTACTGTATGGTCCAATACCGAAGGGTTCACTCAAGAAATATGGTGCTACTTCTCTATTCTAGACCTTTATCTTGTAAACATTACACTTTTTTTTATAATGTATGAAATCTGCTCCTTTCAGTTTTCTCACTTGAACAGTCCAGTTGGGGAGATGGGGTGGCAGCAATCCTTAAAAATTCTTGTTTAAACCATATCTGCATCTTCTTAATTGAAGCAACTCTGTTTTCCAAAACCAAACTAAAATATAGCTACAACCCCCTGAACATGCATTTGAAAATACTAACGTTTTATCTTACTCAAGATCTTGCATGATAATTTTCATTATTTCAATCACAGTCTCTTTCTGAAAGCAATTGATAGCAATGACATTATCCAAGGATGTTAACACACTGTATCTCATCTAGGTGGAAAAGATTAAAAAAAACAAAAGAGAGTTCAGTTACTTCAGAGAATAAGAGCTTATAAGCTGACTTCACTGATGTTGAAGGACAAATTCACTTTAATTTTAGTTGCCTAATATAGTAACACATTATTTGTCTGACAGTCTTGCAGCTGCTGTTGTGTGTAGCCATTGCCTGTGAAATGAAGGAATTTCATGCTGCTTTTCATGCAGTGAGACATGTACAGCTTGACATCATCTTTCACGATCATGACTCTGTTGGTCCAAGAATGGAGAATTGCATTAGAAGAATGGTGGCATCCTGTCTTGTCTTGTCTTGTCAGTCAACAGTTTTTGAGTTTTGTTTTCCTTCCATGCCTAGGAGCAAAGGAAAGCATAATACATGGAAAAATGAAATGGTGGTTCTGCTTTAGACTATAAGTGATTGATACATGTTAATTTTGGGTGTGGTTGTAGGTGTTCAGTAGTAATACCAGCAGTGAAGGGTTTTATCTTCATTCAATGTGGTCTTATTCCTACTTGAACTGTGCAGTCAACTCCCTTGTTTCAGCTGAGGTGGATAGAGGTGATGTTGCTGTCTATGATGAAATGAGAACTGTTTCTGGGGGTTGGGGAAATGGTTGATGAAATGCTTGCAGGTACATTTTTTTTGTTTGCTTGTTTGTTCTTTATTTTATTTAGGGATTTTTTAGCCATTTAATTGTACATCAGTAGTTCTATAGAGAGAAGAAATATAAAACAGGAAAAGAGTTTTCCAGGTATGCATTCTACCTTCTGTTTTGTAATGCATTACCTGTTGGGATTCTTTTGTTTCTAGCAGTGATGATTTGGCTAGAATCAAATACCAACTCAGCACCCACTCCTTTAGTTCTTCCAGGTTCCCCATGTACTTGAATATGTAGGCATCACTTCCACATGAGAAATTGGACAAGTTTTTGCTAATCCTCTTATACCAGGCCTATCCCATTTTACAGAAAGGATGAAACTGAAAGCCAGAGTGATTGGTGAGGTGTTGGCAAACCTTTTTGTGTTGCCCAGCTCTCTATGCCAAGAATACTGCATGGATGGCAGGTAAGGGAATAGCTGAAGGACCAGTTTAAATACAAAGGTCTCAAGAATAATTTTCAGAAACAGAAATCTGGGATTTTATTCGTGGATTAGCCTGCCTGGGGAAAAGAATCTGAAATCTTTGTTGCTCTGAGTTAAGCAATTTCCTGCTCTCTCAGGGGAGGTTTTCCTGTTGGTAAGGAAAATTGTATATAATGGATTTGTTGTGTTTATGAGTCATGTATCAGTCATACTCTCACCTCTTCACACTAGAGATGCATTAATGTTCAGCCTGTTACAGTAATAAAAATTCAGTTGGATGTTTGAATTGATCTAGTTGTCTGCTTTTATTCACCTGTGTATCCTCATCAATTAAACATTGTTTTAAGACATCTGTTGTCATGCTGGCCTTAAGCCAAACCACTCTTAATCCTTTCAAAGGCTGAAAGTGCTGAAAAAGCTTTTCACACACATTTCTTCCCTTATATCTAACAAGGATAATTTTGGAAACATGGTTTTCCCTTTGTTTAGTAAGAAAACTACCTCCCTTGGGAAATACCTAGCATATCCTTGACAGGCCATGTGAACTATAGATTCAAAGCCCTGGGAATTCCCCAAATCACCATGCTTACCCCAAAAATTTATGCAAATAATGAAATGTGTATACATAGACAGTTTGATTAGTGGTGACATGAATAGAGAGGAAGTAGTCTTACTATGTTTTCTTTATTCCTTAATTATAGAGCTGTGATAAAATATATTAGCATAAAGAAATGTATTAGAGTTAGCTGTCAAAACAAAATAAAAAGAATAAAACCTACTTGCTTCATAATCTCTAGTGAAATGGAAATTGCTTTTAAAAATACTTAATGAGACCATGGCCCGAAAGGTAGCTATTGTAGTTTGTGGGGGAAAAAAAAAGTTAAATACGTGCTTTTTAATCCTCCAAGAGTTTAATTGGTAGTAGGACTGTGTTTTGTTAATATTTCCATCACTCTTGAAAAGACTTGAACAAGACCTGTATTTTAAGCAAAAGTATTTAGTCATTTGAGGGGAATTGCTTTCAGTGCCTAAAACGAAGACCATTTTTTTATAAGATCAGCAGAATAGCATTTATTTAGCTTAAAGGCACTCTGACCTGGTTTTTGGAGGATATGTCAAATTAGCAGGTTTCTTCTGCTGTATTGTCCATGTGGTCTGCTGTGCCTGATCATCACAGGTGTATCCAAGAGCAGGACAGAGCCTGGGGGAGAGAGTGGCTCTTTGGCCTGTGCTCCCTGATACACGGGAGAAGTGTTTCCTCTGGTCTCCATCCTCGGCTGAGGTAGCTGAAAATACAGAGGAGTAAGAGCTTTTTGCTGTGAAGCAGTTAGTCTTTGGCAGAGCTCAAGAGATGAAAATATCTTTCCTCTTACCCTTGAGAGTTTTGGTCGGTGTATGCTGACCTGAAATGAAGGCACAATGCAACTTGTCTGTGGTAGCTAGGTAACTGCTATCTGTGCATCTCAGGGTGGATTAAAAAAGGCCAACTCTTCTGAATTATTTAAGTTTTATTTGTTTTAGTTGCCATTTTCTGTTATTTAGAGTTTTAGTATAGTCACATAAACTTGTACCTGATGTAATCATAGAGGGTCACTGGACCTTCAAGGGTGTCTTCCCTTCCTTGAGGGAAACACCTACACTCCCTGCCAATTTGGGATTTTACCAGCAGTCTTTACTGGCACGTTTTTCCCTATTGTCAGCATACAGTGATTTCCAATACTGTGAATGGTCCTATATGCTCTGTTACAATTAATCTGGAAGCACAGTCTGGCAGAAGCAGGAGGGCACCTCTGCAGATCTTCTGGTCCAACCCTTTGCTCAGAGCAGAGTCAGCCAAGAGCAGGGCAGTCAGGGCCATGCCCACTTGTGTTTTGAATGCCTTAAATCTAGTGGTAGACTATCTTCACTGTATTTAAAAAAAAAAAAAAAAAAGGAATTTTCTGTGTTTCTCTTTGTACTTGTTACCTCTGGCCCTGCTTCTGGGCACCACTGGGAAATCTGGCTCCATCACCTTTACTCCCTCTGTCAGGTATTTACATGCCTCCTATCTTCACTTTATTTATGTCATCTGCAGACTTGATGTGGGAGCTCTACATCCCTCATCCAGGTCACGAACAAAAGTATTAAATAGTATTGACCCCAGTACCAGCCCCTGGGATACACCACTGATGACTTCAGCTGAACATTGTGCTGCTGGTCACAACCCTTTGACCTGGCATTTAACTCAGCTTTCAATCAACCTCATTTCATTTATCTGGTCAGTACCTCAGTAGGTCATCTGTAAGTGTGTGAGCAGTGTTGAAAGCTCTGCCAAAATAGAGATAAACATCTGCTGTTCCCCTCTTACCCAGCTAACCTGTCATTTCACCACAGAAGGCTATTAGGTTGCTAAAACATTATATTCTCCTCATGAATATTTGCTGGCTGCATCCAATCACCTTCTTCTCTGTGTCTTTCAAATGTGTTTGGTGATGGATTCCAGAATTATGGCTCCATGTTTGTCCCAGGGATCAAGGTGAAAGTGAGTAGCTTATAGTTATCATCCTTCCTGGCATTGTGGAATTTATAAGCAGGAATTTCTTTCTTAGAAACCTCTTCTGGCCAGCAAGGCCTGTCAAAGACTATGCAGGGTGGCCTTACAATGACATTGGCCTATTTCCTCAGCACTTAGGAGTGACACCCAACAAGTCCTATGAACTTACATCTCTCCATCTGGTTTAAGTTGTTTCCTAGCTTGATTCTCTCCAGTCAGGAGTCTTCCTTATTCTGGACTTGCCAGCTTATCTCAGAGACCTGTGATTACTGAGTGCCACACTTACCAGTAAAGAGAGAAGTGAGAAAGATCTTGAGCAGTGGCCCCTCTGTGTCCTTTGCCAGTGGGTCACCTGTTCCATTCAGCAGCAGACCTACATTTTCCCCAGTCTTCCACTTGCTGCTGCTGTACCTGTAGAGCCTTCCTTGTTGCCCTTTGTCTCTTACAAGGCTCAGCTCTGGGCTGGCTTACCCAACATCATCTCTGCATATTCAGGCAGCTTCTGCATTTTCCTGGGTCATCTGCCCCTGCTTCCACTTTTTTTTGTACACTCTCTTTTATGCCTGGCTCTTGTCAGGAGCTCCCTTTTTTTCTTTATGGATCTCTTGCTGCCTTTCACTTGTATTCCAATTTGTTGGGATGGATGGCTCTTGAGTTTAGAAAAAGTAATCCTTGAAAATCAAGTAGCTTTCCTGGAGCCCTCTTCTTTTTAGGGGTGTAGAGTTCTTCCAAACAGGTTCCTGGACAAGCTAAGGTCTGCTCTTCTCAAGTCCAGTATTGCAGTCCTGTTATTTGCCTTCTGCATTTCTCACAGGCTTTTGAACCTCACCATCTCATGGTTCCTGCGGCCAAGGCTGCCCCAGCTTTCACATTCTCAACATATTCTTCCTTACTTTTAATTATCATGTCCAGCAAAGTGTCTCCTCTTGTTGGATTCATTCTCAGTGTGTCAAGAAATTATCACCAATATACTTCAGAAACTCTAGAATCTGAAAGTTAAAAAAAAAAAAAAATAAAGGAAAAACACGACCTCATTTATTTCTGGAGTTCACAGTTCTCTCTAAAAGGACAGTAGCTGTCATTGCCATTACAGATCTTGCAGCAAAGTCTCCAGAACTATTTAGTGAGATCTAGGGAGAGTCAATCAATGAGATTAATGACTTCATAGATGCTTTCTGGAAGACTATGAACTCCAAAGTGTTGTATCAACTTGGAGTTGTTACCTATATACCCTAATAGCTGTCAGTAGTAAGCTCTAAGAGAGCTCCAAGAGGAACATAACAATGATTTGATTAGGAGAGAATAAGTTGCTCTTCTTAAAAAGTAGTTTCCTTTAGGCCTCCTAATAGCTCCCAACAATCAATGATCAATTTATTTTATTTATCATCCTGTTAAATACAAAGAGATGTTCTCATTATCTAGATCTTTTTTCAATAAGCTGTGAGGTTTTCTACTTTGTGGAAGTGATTCTCAAAGATTAATTATAGCTTGTGCAAAAAGATTTCCTTCATTAATTTAAAATGTCTGCTTTTCAGAGTCATTGATTGGCCTTTGCTCTTGCATTAGGAGGCAGAGCAATTAGAAGTGCCTAACTTGTGTTTTCTCTTCCATATGTTATTTTGTGCACCTTTATTCTGTCTCTTATTAATCATCTCTGTTGTAAGCTGAACTTTCCCCACCTTCTCAGTCTCGCATTGTTGTCAAATGCAGTAAAATCAATGCAAGTGGAGTGGTTTCAGATGGTTACATTGTAAGTTCATTTCACAAGGGTTTACCTTGTATCAAGAATAGCAATTTGTGAAGCATTTAGTTTGAGTGTTTATTTCAGAATGACTGGAGAGATGCTTTACATGAGTAGTTCCTGCAATTATTGTTGTAAAGAGAACAATGATGCTTCCAATGTATCTGCAATGACCAAATCTTAAAATGTCTGCTAATGTTCATTTAATTATTTGGCATCTCATGTTGTCCGGTAAATTTTAAATGTCTCTTTTCTAACTAATCTAAAAATTGCTTCAATTGACTGTTTCAATAATAGGATGCAATCATGTATGTTATTGATAGTTTGATTTATTCACTTACCCCGATTACTCTGTATCTAAGCAACTGTGCCTGCAACAAAGTATCTGATTTACAGGGGAGTGATAAGTGGCTTGTTGTGTGTTCAGTTTATTAAAGCACAAAGTTCCTCAAAAAATGCATAGATGTATGTATAGATTTCCTGGAATGTTCTGGATGACCATGTCTGAGTGGTATTTTACACGTGAGTCTGCCACTGGAAGGTGGGGCAGCAGCGTTTAAATGTTAAAATGACATCTTTACATAAGCATCTCAAACCTGGCCTTCAGCAAAGGGGAGAGGGGAGATTGAAAACAAAGTTCTTTCAGCCTCCCTCTAAGCTTACCAAGGTTTTCTTTTTGTTTTTCACTAGCAAAAGGCAGGTTGAAAAGTGGATACTTTTCCTTACAGAAAGAAACAAACATAAGCAATTTGTTTTTGCAATGTATGCCTGAATGATGCTGTTTTTCTCTCCCGAAGTGTCCTGCATATTTTAAAGCTGACATTACCAAGGGAAAATATACTTGTCTGAATAAGTTCATTGTGTGAGAGAAAAGAAGAAGAAATGAGAAAGGACTTTTTAAAAGTACTGAGAATAACAGCTCAAATAATTGTCCACTTTTGAGATTAACACTGTGTTTTCCTGTTTCCAGTGAAAAGGAACCCAAAAATGCTAGAGACCTGAGGCTGTGGCCTTATGCATATTCACAATTTACACTTTGTGTTTTAAAGGAGACAGACATCTTCAGTTATCACTTCAGACATGTTCTGGATGCCATGAGGCGTCACTACCAGGGAAGTAAAGACAGACCATATTACTAGAAAGATCATTAGCAGGGTTATGCTTTACTTTAAAGAGTTTTATTGTTAGTGTGTCTTGGTTTTTGTTTGGTTGGTTTCTTTTATTCTCTTCTCAATTTCCAACTAGAAGCAGAAATATTTGTGTAAGTGGATGTTGCTTTGGTTTTAACCAGTTTCAATTACATATGAAAGATTTCATTGTGCAATTTACAAAAAGTTCGATTTTTAGTGGCATATATTTCATTATATTATTAGAAATTTTAGTATCATAGGAAGTGGTACTGTAGGAAAGCATATTTTGAGCAGTATACAGTAGTGGAGATCTTGCTTTTCCCAAAAGCCATTTTCAAGTGTAGTTTCCCTGAGAATGCAGCCATGAAGATGTTTCTCATTATCACCTTTACCTAGCTTCAGGCAAAGCTTTAGGATGCAATAAAGTGTTTTAAAAATGTTTTTTTTTTTTTTTTTTTTTTTTTTTTTTTTTTTTTTTTTTTTTTTTTTTTTTTTTTTTTTTTTTTTTTTTTTTTTTTTTGGCACCTTCAGCTGTCTTATAAAGTTTCAGGAGAAAACTGAGCTTAAAGAAACTGCCTGTCTTAGTAGATTGTTCTGAGACAGCAAGTATGGGCAGGTTTTTTTGGTGTTTCTTTGGGTGTTTTGTGGAAGTTTTTTTCTTTGTTTTTTATTTTGTCTGCATGTTTGGTTTTTTGGAGGTTTTTTTGTTGGTTTTAAGGTGATTTTTTTTTTTCCCCCTCTGTCCTCCCCTCCTTTGCCTACCTTCCCTTTCCCTGTTGATGAAGTGGAGGTGTGTGTTCTGGAAATGATCTGGTAAACCAGGAGTTTTGTATTTCACTGAGGTCTTTTTGTGCCTCTAAGTCCTCATTTACACCCAAATTGCACTGCCTTGTAGGTCTAGTTCTTTTGTAAACCTTTTCTATAAATTTTAGGGGTCTGATCACCCAGAACTACAGACAGGGAGATTGGTAAATGGTATTGCTGAAAGAGAAGAAAAGCAAGAAAGTGAACTAAATATTCAGTGTGTGTCATAACAAAACCATAGATTATGTAGTGTTTCTGTTCTCTTGGAGAAGTGTTTGGGGAATAAAGCTGCCTATGAAATTTAATTATCTTGAAAAATGAGGAAGGAACTGGTGTGTCAATGGGGGAGATATTTACTTCCTGGCAGAAAATGCTCATGTTCAAGAGGGAGCTGACCAGTGGTAGTTTGTGTATATCCACACACCCAAACTTTTTTATTTTAAACCTTGGCACAATAACTGCTCTGGTACAGCACAAACCATTCAGACTGATATCCAGACATGGAACTTAAAATTGTCAAAGGAAGAAAAGAGCTGAATAGCACTAAAATCAAACTGTAGCTTAATATTGATTTCCTAGCTTAATTAAATAGTAAGGTGTGTAACCTATTGCAGAGGCTTTTCTTCTGAAATAAAAGGAGGAAAAGAAAAGGTATACAATCACGAGTCTCTATTCTTCTGTCTCTGGTAACTTGGAGGCTTAATATATAATTTCAATAACATAATTACCACTCTTAGATTTGTCATAGTTCTGTCTAACACTACAGAAAGTATGAGGGCACGAGAAAGAAATGCACTTCATAACAATCATGTTTTTAATTGGATCCAGATAGAAATGATGGAAAGCAATGACATAGATTAGCAGTGTTGGTTTCCATCTATAAAATTAACAGAAATTACAAAGAGAAATCAAAAGGATACACACAAATAAGGCATTCGTCCAGGAATAATTTCATATAGAATGATCTGTTGGGAGGTTTTAAGTGACAGGAGTTCAGGAAAAAAACTCCACCCAGCATTTCTAGGTAATTTGTCGTGTAAGTAGTAAAACTCACTTATCACTTATACTTCCTTTTTTCCTCTATCACCAATTCGAATCTAAATGAGCTGGGAAGTGACTGCAATAATTTCTTTCAGAAAGCCAATTAGCAGTTTAAACTACTGATTTTGGGAAGTTTTATTGAGAGGGGTGTATCCCAGGCGCAGTTTAAGGAACGTGTTCTTCATATGCAAAACCTGCCACTCAACAACGTTCTCACTTAAAAATGAGGTGAAATGAGCATAGGGACTGGTTTAACCTCTTTAGCAATCACTGTGCTGAGACGGTTTCTGGCACACTGAGCAGTCGTGTTCCTCAGTACAGGCTTCTTTATATTCATCTTTCATCTGTCTTGTAGACTGTAAATTCTGCGATCCAGAACCATCTTTCATCAGTGTTTTGCAGAAGACTGGCACAGTGAGTTTTGAGCCAGGACTTCAATATGAATAATAAATGCAGTTCTGATAAAGTATGCTTCTGAAAATAGAAAAAAAAAAAGATTCAATGCAACAAAATATCAATGACTTTTATGATGTTATATAGACAAATTGAAAAGTTTTGGTTTGTTCTGCATCAGCCCTGCTGAGAAAGACAAGCAAATACTAATTGTTCATTGTCTCTCTCAGCTGTAGGTGAACAAATCCATGCTGCTGACTGGATTTTCAGGGGACTATTTGAAAAATGAAGTCAGTGCTATCTTTGCAGCTCGCTGATCACAGGTCACCCATTGGAAGACAGATAAAATTATCAAATACTGGCAACTAGTTCTGTAATGAAATAGCACTTCTGACCTAGTAACAGAGATCCAGTCTAGTGATGCCAGTAACAGATGTGTGTGGTGAAATAATGTCGCCCATTGGGTCCATAATTTCAGTAAGATCAATTATTCAGTAACAATAGACTTCAAAATAATTTTCTGAATTGCAGGAAGGGGGCAATTATGGAAACATGAGCAAAACAAAGGCTTTCAAGTTGCCTTTGTTAGTTCTTGTTCAGTTTTTCTGTGTTTTTAAAGAGAATGTTCTCCTTACCTGCAGCCAGGTTGTAGGATTCAAACTGGTCCTGAGCTTTGTGTTCAGTTTCCTGGTCCTTTTTAAGTAATCTTCAGTAAGGACATCCCACACATGCCCAGGCAGCTCCGCTCCCCTTTTCTGAACTGTAAAAGTAACACTCCTGTCAAGTGAATGTTCCTGTAAGGAGCAAGAGAAAAGTTTTCAGGAGGAGCAAGGGTGGTAATATCTGTTCTAAAGAAGAATCAATAGCATATGGTCAGTTTGCTTGTTAAAACTAACAAAACAAGGAAAGAATTAATTCAATTGTAGGACAAGAAATTAATATGGAACTTGGTTTGGGTTTCCTGTAAGCCACATGGTTCCCCTGAGAACCAAAGAGGGGGGACCCCACCCTTGTAATGACTAATGAAAGTAATCACTGTGATTCCAAGGAGCTCAAATGTCAGCCTAGCAGAGCAAAATTTTGTATCCTCATAACAACAAAAATCTTTGTTCAGTTTTGAGAAATTGGGCAAAGAGCGAATTGTTGTTGTGTGTAATGTTTGTTTTAAGTCTTCAATTTGGTAGATGAAGGAGGAGAGCAGGATAATATGCAGTGGAAAAGCACAATAGATTCCAGTTCTTTAGGGACAGAGTTGCCTGAAGGTGGTTTCCTTTATATTGATGAGAGCAGCACGGTAGGAAAATATACTGAGAACATCCTGTCTCTTTGGAGAATTAAACTTTTTTTCTTATTGGTAAACAAGGCAGTATTGTGGAATCCTGGTACAGGCTGTTTAATTTTCATTCTGCTCTGTAAGGTTGATCTTCATCACGCATCCCTGTAACCTGCTTAGTGCATAAATTCCTCTTTAGTCATTCAGGTACCTTCTTCATTGCTGATCTGCCATCTGTAATATGAGCAGGACAGGTGTGTAATAACTGTAGATTTTATGTCTGCATTACTGCTGAAAAAGTTCCAGGGTATTTTGTTTAGTTAGTTGCCATAGTTGAAAAAATGAAAAATAAATTTTTTTCCATATTAAATTATTACATGTTGAAAGGTTGTATGCTAGCGACATAAACATCACAATGTCTGCAAAAACATAGATCTAAACTGTTGCTCTTTGTCAAAGCACTAAACAAACTTTGTGTTAGTATATAGCAAAACAATATTTTGTGAAGTTTTATCAGTTTGAAGTCCCTATTTTGATATGTTAATCTCTTGTAAGTGTTAGATAATTAGGATAGTGTTTGAGAAGACTGTTGGGCTACAGTATGAAATAGATTTTATCATAAGAATCTTCCCATTATTTAGCTGAATTTGGAAAAGATATAACTCCAAATTTGAATCTATGTCCACTGGTCCAGATAAGTTGGGCAGGTAAACTTTGCCAAAGGTGAAACACAGAACACTGTTTCAAATAACTGGAACCAAGCTCAAAAAAATGTTTCAAGGTGGGGACAAGTTGCATCCCCAGGCAAGCTCTGTAACTGTGAAGGCTGTTTCAATCAGGCCTACTTTTTAAACTGTCTTCCCGAGTATGATGGCTGCCTGTGCCAGGAAAGGTGTTTAGGTTTTATTTGTGTTCATGCAGTAGAAACTGGAATTTGGCAAAGGTTAGGTAGGGTTATGCTGGGGGAATAAACAGCGAATGGGGATGTGTGGGTGTGTGCCACTGGGGTAACAACAGGGACTGTGCGGGGGTGCAAGGTGGGAAAAAGGAGCATGAAGGAAGGGCTGGCGCAGTGGGAGCGAAGGACTGAGGGGTGGGAGTGGGGCACAGGTGGTTACGGGGAGGTACTGGGGAGAAGGATGGAGACTGTGCACACAGGCTGCTGGCTAGCAGCTCTTGGCACCTGGAGGAGGAGGCTATGGGGATGAGTGTGGTGCCAACTGCCTGTGGGGGCTGTTCTGAGAGAAGGATGTGAGAGGAAGTGGATTTTTGGGGCAAGACTCTCACAGGGTAATTTCTTGGGGCTTACCATGGTTTGGGTGAGCGCCTAAATGTAGGAGCCCACTCATCATGACCACCCCTTTCAGAGCAGAGTTGCTTCTGTTTATTTCACTTCGTGAACAAAAGGGATTGGGTTTGTAAAAGGAATTTTCAGCGTGCCCTCAAGTGCAACTGATTCATCTTGAAGAGAAAGGAGATGGTGAGGTGATCTTCAAATTAGTGCCTGCCTTCTGCTCTCTTTTTTTGAGGGTTATGTGTGTTTGCCAAGATGTAGGGTAATGTTTAAAAGGATAATTAATTAAACAAGCAAGATCCTTAATTGCAGGGGACCCTTTATGCTTCTGTCATCATGCTTTTAAAAATGACTTGTGCCATCACACTTCTATGACTAGGGAAACTACTTTTCCCTGCTTTTTCAGGCAAAATAAGGGCTGATAGTTCAATATGATATGATAGGGTGTTGATGCCCCTGTGACACCAGTGCTGACTATCAGTGGTAGCAGTGAAGGGATCCTGAGACTGTCACACTGCTCTGCTGCTGAGTCCTCTGTCCCTGTGCACAAAGGCCACATAGATTTTTGCTTGGCTCTCACTCGCAGTGAAATATCCATCAGTTATAAACTTATTGGCAGCCCAAAAGCCAGAGGCTGAGCCTGTAGGTTACAGTGCTCTTTCACTGCACAGCTGTGGAGGTGAACACCAAATGCTGTCAGACACTCACGGCAGCACTGCTGACTTGGGGGATGTGTGCCGACACTCCAGGGTGCTTACGTGTTCAGAAACCTTTGTTTAGAAATTCCTCCAGCAACTCCTTTACAAGCTTCATCTCTTAGAAAACTAATCCCTTGTTGTAATGCACATAACAATAACAAGATATGGATCAGTGACAGATGGATACTTTCATACTTGGCATATGGTGTGTTATGAGCCTGCTCCCATGGTATTGAAGCTGATGAGTCTTTCCGTTGAATTCACTGAGCTTTGGATCAGGCCCTGGAAAAAAATGAGTGTAATTCTAAAGACAGCTTGAAATTAAAAGGGGGGAAAAAATAAAATCACTTTAAACCTTCCTTTTTTTTTTTTTTTTTCCTCTGTAGAAGTCTGTGATTTTTGGTTATGTATTGTAACTGATTTGGAAAGACACACACGTGGGATCATAACCAATTAAGAGGACTCCACAATGGGAGAAAACTTCTTCTTAGTGTTTAAATCTTTAGCTTTAATAAGTGATGCTTGAGAGTTAGAGGCTGACTGACTTTGGAGGCAGTGAGGCATAAGAAAGCTGGAAATGTTGAAGTGACTGGAAAATATATGAATTATGGCAAACATCTTGCCTCTAAATACTTTAAATTCCCTTTTGGCTCCATTTTAAATCTCCTCAGAGAATACAACTTAGCAAAGTTGTCTTTGAGGAATTTAGAAGTATTTTGCTCAATGCCATATTTTAACATTCTATTAAGAAGTATTTTTACGATTAACAGCACACAGTTAATTTGCATAAATAACTGTATTTACAGTTTTGACTGTGTCACAAGATTGTCAAAAAAAATTATAGTTTGAGGGATTTCTTATACAAAACCCGATGTGAATTTCAGTTTGATTCTCACTGCAACCTACATCAAATACATAAGATTGACCATAAGCAGCTGACAACAAAAATGTCTTATCGACAGAAACAACTGTGTGGTATTTAATGGATCATATAATTCATAATTTACCATAAGTGGAAGATGGCTCCCTAACAAGAACATAAAAAAAAAGAGATATGTAGGGAATGTAGCCTTGATCTCAAATAACCCACAGTCTTTTTTCATTATGTTGCCACTGAGAGATGGTACCAAGCCTAATGAATCATTTCTTTGGTGCCAGTCTCTGTCAGATACCTCTTCAGAACCTGGGGTCATCTACAGAGGTGGCTTTGGTCATAGAATAGGAGGTTGGAAGGGACCTTAAGGATCATCTGGTGCAAATTTTCTTGGCAAAATATAGTTTAGACAAGATGGCTCAACATCCAGATGTGAGAGGTTGCCAGTTGGAAAAGGAGCTGTTTGCCACCACCCTCTGGGTGTGACCTGTCAGCCAGTTCCCTGCCCACCACATGGACCCCTTGTCCAGGCCATAACACATCAGGAGAGGAGAAAAGAGGGGAACCCTCTTTAGGAGGTGGTTTTTTTTAGGAGAGGACTGTGGGAAACCCCCGAATCTTTGGGGGAGTCCCAAAGGTAGACAATTTCTTTGTCTCACCCCACATCCGCTGCGCAGGTTGCCCTGTTGTACGAGGTGATCAGGTTTGTCAAGCACAGTTTGCTCTTGGTGAATCCATGTTGTCTTTTCCAGTCATGTGCTTCATCTGACTCGTGATAGCCACCAAGTGGGATTTGTTCCTATAACTTTCCTAGGGACTGAAAGAAGACTGATGGGCCTCTAATTGCCTAGATCCTCTCATCTCTGCATACACTGGCAGATGCCCTTGTCGTTCCCAGTGGATATTTGTCTGCTTTTCCATGTCTGGAACAATTCTCCTTTCGTTTTGAGCAGACTCTGAAGCTCGCACTGAAGCCAAGCTCCACTTGGCTCCCTTATCTTTAAAGGGGATGAACTGTTTCTGTGCTTCCATGGGAGAATTCTTGAAAAACACCCAGCACTCACCAGCTCCTTTAGCCTCCGTGAAAGATCCCATGGAGTTCTGAGCAATCTGCAAGATGAAGTTTTCCTTGGAAATGACTCCTCTGATCTTGACCCAAAGGTGTCTGATAAGGGCTCCCATAATTGCCATAGTTGACTTCTATACATTCAAGGCTCTCCTTAGCATAGAATGCAACAACCTCTCTTCTTCTTCCTTGCCTTTCTTTATGAAACAGCCCATAACCACCCATCCTGATCCTCCAGGCATGTGGCACATGGGCATGGGAACCTCTCCCAGAATCCAGCTGCTCCTGAGGTGCTTTGGTGCCTGCTTTTCCTTAAAGCCACACATCAAAATATTTTGCACCCAGGCTTATGCTCCAAATGTGTGACATTTTTATGATGAGATCATATTTACTGTTCAGTGCTGCTCCCTTTTTTATTTACACATGATAATGTTAGGACTGCAGCTCAATGAACTGTACTCTTTGGAAATAAAAATAGCCCCAAAATGTGGTTACTATTGAAGAAAACCATGAGTTTTGCTTATATATGGACAAAGTTTTAATTTTTTTTCCTCCTGGATTGTATTACATGATTTCTGGCTGTGGTCTTTGGGGAAATTTGCAGATCAGCTTTTTTTCTGATATGCACTAATTTTTATTTAATGGGTTATTGTATTCTATAGTGCTTTTTTGATATAAGCAAAAGAGCTTAGCTTGTTACTAGCCTAACTCCATGCTAGAAAAATGTGTTGTACTCTTCATAATGTCCTGGTTTCAATGAGAATTATATATATTTTATCAAAATATGCACAGATTACTTGATTTAAATGCTGATTGAGAAATTTCAAGTCTCTCCTGAATGGGCACAGCAAGGTGCTGGTAGAGCAGTGCATTCCAAATAGCTTGACTGTGGTTTCTTTCTCTTCACAGTTGCTCAAAACAAATAAATAGTTTGGAAGCACTATAGTGAGAGATTTCATGTTGCTGGTTCTAGAAATTCCTCCAAAAGGAATTTATAGTAGGCTTCTCTGGGATGGTCATGGACACTTCCCAGCTGTAAAAATGTGGATCAGGACTGGCTGGCTGTCCCCTAGGCTTTCTCCTTCTTCTAGTTTGCCTTACCATTCCCACCGTCTGTTTTTGTGGTACCAATTCCAAAATAATCTAGAAATCAAAGTTAGTTGAATACAAACAGTAGCAGACTAGAAATGCATGATCTCTGCATGCTTCTGAAACCTGCTGGCCAGAGGAATCATTCCTCTGCTGTTCCTTACCTCTCCCAGTGAAGAGCACAACATTTGTATTGCTCCCACTGGAGCTGGAATTAAATTGTTCCTTTGATGACCTTGGTCTGCTAAACAGTTGTAACCAGTTTTGTTTTTCCTACTCTTTTAAATCTAGCTGTAGGTGAACAAACTTGAAGCTTTCAGACACCCACAGCTACTGAAATCCATGAGGTTCTGTAATTCTGAAGGGTATAGTTGGCTTCAGGCTTTGTAGTATAGTTTTCAAAAATTATAAGCAGACGGAATAAGAAAAATTGCATACAGAATTTCTAACAGGTTTTGGGTGAAAATGCAGAGAAGAGAAGCTGTGATCTCCAGGCTTGTGTATAATGCTGGGAAATTGAATACAGGGGTTTCTAGTTTGGTCTTTCCCTGCTTTGTTGTGTGCCTTTGGGGAAGCTGCTGGACATGTGTGCTTGCTTTCTGTATTGCAGAGATAGCACTGAGTTACCTCTCTCTGGAGAGCACTGGTGTAACAGGTAACATGTCCACAGGATTCTGCATACATCAAGTCCTGGCACTGTTTTCTTCTTTCTCTTTTTTCTCTTCATCCTTTCACAGCAGGTCTTGCTTGCAGAATTGTGTGATAAACTGAACCGTGATAAAAATTTAATGTGAAATGAAATTAAGCTTATAGATACTGTTACCTTTGTTTACTCCATTGGCCCAGGCTCAAAAAACAAAAAAGTGTATTTCTTTACCAGAGGGAAAAAAAGGTGTTTCAAAAAATAGGTTGTTTTTTTTGTATCTTTGTTTTTATTTTTTGGGTTTTTTTTCAAATTATTCTTTAAGAAAATTATGTATTTGAATGTAGTACAGGAATAAAACAGAGACTGTCTGCAATTGCAAAGTAAAATTACTACATGAATTTTTTTTAATCTGAAACCATCTTGTCTTGTATATTTAACCAGTTTTTGTCTACTTATTGCTTGCCTGGTAGTTTTATTAGCCTTTTTTAATCTATAATTATTTTGTATATTTGCTTTTCTGTAATGGATTCATACACTTGTATGTCTTTGAGGCTCTCTAAAATGTACAGTTCTGCTCTGTGTCCATTAATGTCATGTGCTCTGTGTGGTTGGACAACTTGGCCAGAGCAGTTTCAGCACGCAAGCAGCAAAAATAATCAAAATTAATCTCTTTTGCATAAGAAGCTTTTGATTACTCCCAAGTTTTCGATGGAATTGTGCCGTGGGATTCCAGACGCCACCTGTCGGGGATGCTGAAGGCTGCGAGCAGCTCCTGCCGCGGGAGTGCAGGTGTTATAAATAATAATAATGCAAGAGATTTTAATACCACGGAGCACATAATAGAGCATAAAGAATTGCTTTTCTCCAGGTCAGTGGTTTATGCCGAATAACTTGATTTGTTTCAGTCTTTGACATAAAGCTGCGCTCTGGTCTTCTCCAAAGATGTGGAATTGTTTTAAAAGTAATTGATTTAGTCCTGTAATTTTTACTTAGGCACAATTTCCCATGGTTTTCGGAAATCTGACTGGGAGGTCTGTTCTCATAGGTGCTGGGCAATGTCTTTGTGTTTCCTCAGCCTCAGGAAATCTTGCTCCAAGAGGAGCTGTGTGGCTGGAAGGGAGCTGTGCTCAGGCTCCTGTGCAAGGTCAGGCACATTCAGAGAGGGTCCTTCTGCTCCTGCTCAGGCCTCCTTAGGAGCTCATCCCAGAAATGCCTTCCAGGGTTCCAGTATTTCCTTTGTTTTGGATATGATAATACCTTCATTGTGTCATTTCTATTGTCCTTTTAAATTAACAGGTTATTAATTAAATATGTTGGGGGGGTTGGCATTTCATTGATTTGCTTTTGGTGGTTTTTTGTTTGGTTTTTTTGGGGAGAGGAAATGTTCACCAGCTTTTTCAGGCTTGAGAAGTAGTGTCCTGCTGGACTAAACCACCATGTGGACTAAACCACTAAATCACCATGTGATTTTTTAACTTATTTTTCCTAATAGCAAGGATGAGTGATAAGCTTATAAACTCAATTATAATGCCTTGAATTTTTAATTTGCATTGTTTTTTACATTATCTTTAGACTGATTTCATAACTCCTTTATAAACAGCTAAAGATAATAACTTTCCTAAGGGGAAAAAAAAAAAAAAACAAAACCCTAAGGTACAAGCACTATTCATCTTTATTTTATTATGTAAGAAGGAAAAAGGGTACTATTAAATAACATTATTTGGGTTTTTTTCTTGGTGTCATATAAGCCCCTTCAGGTACAATAATCTACTCATTGAATATCATTTGTTGTATTAGGGCTAAAGGAAAGGAAAAGCTACATATTATTCTGTCTGTTGTCTGGGACAAGGCATCAGAATATGTGGACCTTTTACTTATTCTGTTATGGATAAGAATGGTATTTTAATTTTTATTAGAAAGGAGTATTGGAAATGCTACTGAGATGCAATAACAAAAACTTTTGTTAAAATATTTTAAAACATTAAGCTCTGGGAAGACTTGCTGCTAATTTTAGTAGTCCAAACTTATTTTCTACATGACTGAATCCAGAGATTAAGTTTCAGTCAATTACTTTAAAATAAGATTGGGTCTGAAGAACATGCAGAGTTTTAGAGACAAGATTTCACCTTTATCAAGCTAAGCACCTCGGTAGTACACATTGTGACTTGAAGTAGAATAATTTTGAATGTGCAGAGTTTCCCAATGGGTTTTTTGTACTTGACTCTTTTATTATATCCTCAAAGAGAGAGAGGAGAGAATAACACATCCTCTCTTTTATCCATTTTGGTTCTGTGTTAAAAGGCATTTTTTAAACTTCAGGACATATTTGTACTTTCTGCAGTTTTCTTTGTAGTTTTGATTGTACTTTGAGTTATGTTACTCCTAATGCAAACAATGTGTGTTTGACCCAAGGGTTCTCCCAGACTGCCATGGTTTCTGCAGGCTTGTTCTCTGCAGAAAGCTAACCAGACTAACTTGTGTTGGGAACAAAAGAATAAAACTCCTACCAGCCATTGTTAGTTGCTGCTTACTCGGCCTGTGTGGAGACCTTAGTTTGCACAGAAACAAAAACACTTTTTTGTTGCTTGTGTGTCGTTTTTTTTTTTTTCTTTAATTTGTTTGATTGTGGTTTTTTGTTTGTTTGTTTGTTTTGTTTTTAATCCACATCGTGTTGACTATGTGTCAGGTCAGAAATTCTGTGACTATGTCAATTGACTTACCGGGAAAAGGGGAAAAAAAAAAAAGTTTTAGCTGGGTTGTGGGCAATTTTTCCTGTACCCATACATATGTTCCGGAACTAGCACCATGGGAATATCTTGATTTCAAAATCTTCCTTAAGATTTTTCCTGTGGTAATATGTATTCTAATCCTTGTTTTCTGAATGGAGCTACTGATCTACTGTTAATGCTGGGCTGACCTAGTATCCTGCCTTTTCCCAGTTCTAGACTGCTATGTTCAGACTGTAAAATTTAATTTTAGAAATTGTGATGAAAAGTAAAATGGGTAGACAATGTATTTTTTTGAAAGCCTTGGTATTTCACATTTTTCTTGTAAATACAAGAAAAGCAACTTCTGTGTTTGATGGTTATTTTGCAAGGCAGGAGTTTAAATTCCCCTTGGCGCTCATGGTCAGTGTGAGGCAAATCACTTTTAATAATGAAACCTATCTCACTGTCTGGGTAACTCCAGGATCTTTCAAAAAATTAGAAGTTTGTACTTATAAGATTAAGGATGAATGAAACCTCTTCCCTCTCCTTTCAGTCCACAAGTGATTGTCATAGAAAAGGCTTAAGGTGAGCCAGAAAACTTGGAAATGCTTTTCTAAAAAGAAATCTTCATTTTGTGATTTATGGTTGTGTCCTTAAACTAAAGGTTATCCTGTTCCATGGCAAGTTCTCATTTTATTTGGTTTGGGTGAGTAATGTGAGTCACTACTTGCTTCTGAATACCTCTGTCTGATTTATCATGGGTGACACAGTTGCCTGCGTCAGCCCTGCTTTCACACAGTCTGCCCAATTTCCTTTGGTGGTCTTAGATGTTTATTTTTGCCATGCCTTTGCAAGTCAAGAAAGGCAGGTGATGTTTTTGGGGTGGCTGCTGCAGGAAAGCCCACAGGAGGGAGCAGACTCCCTCTGCAGCCTGTTGCAGGATGGGCAGAGGTGAGGTGGTGCCTGCCAGCTCTGCAGCAGGGGCAGAGAACCCTTCCCGAGTTCCAGTGCCCTGAGGGGAGCTGCACAATGAGAGCTGTCTCACACGGCAGAGCCGGACTTAATGTGGCACTGGAAATACCACTCAGAACTAGCAGATATGGTTTCTCTTCTTAAAGGAGGGATGGGAAGCTGGAAAGTGATCCAACATCCTCTGACCTTTTGTTATCATCTCAACAGCGCTGTGAAACAAACTCTGATGGAAGGAGAAAATAGAGGTAAGCAGATAAACAGAGAATGAATTGATGTGTAAAAAAAGTTTTCCAAAGGCAGCTCATATCAAAACTAGTGTGATGTCTTGCGTTGAGGATTTCCAGCAGGTTGTGGTGGAAGCCTATGAGATGAGAGACAGGCTGTTTGTGAGGACTAGTTGAGGGACAGATCTTGGATTTTATTTGTTTGTTTGTTATATTTTGGTCTAGAAACTTCTCCTGGGAAGTAAACTCTGCCATAGTTTGCTGGGGTGTAAAGCTAGAGAGGCACTGTTGGTGGGAAGAGGAATTTATTACATGATCATTTTTAAGAACTTGGTCGCCAGGGCAGCCTGGGGAGCTGAACCAGGAGGACACTGGCACTGGAGTAGCACATACCAGTAAGATGGTGTAGTTTGAAAAATGACAAATAGGATGCAAAGATATTAAATATTGCCAGTTCAATCATCGTCCAAATATATCTGCATGTCTGATGTACGAACAGGAGAGCCTCCATGTGAGACTTGATAAATGTGTTTTTGGAAGACAAGGACTTCTGCAGACTTCCCTGACCTGCCTCAGGTGGAAGGAGCATGTGCTTTTTGGGACAAATATTCCCTGCAGCTGGAACTGCTGGCTTCCCTCACACCCGCGGCTCCTCCCCACCAAAGTCTGCTGCAGATTATTTTGAAAAGGCTGCCGTTTTCCTTAGCCCCTCAGGGCACAACCCCTTCCATAGGAGTTTATGTGCACGTAAAAAAAAAAAAAAAAGAAAACTCAAAGTGAGAAGAGTGAACACCTGCAGGGTATGGCTGTAGTCTATGTAAACAAGCAGGAAAGAAATGTCTTGGCTTCTTATTTGGCACCTTTTTGTGGAATAGGTCAGTTTAGCAGTATGGCAAGTCAAACTGAGCATAGCCAACAGTCATTTTTTGAATGAAAGGATTTTCCTTTTACTTCAAATTCAGCTTTTTGTGAGGATATTTGGATGCAAGAGTGATAAAAAAAATTACCATGTAAATGGAAAATTAAAATAAGAATTAGCTACACCTATATTTTAATACCTGCTACTTCAAATAGCACCATTCAGCTTCCATGAGTTATATAAATATTAACTTGTATTCATTGTGCCCCAGAGAGATAAGTGTTATTAGCTTGATAAACAATAATATTAAGTAAATTATTTCTTATTTTTCCCCTTGCTGTTTTCATTATTATTTTGCATGTTTGAAAATTATTTCTGTTATGCAGCTTTGACTTCCACATTAAAAAAAATACAAAACCCTGAAACAAATTTATTATTGATTAGGCATGCTTTATTTTATTTAATCCTCCTTCTGTTTGAATGGAATGTCTTCATTCTTTCTGATACATTAGGTAAAGTGTATTGATTTCTTAAGTTCTCAATCTAATGGCCAATAGCAACTGAAAGGTAGCAAAATGCAGTTTGAAAAGAAAAAACCCAACCCATTCCATTTTTTGAGAGCTATGAAACAAAAAAATAAAAGGGTTATATTTTAATATATAGTATATATTATTTTTAAAATATAAAAATGATTATATATATTATTTTAAAAATATAAAAATAATTATATATTTATAAATACTCTTTGATGAAGATTCAACCCCTGTAACTTCTCATTAAATTAACAGAAAATACAGAAAAATTATGTTTTTCTCATTTTTGAGTTTAGATTTTCCCATTGTCTTGGTGAGTCTCACATCCATCCTCTTCCCTTTCGTTTACCCTGGAGTTGATTTTGCCCCACTTAGCTGTGGGTTACAGGGGAGAGAGGTAGCCTGTAGGAAGTAGTTTGTATTTCACCATCCATGAGGCCTCTTCATTGATTGACATCATGGACCTCCTAACGAGCAAGTTCTGGCAGAAAAAAAATTCTCCTCACATCGTTCTACGGTTTCTAACTTTAGGTATGACTGATGTTTACCTGGCAGCAGTGGATGCCGGGTTGTACAACATCAGGCAGGAGTTATAGCAATGTTTCTCTTTGCAATGTATTTACAGTTGTCTCTCAAACTTAAAATAACTGACTAGGTAGACTTGTAAGACACAGTTCCATAGATGTGGTTAGAAGAAATCATCTTAGTCTGGGAGTCTGCTGTAAATTCACTGTAAGTTTATAGGCTTCCTTCGTTTCAGATGGCTGTTTCTGAAATACCTGGCTGCTGTTACAATTGCCTGAGCTTCTCAAAGGAACTGGATATAAACATCACCTACCCAACAACTTCCTGGCCCTTTGCTTTTCTGCCCTTCGCTCTTCTTCAAAAGTGATTTTATGGGTTGTATAACTAAGTAGATTGCTTTCTTTCCTGCCTATATTTAGACCTCCATTCTGAGCTATGTCATCTTGCCATCATGGTTAAAGTACTAATCCTCTTTGTGACTTCCCTGAATCACATTTGCCTGTAATCTGGATGACCATGGTGATAAGCTGTCAGGCGGATTGCAGGAAGTCCTTGGTGCTCAAGGTTTCCCATGTTGACTGCAGGCTTCCTAGCAGTCACTGCCTCCTGATGGTGTGTGGTTTTCCAGCTGTGCCCTTGCTTGCACGTAAAACTCGTGGGTGTGCAACCCTGGGCAGTAACTTTTCAGAGTTTGTGAAGAACATGAAATACCACTTTCTTCCGCAGCATTCTGGCCTGAGTGATACCGTGTGTTTTCTCTTTATTGTATTGGGAGACTGCTGAGTTTTATCTTCTCAGTAGGAGCCCAAAAGACAATATTCTTCAGTTTATCGATGCGCTGCTACCATGAAAAGTAGTTAAATTGGTTAAACAGTTTTAATCACCAGATAAGAAAATCCTGGACCTTGAGGAAAAAATGTGCAGCAGAGAAAATGTGAGCTGCTCTTAGGATCCTGAGAGATAGAACCATTCAGGATTAGAGAGACAATGTTTACGATGAAAAGTAATAGAATTAGGAGTAAGCATAAAGCTTTTTAATTTTAGCAGGGAAGATAGGCACCTGCAGTCATTTCTGTTAATGGAGTGCTGAAGCCAACACTTTCTTTGGGGAGGTGTGGAGAAAACAATTCTTTTTTTTTTGCAAAAGATTGCTTATGAAGCTTAAGGGATTTTAACAATAGATTTCATATTAAAATGTGCAAACTGTCTTCTTCCCTTGCCATGACAGGGTTGTTAGGCCATGCCTACCTTAGCTAGCACAAGGGGCAGCCCAGCAGGAGCAGAGGTGGGTGCTGATATACCCACAGTCTGTGCCATGGGACAGCACATCAAGGGGTCTCCCTGGACTAGCTCTGGGCTGCACTGCACACACCTAGTTAGGATGGAGAGCATTTGAAGATGCCCTGTCTATTTTTGTCCAGTTAAGTTCACTTTGTCCAAGTGCTCTGTGAACCAAACCATGGGAAGGTCAGATATGGGAGCAGCTTGCTTTGATTGTGTGCTGTTGAGTGCAGTGTTGACAAATGCTCAGTATACTCCCATTCTTGCCTCTTCTCCCCAAAAATCATGCAAGAATTTATTGCTATATTTTTACTCCCCCACAGTGTCATGTCTGAGTCTAACTCTGTATTTTAATGTCATCACTGTGAGACTGGCTTACACAGAAAATGTTGTGTGTGATTTTCTATGCAGAATTCATGCTCATAAGCTCTTCAGCACAGGGATATTTCTGATGTTGTTTTATTCATATAACTGGTGTATTTCTTGAATAACCAGTGCTAAATATGAAAAGAAGCATAATGGTATGTCTATGTATGTTCAACATACTTTGATACATATAATTTATAAAATACAAAATTGTTACTTTAGTCCAGATGGGTCATCTTTAAAGATCCTGATTTTGCATCCATGGGCATTAAAAGGAAAACAATACCACTAAGACTTTAAAGCTATGCATAAGCACTTAAAGAGATCAATGAGCAGTTGATTCTAGATGCTGTTGTAGATTCCACTCAGCAGTGAAGTGTCTTTTTTCAGGTGCCATAAATATTTTGCTCAATCAAAAGTTCCTGATTCATAAGCACACTTGGCCAAAATTTTCCAAGGAACTTAGGAAGATGCCCAGTGGAATTTACAAATGTGTACTAAGTGATTACCCTCAAAACATTCACTTTGAAATGGAAGCTAATGTTTAGACCTCTGAAGTATTAAATATCCTTGGATGTCTCTGTGGTATTTTATATAGTATCAGTTTTCTTGGCTTTGTTTGAAAAACCACTTATAAACCTTCCACCACATGTGTTTGTGGAACTTTTAAAATCAGAATTATCATCATACCCTTGATCCTGCTGGTGGACTTTCTAATTGACTACTAAATACAACCCTATGCAATAATAGATGTGCATGTATGAATATTCTTATCTGAAAACCTGGGCATGTATCTGGTCTTCTGCTCAAACAGAATGGTATCATTTTTCACTATCTTTATTGAAATTAGCAGGTGCTGGAATCCACTGCTGGGGAAAGGGTTCTCGTGCAGGGACAGAAAGGATTGACGAAAATAGCATCCAGCCTGTACTGTGGCCAGGACATTTTTTAGCCATGTTCCCTGTTTACTATCTCATTTTTCCCACCCACTTCCCTCTGGATCCTGTGGAAATGAAGGATCAGAGTAGTATGGTTTCTCATTCTCGCTATGATGTCTTGGACAGCAGAGAGGAGGGGGCTGAGTCTCACCTCTAGCTGAGTGCAGGGGCTACTCTTGGTCCTGAGGAACCCTTGAGGCTCTTCAAAAACCACGGTGCCCTTTATGGGGACTGAGGCTATGACAGACCTGTAAACAGGAGCTGGGAGGTGCTTGGGGTGTGTTTTCCCTCCTCCCAATACACAGATGGGCCATGGTGGAGGGGGAACATGCTCAGTTTAGCCCCTTCCAAACTGAGGTGCAGCATTAGTGTCTTTACGGGAAATCACTAACAAATGGATTTATAAACGATCCAGTTCTGATGGAAATGGTTTTGAGGGTACTAATGCTATTTCAAAACAGGAGTGAACTTTTGAACCTTTCACTAATTGTCTTCAGTAATGTATTTTTCTCAATACTTATCTGCCAGATAATCTACAGGGACTGACTTTTTTTTTTTAAGTCAATTAATTAAACCATTATTTATAATGGTTAATTTTCTTTGTGTAGTATTTTGGAGGAGAAATACCACACTAAGTGAAGAATTGATTTAAAGATTTAAACTACCAAGAATAATAGAAAATCTATTGCTGCTTTCTTTGTTGGTTTCTTGATACATTCTAGAAAGGTCATTAACTTTAGCTGTAAATTTATGTTCTCCAGAATTGTATTTCTGCTGATACAGCTTCTCTGGGCTGAATTCTAGTTTGCAGCTAGGTTTTCCTTTTAATAGCAGCACATGTATAAGGTTAGGTGGAGGTGATTAGATCAAAAATTTGCATTTAAACTGGTGCACTTTATTTCATTCACCAGAGTGCTTTCATATGGACTTATTTTCTGAAAAGATAATTTTAATCTGTATACGTATCTAGAATTTGACTAAAAGGTTAAAGACAACCCGGTGTTACCTATTTTATAGATAAATATGCACTTTGTTGTTTGTAGCACAAATAAAATACTGAAAATAACTATATCAGTGTTCCCACTACATAGCCAATTTGCCTGTTGGTGTCATTATATATATATATATATATACACAATATCCTTTGAATCATCTTGCTTCACACTCCTTAACAGACTAAAGTACTGAAAGGGAGCAGGACCATTTTAAATGATGTGAGGCCCTGGAAAAAGTTTTAGAGCATGTGCCCCAAATTATTGGTCAAAATGAAAAGCACCAAGTGTTTCTGTTGCATCCTCTAGAAACCTAACTCCATGTCTCCAGCCTTCTGTGTCCTCACCTTTCATCCCTCAGTACCAAGTCATGGCCTTGAGCTTTCTCCATCCCTCTCACTGCTGGCTCTTGCCCCTTCTCTGTGCCCTCCCCAGTGGCAAAATACAAATTTTGCTTATTTAATGATAAGAACAGCAGATAAATGTTTTCAATGTAGCATTTCTTGAAGTTTAAATAAATATTTTTTCCCCCCAGAAATGAGGATGATTAATGTTTTTCAGAAACAAAAAGGGAACCCTGAAACATTCATAGTCATGGTTATCAGGGTTGTCTAAGAATATACTTCTCTCAGGTGGTGGAGGAGTTGAAGTGATAAAGTGAGTTTAATTAAATCCACTTGGGGAGGGAAAGGTGAGTTGGGTATTAAGAAAGAATAATTGAATATATTGCAGGAAAAAAACATTGGTACTACTAATATCTGTGTATTGATTTGTATTACGTGAATCTTGACATTTTTGTTTCGTGAAAAAGAGGGTTCATGTTTTAAGAGAAAAAATGTTGTTTGAGGGTCCTCTGGTCATAATTAAGTAGAAAAATAATCAGAAACACTTTAAGATCATCAAGTCCAACTGTAAACACAACACTGCAAGTGTTTGAAAAAAAGACCATTTTGCATATTGGTAAAAAGTAGTAGCTTTCTTTTTTTCTTTAGAGATATGGAAGGAGAAGAACTGTGAAGGAAGAAGAAGAAACAAACAAAAAAATCCCAATCACACCCCACATCCCCCCTAAATTATAATAATGAAAAAAATGAAGATGCTGGGCATAATAAAAATTCATGTAATTGAACTTGTAATAATTCATTTCATTCATTCTCTGTGTGTACTTTTATGGCTGTTCTCATTTAAAGGATTAAGCACAAATTGTATTGTATTTTATTTTTATTTTTTATTTTAGCTTCTAAAACTACTATAATTGCTCCTAAAACAATCCAGGTGGGTGGTAGCCTGAAATAACTACATTCTCATATCTCCTCACACTCCTGCCTTATGCAGCGGCATGTGATGTGTTTTGTGTGCCTGGTGTAAGTGACTCATCGCTTTTGCAGCTCCTGCCCTCGTAGCAGAAGCAGTGGAGGGAGTAGGGCTTGGGGAGGGTGTCCTTTGCTGTAGTGCACTTGTGTCATGGCCAAAGGCTGTGCTGAAGTGACCCCTGTGCAGCCACCTCTGCCAGCCCCACAGCAGCCCCCAAACTGGACCCCTGCCCACATGGGTTTACATTAGCAGGGGAGAACGTCCCTGCCTCTTCCTTCTGCTTATTTCTGGGCTGTTTGAAATTTATTGCCTCACTTGGGTTTATCTTTGCTAAATTTGAAGTTTATCTACACAAGTAATCTGTCCTGACTGCCCTGTCATTTGCCTTCCTTCTTCCCTGTGTTAATAATAATAATAATAATGCAAAAGGACTTCATTTAAACGCTTTTAGAGCGCTGAACAGATTATATTTAACTAAAGAGGTACTTAAGAGAAGTGGATGAATTAGTGAAGGTGAACATTTAAAGCTAACCTTTAAGTCATCTATTTCTTTCCTCTTGTTATTATCTATTACTTATTTTGCAAGACCTTGTCCAACGTGCAATCTCGTGAGTAGCCATGCTTCCAGCTATACCATGTTCAAGAGAGATTTATTTTCCTTTCATCACAGTGTCCTAATATTTGTTTAGAACATGTTGTAGGCTGTGCAGCAAGCCTTAAACCTGACAGAAACCCCAAAGGCAAGGAGAGGATGTTTGAGTGGGTGGTGCTGCAGGTTGCTTCATTTTCCAGCTGCTTCACATAATTCAGGGAATGCCATAAACTTGAATTTAATACATGCAGCATGGCTGTGCTGTTCTCCCTATAAACTGTCCCCTTCTTGCTGCTCCCTCCCCATTGTGATGGTTTGAGATCGGCTGTTTCTAGAGAGATTTTGAGAAATACATATTTCAAAGCACATCAGTTGTGAAGATCTGTGGGTTTGATTTGCAATAAAATCTCAAGCTTGTGGTGTCGTTTCGACAGATGGGGCAGGGGGTTGTTTGTAATCTTTTCCATCTTAGCACTGGAGGCTTAAGCTGCAGCTGCAGACTAAGTCCGGGTTTGGTTCTTTTGAATATTCACTGCAGTCAGTAGAAGTGAAATATGGCAGAAGTTGCCCCTGGGGTTACCCATTACACACAGGTGGGACCCAGATGACATCAGCCTGAGGACCAGTACCTGCTGCTCTGTGCAGCTGCTTCATCCAGGCCTGGAGCTTCCTGTCAGGAGCAGGCTGCTTGTGCAGGAGACTCGTGAGCAAAAATAAAAATGTTCCCAGCCAGCATTCTAGGACCTGTTTTAGGGACTTGTTAATGTAAAGATGGGCAGAACAATAGGACAGCCATGATAAATACCTGAATTATCAATGACAGAGCAGAGGGACTGCTGACTGGGAAATGCAGTAAGTGCTTGTGTCACTTAGCTTATTTCACCTCTCTGGTGGGTAATAACCGGGTATAATATACGGATGCAGTTGAGTACCTGTGCCACTGTGTTTCTTAGTTTTATTTCTGTTGTTTTATGAGAATTCCCTTGCCATCTGTGTGGGACATCACCACTTCGCCAGTTTGTCAAGAATCAATTATTTCCACAGCATCACAGAGTAGTCTGAGCTGGAAGTGACCCAGAAGGATCATCAAGCCCAGCTCTTAAGCGAATGGCCCATACAGGGATTGAACCCACAGCCTTGGCAGTATGAGCTGTGACCAGCTGAGCTAATCCCAGGGTCTTTTTATTGTGGTTAAAGCGTTTGAGAAGTAACCACCTGCCTACAACACTTCTCAGAATATGAGTAGTGAACCTAATGAATGGTGATAATGAAATTCAGGGGAGTTTGAATTCTTTATTTTTGTTTGTTTTGAACATTGACTCTAGTACTGGCTGTGATGTAAGTGGAAACTACAGTCTGATTCTTTGCATACATTAATGTGGGTGAGTGATCTCTAAATAACAGAATATTTTCTTGAGCACCTTCAATTTAGAATTGCAGATTTTTTTTTTTTCTAGGAGAGTTGTTGGCTAAAATCTCAAAAAAATGAAACACTGACTTCTTTGTTAAAACAATATACAGTTAGGGCTCTGTGTTCCTTACAGTTAAAGTCTCCGGCTGCCTCCTCAACATAAATTCATCCGAGTTTTCCTGACTTAATTTTTTAATGAAGAATGTATTGTGATTGCATTAAGCTTTCCAGACATAACGTTACTCTGCAGTTGCACATAGTGTTGACAGATCCTGGTCACTGAAGATACTGCTTTCAAAAGAAATAATTAAATTAATCTCTATGGAAATGTCTTCAGGTGAGATCTGGCAAATATGTGGACGGGGCTCTTGGACACAAACCACTGCTGACAGGAGAGCATTGTTCTATCAACCAGAGAGATGGGAGAAGTATGAGACTTGCTTGCAGCTAATTATTGTTCATTATTATGTTGAATTCCCAAAGTGTCAGATATACTAGAAAGGCTCTGTGATATTGCCTTGGGCATTTTTCCTTAGCAGTTTCTCGGGACAGTGAAGGAAACAGCCATTTGGATAATATTGAGATGGACATGATTTTTACAAGTTTCATACCTGTAATAAAAAGTGTAGTGCAAATCAGGAGATAGGAGGAACGAGACAGTGTTGAGAATGCATTAAATCACCACGAATTTTATGAAACAAGATGATGAAATGTATTAGAATAAGATGTATTGCAGCTAGTAAGGAGTTTTCCTTTCTCATGTTTGCCATATCTCTGATACTTTTTCTTACTTGTTGGACTCCAGGTCTTGTGCAATATTTGTAACCTTGATCAGATTTGTCGTGAGCTCACGTTTGTGCTTTTAATTTAGTCCTCTGCACCTTTTGAGTGCTGCACTGTCTTTATTGCTCTCCCTCTGTGATTCTAACAGAACATATTAACATGGATTGAAGTCTCCAGCAGCTTGTTCTATGTGCTTCACAGGCATTTAGTCCTGTATTCACTTTCAACATGACAATTAAAACCACTTTAGTTCATGTCACTGGAGTTAATTGCTGGCATTGCAGGTGACTGGGAATTCAGCTGGCTCAGGACAGCAGTGCTTGGTAGTTTCATGTAATCATTCTTGTGGCCTAAAAAGTGAGCAAAGGGGAGTGAAAAATCTCCATGAAGTGATTTGAAGGTTTCTGAGTCTAAAAAAACCGTAAGCAGATTATTTCTTATAATGTGAAATGCACTTTGAAGTATAAACTGTCCAGGGAAATATTTAGCAGAAACGCATTTTTTGCCTTACCTCTTCAATATTTACTCAAAATACACATGTAAAGTAATAGGGGTTTAACAGTTGATTGATAAATTGATTTTCCAGCTGCTGACTTCATAAGGGAAAACGTTGACTTTGATATTGTGGTATATAACTCAGGATCCACAGGAGCACAGATTTAACTTAGCAGCAGCTGTCAGAAAGGGAAGGGGAATTTCTTTTGATGCCATAGGGATGTAGTAGTCTTCAGCACAGACTGCATTTTATAGCAGTAGTTTTTTGTTTAGTAATTGGATATGGCAGAAGCACAGAGAAACCTGTTAACTGTAATATTTTGAATACTGGTAATGACTTAATACAAGACTTAAAAAAATTGAAAGAGGTATATGAAATAGGGATGATCCCATTTATTCCTTTTATTTTCATAGCTCTCCTAAAATTTTAGGGACTTTTTTTTTTTCATTCTTTCAGTTGGCTTTTAGAGTCTGACTTTGCTGTTTTTCTAAACATTGTCCCCATGCTAGGAAGCATTTCAGGTTGCTGTTCCCACCTGTCAGTAGGAATAAGATGACATAGAGAAACATTAGCATTGCTTTTAAAACTCATTGGTTACAGTCTGAGGAAAAACATGTACCAAGTGGAAGGCACTGAATATTTGCAAGCACATATGCCTGAGAAGACATTTTTAGGATCAGGGCTTTTGCAAAGGTGAAACCTACTGTTCCTTTATAAAACCTGTTTTTTACTCACTTACATTTTACATTTAAAAAAAAAAATTCCACTACTGCTATTTACTAATTACCTGTCTTTCTGTGATTGTGTTCTCACATTTTCATGTATATTGATCTTTACATCAAAGGGCATCTCAAAGTAAATGTTTAGCAATGTGTTAATGACAAAAAAAAATGCACACCCAGAAAACTCAAGAAAGCAAACAAGCAAAACTAAACAAAAAAACCCAAACAAACAAAACCAAAATATCCCCCCCAACAATGTTAAACAAACCCAAGTTTTACAATTTCTCATATGTCATTGGGTGTCTTTCAATTTTGCCACTGATTGCTCTGTGTTTCTGACAACTGCATTACTTTCCTTCTCTATCTAAGGTGGCCAATGTATTTTCTGGGAGGTCTCTTTAGATCTACCTTGAACCTTATGTCACACCATCTGCAGCTGTCAGCATCTTCCTGGGCACAACCAAGTGGCAGAAGCCTGTATTAACCCTCTCCTGAAGAGGAACACCCTTAAAACATTACCACAACTGATGGCTCCATTCTCTTTGTGCTCCCCCAACAAACTTGATCATGATTCTTACAGAAAACATGTTGGAGGTGGGTTTAGACCAATGGTCATCATTAGTAATAACGCTTTGTATGCTTCTACCTTGCTCTGGTTTTCATTTGCATCTCTCCTATATCCTAAACATGTAGTCATAAAAATTATTTAGGATGGGCATCATCTTTTTGATGGAACTCATGTACAGCACTGGGTGTTCATTCCTGCACATCTTGGTGCAGAACCTTCCACCTGCACCTTGATATGGTTTACTGATCAAAATTGGAGAATACCACCCCTCCTTTTCAAGAGTGGGGAAATAATGCTGTGTATGAGGAACAGAAGTCCCACATTTCCCTTGTCCAGCCTCTCTCTATACTTGTCACAGGGTTGTGTTAGTGCAGGCTCACCTGGTCCCCAGTTGGCACTGGGCCACCCAGATTTGGAAATCCAGCCTCGAAGCGGGGAAGCGCCACAGCATTTGGTCAGAGGGTTGGTGTCTGAACCAGTCTATTACCAGGAAAAATAAAAGGCAGTACCTGTTACTATTTCAATCTTCATATCTAATTTCTACTCTAACTCCTATTTCTGTCTGTCTTACCTTATTTTCAGATGACTGAAGAAATAATATTTCTTATACCACAGTGGAGTTATCACATTGGTTTGTTTTTGAAATGCCAGGCTGTAACTGTTGCCAATTTTTATTTTTATTTAGTTTCTTTGTCTCTTGAATTTAGTCTTCACTGAAAATATGGATACTCCAGTATCTATATTTATATTTATAGTAATTTTTCATTTTTTATGTGTTACATAATTGATTTTGCTAGCTTGAGATGCTTGTGAACAAAGGATTTCAGTGACAATGTTGGAATTTGAGATGGTAAAAAGTTTTGGCATAAAATTCAGGAGTAAATTTGACAAAGGAAATTTGGAAAGTTCTGAAGAATGACCAGGGATCAAATTTTTTTATTTAGAGAATTTTAGAGTTCTAGAATATTTTGCCTTTGCTACTTGCTAGATTTAGATACTGCATCAAGATTATTACTCAGTAAGGTAATAAAAGAATCTTTCAAGTAAACTTAAAATGAGAGAATTGTTACAAAGTCCTAATCTTCAAGAGAACTACTTGCTTTATAGACATGGAATTAGAGCTGCCAAGATGGGGTAGGGAAGAGAAGAAATGCAATTCTATTTCAAACTGTAGCCCATTATTTTTTTTCAAAATTCCATTATCCGTAAAAAATATGATTAGAGAACTTTAATGTCTGTTGATTTCTTGATTTAGAGTTGTAATTTGTAGCCAGTTTTGGCTGAAAGGTTGTACAGAATTGTTAGGGAAAAATAATTTTTTTAATAATTTGTTTTCTCCTAACCAGATAGGGAGATATTGGTTTCTGTTCACTTAAATACACTGTTGTAGCAAAAAGAATGCTGGATATGTGACGTTAAATGCTTTGCTCTTTCTTCTTATTTTCCTCCCGATTTTCAGCGGGATACAAAAAGTAAGTGTCCTTCAAAACTTTCCCAGAATCAGAAGCTTTAGGGTTTTTTTTTTGGTTTTGTAGGATTTTCTTTTCTTTGCAGAGTGACATCATGCTTCTTCATACAGAAAAGTAAGAAGAGTCTTAAATTGTTTTGACAAACACATTGAATATTTTACCTTTTAAAATTCGAGGTAGGAAAAATTGCATTTATTGTGGGCTTTTTATTTAACTTCAATTACTCTAACCTACTGAAATTGCAGTGCTGGAGGTGTTTCAAAAATATACCCTGAGGGTATTACAGTTACACTATTTGAGGGTTTCTTATTTCCTTCCTAAGTAAACCTTAAGTTCATCTACCTAATGATTTTGAGTGGAAGAATAGAGCCTCTCCTTTCCCTTTTGCAAATTCAGTGGCCAGGAATATTTAGTTTCATAGAATCCTTCCAAAAAGCTTAGCAAATAATTTTCTAGCAGATTCCCTTCTCTGTGAGCTGGTGTACTTGCAATAGTTTATTTTATACTATTTGGCAACTTGAAGTCCAATTTTGTGGCTCCAGACCCAAAAAATGTCTACTATGTAAAGGGCATGTTTTCAAAATGCTCTGTCTAAAAAAAAAAAAAAAATAAAAAAAAAATTTAAAAACCCAAAACAAACACAAATTGCCTCTGTAGAAAGTCTTTATCAGAATGAGTCTTTTTTTTCCATTCTATTAGGGCAAATATATAAACACTTTTAGAAATAACAAGAGATTGGTGGGGTGACAACATCAAAGGCAACAGAAGGACACAAATCTTCTGCTATTTTTCAAGAAAAACAAGTAGCAGAGAATAGTCAGCAATAACCCACTATTCCCTATTTTTTCCTTTTTAAATTTTTTTTTTTTTTTCTTTTTTGGTGTGTGTTAAATGATCTTGATGTATGTATTAAGATTCTCCTGCTGCTTGTCCATGCCACGTGACAAAAACACCCCAGGAGAAACATGCTGAAGTGCTCTTGAAAGTGGGCAGTGAGGGTGTTGCAAGGTGTGAAGCATGAGGAGATGGGGGAGTTGGTGCAGCTGCTTTTGGGAACTGTCATGCAATTCCATGGAGCTGTGCAGGCAAGGATGTGTTTGGCAGCTCCTCTGTGATGGGCACTTCATCTTCAAAGCTGTGGGGAACCCTTCACTCCTGATGAATTCCATTAAAATAAAGGATATGCTCTACACTGTAAAATAAAGGCCTGTACCTTAAACAACACTTGACGAGAATAGAAAGTTGAATATTGGGTGGTTTGATGCTATGGACACATTTTGAGCACATATCTGAGCTTAAAACTTAAGGGCAGTTTATGATGCCTGTCTTAGTTTTAAGAGGTGGTTATGAAAAATACCTACAGGAATTACATTTAGAACCATCTCTCTTGCCAAAATCAGATTGTTTGCTACAAAGTAGGAAACAAATTTCATGATCAGAACATCAAAAAGCACACAGAGGCAATCTTTCATGGCTGTCATTAGTCATACTTAGCTTTCAATATTATGAAAGCTGGTTTATGTTTTATATAGGCCTCCTGCTGAGAATGACTTTATTTCATCAGCCAGTTTCTCCTTTTTTGCCCATCCCTAGAGGTTTTGCATTAAAGAAAATCTGTTGATCACCACCAGCTTATATTCATGTGCCTTCCATCTTCAGGATAGCTCCTCTGTTCTTCTGTGTGTTGACTCATAATTAGTATTCCCCTCTTAAATTTTGTTTTGGAGTGGGTTTTTTTTGTTGGTTTGGTTTTTTTTTTTGTTTTTGTTTTTTTTTTTTTAGTTTTAGTTTTGTGGTGGTTTTGCTCAGAAACTAATTTTTGTTTATTGCAGCAACTCTGTGTTCTGGAGAATATTCGATTCCTGGTGTTTTACTGCGTGTTTGACGAAAAGATAATTTCTTTACCTCTTCTAGTAAATACAAATATGGCTTTCTGTTATCATAGAAAGAAATGGGGTTTTTTTGTATTGTCAGAAATAAACTATTGAACTCTGACCAAAAACATATCTTCTTATTAATTTTTATCCATTGTATTTGAATCGTTGATCAACTCCATATTTCATTATCTTTTACAGATAAATATTTGGTTGAAGTTACTTCATAACTCCTTTGTACTTTCTGGAGGTTTTTGAGAACAATTTCAAATTTTTTTTTGTTTTTTTTTTTTAGTGATTTGGGTTTATCTCATATAGTGCAACACATGTATTGGTGAGGGAAAATATATAACATGTTTGAGAGACAAAATCATAGAAAACAACATTTGCATTGTTTGATACTTCCTGAGGAAGTAGGTGTACTCTTCCATTATTGTTCTTTTGTAGGAGTAATTTGCTTTATTGCTCTTGCATTCTTCTCTGTTTCTCGAAGGATTCCATATGGCAGCAAGACAATGGCCACATATGAGCATGTATTGAACTGAATTGCATTCTAGCTTGATGTTAAGATTCAAAGAAATGGATAGTCTTAATGGTTTTTTGCAATATATCAATAGCAGTCTGCATGTGTCAATAAATCAGTGCAAGAAAACTCCTGGAAATGAGTGGTTTGCCTGTTAGGTAAGAAGAAAGCTTTGCATTTTCTAAGCAATTTTCATCCACTGTTATGGAAGGGTAAGAGATGCATTATGCATGATGCTCCTCCTCATTCGAATGCAGATTTCTTTCTGACTGTGTTGCATTCACACACTGATCTCCCAAGCACCAAACCTCTCAGGCCTCATTTTCATTACCCTTAACACACCTTCATTTGGCATCACAGCTCCTGTTAACAGAAGTGACAAGGTAAATTTTTTGATGTGAACGTTCCTGTTTTGTGTGCCTGAACAGATTGAGAGTGGCAGGGGAGGAATGGGGGGGTTGATTTGGGTTTGTTTTGTTCAAAAGACATGGTGAAGTCTTTCCTGCTTCTTCTCTCTATAGTAACTCTCTCTACAGTTGCCTCACTGCTCTAGACAGTTACAGACAGTAATAAACTCCACCCTGAACTTTATTAATTAGACTGTGGAGGAGATAACAGTTAAAGACAGAGGGAATGCTTTCAGAGACAAGCTGTAGTATTAATGAATACTGAGGGGTAGAACAGGCTTTTCCAACCTCAAAAAGCACTGGTCAGACCTTGACTGCTGTTTCCCACTTATTTAAATTTTCTTTCAGTGTAATCTGGGCAGGTGAAGCAACAGGAGAAGGGTATGGCTTCAACTGAGCAACTGACACACATCCTTACATTTGCTGCTGTGTTCATTGCAAGTGTGGGGGTATGGAATCCCAAAAGATAAGGAGTTAATATGTATGTCTCAAACACTGATAGCTGGATGGGCCATGGAGCCAACCAAGGACTGTTGGGAACAACAGACAAGAACTGTGGGTAATAACAAGCTAGGGGAAAGAGCAAGATGTGGCTGGAGAAAGGGGTCATGTGTAGGTAGGTCAGCACTTTTCTGGGACAAACATCCTTGTTCTGGTTCCTGGAGATAAGCACAATACAGTACAGCACAAGTGCAGGAATGAGGTTGAGAAGTGGGCATGGACTGCAGAAGGGAATCAGACCACCCAAGACACCTGAAGCCCTCTGATCCATTTCCAGAAAGGTCTGGAAGAATGCATGTGATAAATAATTTGCATAGAAAGTAAGAACCTTATCTTCAGGGCAGGGAAAGCCTGTCTATAAAGAGGTAACCCCACCAAGCCTGGCTGAGTGCCCCAAGACCCTGGACATTGGCTGGACCAATGTTGGAACAAGAACTGGTGATCTCTTTTTCTCGTTTTCTTTCTTTTTTCTTTCTTTACTTTCCTTCTCTCTTCGTCTTACCCCTTAACCCAAAACTCGCTGCCATGCCCTTATATAGTAGGTCAGGGTCTAACATATCAATTTCTATCCCAAGTGTGTAATTTACTGATAAAACTTCATGAGTTTTTGTAGACTTTCTGACTTTTGTTATTTTCACCATGAACATTTATGATTCTTGGGTGCTCCCTTCCCCTTAAGGGTGGGACATCACAGGAGGTTAATTTTGCTTTGTCATAAGATTGTGTCTTGGATGACAATGTTGAATTATAAAATCTTTAAGGTTGGAAAAGACCTCTGAAATCGAGTCCAACCATCAACCCAGCCACCAGCATGTGTGCCACTATATCATGTCCCCAAGTGCCACATTTGAACACAGTGATTCCACCACTTCCCTGGGCACCTGTTCCAATGCCTCTGACCATCCTTTGCATGAAAAAATTTTTCCTAATATGTTGGGGTAGGTACCATAAGGGTTTATATGCATTAGTTGTGTCTAGGGCAGTGGAATCCCAGCCTGACAGCTGTTATTATATCCTGCCAGTAGGTACCTGAATTATTATTCTATTGAATTCCATTACGCATAAATTATAAAAAGTAGTAGCACTTTAGGTTTGGGGTTTTTTTTCCTGTTTTATGGAGTTTTTTTAACCAAAGGCCATGTTTTTGTGTAAAAAAATTCCTTTAATTTGTATTTTCTCCACTTGTACTTAAAAATGAGAAATTGCAATGAGGCACTGCAGGATCTGAGTTAGGGTGTAATAACTTACACGTATGTTAAGCATAGTCATTAGTATAGTGCCTAGCAACACAGCAGGCATGACTTATTACACAATATAGTGTCTGCTTATTGCCTAAGTGGAAGGCAAAGCAGTTCTAACTGATTACATGTTACAGAGCTCAGTTGCAATAGTCAATTTCCCCACCGTTTCTTGTGCATTTTGCAGGAAAACACTGTGATAGTGTTATGAATCAATTACGAAGCACTCATTAGGAGGAAATGCATATTGAATATATTAATCACTTCCATAATAAATTATGTAACCGTACAATAAAAGCACGTATATTCTACTGGTAAATAGCTTATCATAGTCTTAAGATTTCTTTTCCCTTTATTGCTTAATTAAATCCATAAATAGGTGAGCAAGGTGTTGAGGAAATGCCTTACAGGAGCTCAAGCATGACAAAAGAACACAGAGCTGGGAGGAGTGGCTGATACACCAGAGAGCTGTGCAACTCTTCAGAAGGACCTTGGTGGGTTGGAAACACGAGCAAAGAAGAACTGTCTGAAACTCAATGAAGGAAAATGCTGCAGGGTCCTGCACCTGGAGAGGAACAACCCCATGCACCAGGACAGGCTGCTGGAACGTAGCTCTGGGGAGAAGGACCTGGGGGTCTGTGAGGTAACAAGCTGGCCAGCAGTGCCATTTGTGGCCAAGAAGGCCAGTGGAGTTCTGAGGTGCATTAGGAAGAGCACTGCCAGCAGGCAGAGGGAGATGGGATCCTGCCCCTCCACTCAGCCCTGGTGAGGATCACCTGGAGTGCTGTGCCCAGTTCTGGGCTCGTGGGGAGACATGGAGCTCCTGGAACAGGTCCAGCAGAGCATAACAAAGATGATGAAGGGACTGGAGCATCTCTCTGATGAGGAAAGTCTGAAGGAGCTGGGCCTGTTTAGCCTTGGTAAGAGATGATTGAGAGGGGACCTCATCCCTGCCTCAGTGTCAGCAGGGAGGGGTCAGAGCATGGACCAGGCTCTGCTCCGTAGGGCCCAGCAATGGGACAAGAGGAAAGGACAGGAACTGATGCCCAGGAACTTCCACCTGAACATGATGAAGAATTTCTTTCCTGTGCGGAGACCAAGCACTGGGAGAGATTTCCCAGAGAGGGTGTGGAGTCTCCCACACTGGAGATATTCCAGAACTGTCTGGAGACAATCCTGTGCTGTGTGCTCTGAGATGACTCTGCTTGAGCAGGGAGGTTGGACTGAATGGCCCATCAAGATCCCTTCTAACCTGACCTATTCTGTGATTCTGTGAAAACCATGGGACTGAAAAACCACCTCAGCCTGGGAGCCAGAAGCTGCAGATTGAAAAACAGAGATGTCACAGGGACTAAGAAGCTTGAATCCATCCATGATCACTTGTAAATGTCACCTAAGGGGACAATGCGCTAACGCTGTGACCTGGGGTTGAGTGGGGGATGGCAGTGGCAGAGCAGGGCTCAGTGCCATGGTGGATATTGGCCCCCTGGCACCCCACAGCCTCCCAGGACAGCCCCCTGGGCCAAGAGGTGATTTGCTGAGGAAGTGGCTATTAAGTGGTCTTCACTGGGATGCAGAGATGTAGCACCGTTAGTGTTTGTGCTGTGCCATGTCCATTTAAAGGACTGTTAGTTCAGAGTCTGCCTGTGCCACTGCTCCACCTTGCACTACAAGTGAAGGCAGAACATTCTGTTCTTTTTCAACCTGTTCATTCATTTTTACATATTCTGAAATACGATCACTGTAACGAGTGAAAGTATTTTTCAGTGTTGTCCAGTATATGTTAAAAAATGATCTTCTACTTTATCTTCTTTCTTATATGTGACTGAAGATTTTTAGAAACATTTTAGAAAATATATTAAAAAAGCTATTCTCTAAGAATGCTTTAAATTTAAGAAAGCATGTATTTAATAAAAATGTTTAGTATGTTTCAGCATTATGGACATGGAGAAATAAAGCTAATAGCTTTCTCATTTAAAAATACATAAAAGAAATAGAATCTGTAAATTATATTTAGCAAAAAGTTACCCAGTTGGCATAGAATGTGGGTAAGAAATTGCTTGGGAAATGTCATACATCATGGCACTAATGTACCCTTCTATTTTACTGTATATAGCATCAAAATAATAATTTCACAGCCTGATGTCCATGACATTTCAAAGTCCTTGAATAAATTTCTTGAATATTTAAAATCAGTAACACATGCTTATCACCTTTTTCATACTCTTCTTGGTATTCCTCCCTCTCAGAATCAAGGGAAAATGAATTATTTTCTCAGTTGAACAGTTTTTGTGTTGTCTCTGACAGTAAGGCTGATAATAAGTTGTACAAATTACATGGAAGTATAAAATATGTCTTGTAAAGTGCATGATTTAATGCACATCTCATTTTGGGATAGGTAGGCATGTATCAGGCTGTGGATAACTCACTGAATCCAGTAAGATAACTTGAATCTGCAATTCAGTAATGTAAATGAAGCTTTGAGGAACCTGAATATCTTCAAAATGAAACAAAAGCAAAGAGCAATCTGGAACACATAACATTTACTATGTACCTGTAAATGTCTCCTCAGGAAACAGAGAATATTATCCCCTGTTGTGTCGCGGCTCTGCTGGGTTCTGTGGGTTTGTAGAGCTGTAGGGAGTAGAGACAGACATTCAATCCGAATTAGCCCAGAGAGTGCAGGTGTCTGTAGCGTGGCTGTGGTGACACGCTGCTGCTGTGACTCACTGCCATCGTGATGGGGCCCAAACCAAAGTCCAGGCTGACCCTGGTGGTGTCCTCTGTGAGTCTTGTGGTGCCAACATGCAGGTGGGGGTGGCTGGATGGTCCTTTGTCCCTCCCAGGAAACACAGGTGCCATAGAACAGGTTTGTCTGGCTCCTTCCAGATCTACGGAAATAAATATCTGGGGAGGGCCCAGAATCTTTCAGTGGCCCTTCAGGAGCTTTTCTGGTGGCAGCAGCTTTGGCCACCCTTGGGTCCCACAGCAGGAAGAACACGTTGTGAATGGCTCTGTGGGGGGTACCCAAGGGTGGGCTGTGGTCCCTTGAAGGGGTTGGCTTGATTTGGTGGAAGCTGGATGGATCAAAGGTCTTGAGCACAACTAAAAAATTCTTTGCCTGACTTGAACTCATTTCTGCATATCTAAGTGGGTTTGAGAGTTGTAGCAGGTATGCCAGAGGCTGCTGAAATACGTGGTACAAAGGATTCAAGCCATGCTTAATTTGGGTTTTATTAAAAAGGAATATGCTTAATATTTACATTCATGAACAGAATAGTTCGTCATTGTCAGGACCCTTTTCTAAATGTGCACTTAAAGTATATTTTTTAAATCAAAACTTTAACACAGGGTGTAGCATTACTTAAGGTAGAGAGGCAATCTTCTAAGTGCCTATGGATATGTGAAAAATATTCTTTTCACTCATTTATAAGGGTTAACGTGACATTTCTTTTAAAGTTGCTGGACATAAGAATCTCTGTTAAATTCAGTGGCTTAAGTAGGGTGCCATAAACATGAAACTGGTATACATGACACTTATAAGCTTTCAGCAAAAAGCGATGAAGAACTCAGAGGAACAGAGATCTGCTGCCTGGAGCCTCTTTATGTGCCGAACATTCCATTTAAGAGGTTGTTACAATTATCTACCATTGTACCATTTGCAGTATTTACTCATGTCCATCACTTCTATGTGCTTTCTCATGTCAATTAATGCTTTTCCAAGAGACCTGTCCTTGAAAATACAAATGGCTTATGAATCCTTCAGGATCTTATAGGAACCTTCTGCTCCTGGGTCTTGCAGTTTTGCCCATGACTGACAATTGGATGCAATCATGCTGAAAATGCTTAATGTGCAAGCATTCACAGAACTTTTTTTCAACTCTCCACTTTCCCAATGTGCACATGTACATCAGAGCCACACACTGATGTGAATGCTCCAAAATACATTTCTGTATCAGAAAATGATAGTTTCCACTACTTCAGGAGGAATGAATAGTTCTTCTGAAAGCCAAACTCTATGCGAAGCAGGGCGGGAAAAAAGTGTCAATATTCAGAGATTAAGTTCTTAGAAAAGCATTTCATAATATGTAAAATATGGTACAAGTCCTGTAGCTAATAGTACAGTAACATAAATATCCATGATGTTGTCTTCTTTGAAAGTTGCATAAATGTAGTAGCATTTTAGATATATATGGTTTTATAATTAATTTCAGCTTTTGATGGGTGAGGTGCAATGGGATTTCCTGACCAAACACCAAATGGATAATAGGACACAAAAAAAGCAGGACTATACTTTATTTTGTTTTAGTCCAAGCAGTCATGCATTATTCAAGGTGAAATCCTACTGTATTCTTCTACAAAACAAAAAACACAGTTAATATTGATTCATTTTCTCTTGCAAATGAGAGAATATAATTTTAACATGTTTAATTAATGCTACTTTATAAACCACATGGCCTATATAAGCCAGTAATTTGGTTTTGGTCTTTAAAAATCTTGCTAATGAACCACTGTGAATAAATAAGGGATAACAAACAACATTTTCCGGCCTGCCTACAAAAACCAAAACCAAACCTCCCATCCAACAAAGGCACTATACATGGTTCTCACTGGAATTGTTCACCTAGATTGTCAGGAAATGGAATCCCTTTTGTAAGAGTGATTGTGGGAAAAGGTGGTCTCTTCTTCTGTGATGATGTCAGGAGACAATACAAATGCTGAAATCCCAGCTTCTGGAAAATTATTTTCAAACATAATTGTATGTTGCTTAAGTATTTTTCTATATTAGCAAAAATTTTTGTCAATAAATAGCCAAATATACTGTTGGTGATTTTTTAATATATATATTTTACTTTGCTTGCTAATGAGACTTTTCAAGTTATTCTTTATATTATTTAAATGACATTTATTTGCATATTTGAGTTGATGCTTTATGATGTTAGAGGATATCTTTCAGAAAGGAATGGAAATGTTGCATTCAGAGATGCTGCTTCTGAAAAAAGCTGGTGTGAATTTGAATCCTGTCCCCAAACCATATCTAAGGAAAGTCGAGAAAAGTTGATTTAGCATGTCCATGAAAATGCTAGGTAATGTAAGTGTACAGGAACCACTGTTTGAAATATAAACAAATGCCTGGTATAAAATTGACTGCACAGGAGTGAGTCATTAACCTTGAGAGTAAAACTTGTAAACTTGGATGGAAATAAAAAGGGCTAAGAAGAATCATAGGGCGACGAGGATGCGTGCTGTAAGGGTATCCTGCTGCCAAAGGTGTATGGCAGACAAATATACTGACATCCGCTATATGGCCTGCATTTATTGCTGTCAAGTACAAAAACTACTTTTGGACAGCCACTAAAGAGACATTTGAAATGGGTATGGGACAAACCAAGATGTAGAATATTCAAAGTGGCAATTATGAGGTCTGAAATATGGAGGTAGGTGAATGGCCTAATTAGCAAGAGTTGCATACACATATGCTACTGTTTTATGAACACTGGAAAATGAACCATGCATCTTATTATCTAATAATGTCCCATTTTTTATTAAATGCTAAATGTATTATGGTAACTGGAGAAAGTTGTTGAAGAGAGAATATTTCCTGAAAAAGTATAATGGCATTGGTAGGGTTGAGACAGGCTGACATAATCTACACAGGGCTGTGCAGGCTGCAATCACAGCTAATAGCTGTTCCTTTTCAGAAAAAAACCCCTAATTTAACAAACAAATGAACCCAACAAAAACCCCCCAAACCACATACAAATTACAGAATAACATGGAATTACTCCAATGCATTCATTATAATTTTGGTGCATATAATTAGAGATTCCTTCTGCTGGAAAATTGGACTCTGCAGGATATTCTGTCACTTTTTTACTTTGTCATATTTTTTTTTTTCTCCTGGTACTCACAGGTGGCAGACAGTTTGTGAGCCCTGTGGTGCTCCTTGGTGCACACCATGTTTGGAACAACACCTCTGCTCCAAGTCCTGGGGACAGGTTGTTCCTCTGGCTTTGGACAAGTGTGGGGTCCTCCTCATCCATTATGAGAATAAATATTTGAAATTTGCTTCAGAAGAAGGCTATGTGCTTTTTTGAGAATGGATGGAAAGGATATGTTTTTTCCTGTTTGTTTGTTTGTTTGTTTTATATTTTTGTTTTGTTTTGTTTTTTGGTTGTTTTTTTTTTTGTGTGTGTGTGTGTGGTTTTGGTTGTTTGGTTGGGGATTTTTAGTTTTGTTTTTTTTTTTTTTTCTTAGTAACAGCTTGATGAAAACTCTTTTGGAAATGGGATCTTAATGGATTTAAAAAATAAAAATAAAAATACTATTTCATAGTAGCAAAATAATATAAATGGATGTACAAATAAGTGCTTATTTATTTCAGAGCAGTATCCTCTCTCAACAAATATCAGGACTCTCTCAGCTCTGGGAACTTGAGCAAAAAATAAAACCACTGACAGAAAGCCCTTGAGCTCAATTATCTTACAGGATAAAAATCTTGAGTTGATTCTTTTTATAAGCTAGAAGAATAGAACAACACAGTGGAGTACAGCTATTAAAATAACTGCAATTTTTTTTTTTTTTTTCATTGTTCAGACTGCCTGGTCAGTGTTCACCTCCCCAAAAAAACAAAGTGAAGGGTCTCTCAGTTACCTGAATTTGCTTAGGGAAATTGTGGTGATTAGGAAGCCACATGGAGATGGTAAAGCTGGTACCTTGACTCTGTTGGAGTTGGCAGGAAAAATTTGAGCACATGGGATTCAACCTAAAGGTTCTCTGTGGATTCCTATACAATACGTCCTCCACTGAATTAAGTAGAAACCAAAAGAGAACAGGAAGCATGTTAAAAAAA
>VZTJ01004779.1:1436949-1527193 GCA_013397795.1 Orthonyx spaldingii | reverse complement strand
AAAAAAAGCTAGCTAGGCAGTAACAGGAAATTTGTAAGGAACAGTTAAGGACGTTTATGAGATCAAAAGTCTAAACCTCGTTTTCAGGATTTGCTTCACTTTATTGCACTAAAAAATGGCGGTGAATATTTGTCTAGGTCAAGGACATCACTGATAATTATTTCATGTTAATTCTGCAAACAAAATGTAACATCTCATTAATTCCTCCTGTGCCTGATGGTTTGGATTCTGTCTGGTTTAGATACAGATCAAATCGTTACTTTGATTGTATCTGTTCTCTTTTTATTCCTACAGATGCATACTAAGAGATTAATTAACAAAAGCAACAGGAGGGCAAGGGAAACACCAGAGCATGGAATTTGGATGGACATTTCTCTCATTTTTCAATAGTTTTTGACTGCAACAGTGTTTGACTGTGCAGCAAATAATAACTGAGTAAAGTGTTATATTTGTCATAGTTATTATTATGCAAGAGAAGCTATAAAAATATTATCTGCTGAAGCATCACTTCTGTGAGTACAGTCTAGAAAGCCTGTGATTTATCTGCAAGTACATGATATGTGTTTAAAATTTGTAAAAACGTGTGTGTATATTAACTTAAAAGTACTACAGAGGCCAATTATTTTTAACATCTTGATTTCAAGGTCAATATAATTTGTTACTTCTCGGAATAGTAGAGGAAAAGAAAGATAAAAAAAAGAAACTTTGCATAGGCTTTTATCTGAGCTCTAATTTCAGGAAGTCCTTATGTAGAGTGTAAACAATAAAAAAAGCTAAAAAGCAAAATACATTTCAAAAAGGAGTTGTGTCATGAGTGATAAGTGGAATCAAAGTATATAGCAAGAAGAAAAAAAAGTTTTGATGCAACTTGGTTCACATTAATAGTTAATGAAGACTGCATAAATTGATTTTGTTAACTCTTTTTATTTTGATGTTTAATTTACGGTTTAGAAAATACAAGTTGTCCAAGAAAGCTTCTTTTGAGCATCTTAAAATACTTTTTGAATGGTTTATGTTTGGAGATTAGGTTTATTGTTATGATTAGAGATATGAACAGCTGCCTAATTTAAAACTCAATTACAAAGAAAATGAATGGAATAATCAGGAAAATGTGAAGTATCCTCTTTTCTTTTTGCATTCCTCGTTTAAAATCAAAATACACATTACAGAAAACATCTATGCTGTAAACTGACCTGTAACTGCTTTATCATGTGTAATTACTTGATTTAATTTGTTTCCATTTAAGAGTAAAAACTGTGAGAATCTGTTGTGGATCAGAAAAACTTGACAGAACCTGACAAGAGACCACTGTGGTTTTGAGAGCTGGATATAACAGTGCTTATATACAGCCATTTTTTGTTTTATTCTGAAGATATTAGATTTATTATTATTTTTTTTTATTATGTACTTGGCTTAGGGAAAATAAAGTTTTAACTGCTTCAATAAACCTGTTTTTTCTTGTGTACAAAAAGGTGTACAAAGTGATGAAATCAGACATGGTCCCAAATCAGTTGTTATAATATTCTGGCTGTCAAGCAACAGACAGAAAAGGTGATCAGGTCACTTTAATGATTTTTTCCAGACAATATACTTACATTTAGTATGTTTTTTTCATGGAACTAAAGAAAAAAAAAAAAAAAAAAAGAGAGAGAGAAATGAGTGGTTATGAAGAAAATAACCTAGGAGGGAGGAGAAATAGTAGGCAGCAAATGTCTGTGCTGCCTTGCTGTAAGTGTGTAGTTGGTGTTGTCATGCACTCAGCAGCTCTCTGAGGTGCATTGCTGAGGTGTTATCTCCACTTACAGAATTCTTCATTTGATCATCAGCATTGCTTGTGTTGGGATCCCAGGGGAGGAATAAGAAAAAAATGCTGAAGATACAATCTGCTGCATTTGGTGCCTGATACTAAAACTCATCACCAACAAGACTTTTGGTGCAATTTTACTCATAGAGTCTGGCATTAGGGTTTTATTTTTTATCAGGGAGGACCTAACCCACATAGCAATATTGTTATGACATTTTGAAGAATTATGCAGCAAATTGCTTGGCATTTGTGGAAATATTGATTTTTAAATTTTTTTCCCCATTCTGGCATTTTATGCTCAAATCAGTAATCAGACAAATACACTGTTAATTACTAGTGGAACAATCTGAGTTTCCTTTTGGTTTCCTACTACCAGTAGCATCATCAGAGATCAGAAGGTAGGACCGTGCAATACGAAAATTGTAATCAAATCTTTATGGTGAGGATGCACATTATTTAGAATAGGAAGTAAATTTAAGAGGACCAAAACCACTTCTGCTAACCCAGAATTTGCTTGCAGCCCCCTCACCTTGTGGTCCCAGGCCTAGAAGGGGTCCCCCTTGGCAGTGTTCAGAGACATCTGTGATTTGGGGAGGAGCAAATGTTGGAGTGCACAGATGGCACAGGTAGAAAGTGACATGAACAGAGTTTTGGGGCCAAGAATTTGGACCTTGTGGTTTACTTTCACCAGTTCAAGAGCACACAAGTAGCTATTTCTGCCTCTCTTTCCATTTCCATGTCTCACAGCAACTCAATGAGAAGGGAAGTATGACCTCTATTTGAATGTTCCTTTTTATTGCACAGGAATTATGCTGCCAGTTAGGGATAGAAATGCCCTCTTCTATCTTTATGGACTTGGGCAATCATCATGTGCCCTATTTAAGAAGGATTTTCTAATGCCTTAGGTGGTCCCAAAGAGCAGGCAGAAGGGATGGGTGGCCCCAATCTTTCTTGTTCTGCTCTACAAGTAATATCACCACTTTGAACCAGAAAGAAGGAAATTAAACTGCTTTTAATAGCTTTTCTGTAATTAAATACTGATAGCAATAGCTGAGAAAGTATGGTATGTTTTCTGTGCATATCACTGCAGGAAACCACTGCTGGTGTGTAGGATAAGGATGTGTTATAGCCTGAACAGTCACAGCAGAGACCTTGAAAGCACAGGCACAGGCAATGAGAGTTACACCAGAGGGCCATGTATTGATCAGGATGAATGCAACCCAGAGAGACACAGGGTTGAGAGAATTACAAAACCAATATACAAGGTTTAATTGTGCTGATGAAGGCTTTCGTGTGCTGTCTTGGAGACATATATCTTGAAAAGTGGTGAGAATAGCAGGAATTCCTTATTGAAGGGAATCCTATATCTTTATAGATGATAAAGAGAGACTGGACCCTTCCATTTAGACATTTGCTAATGACTGCTTGGAGTCTCATATTAAAGGTGGATGGCTCTTTATATCAGCTGCTGAAAACTGTTCGTAACTAATAACACAGATGAAATTGTCTTTAGATTGTATTTGTGAACCCATAAGAAAAAAACAACTGCTGCTGCTGCCATGCATTGAATTAGGGTTGTCCTATATCCTGTACAGTAAAGGTATGTGCATGGGTATTGTCTGCTCTCATTAAAAGCAACACTAATTTAGTATCTGGTCTAAGGTTTTGCTGATTGTATTAAATTGGTCTGGTATCCCACTGTTAAATCTGGATGCAACATCTCATCGAAATAAAGTCTATTTATGTATCATCAAAAAGGTCCTTTGTGTATTAATTATTTCACAGTTTCTTTTGTGAATGTCTTCTGTCTGAACAACCTGCCAGGAGTATACTTATGATGAATATCCATTTTCCCTGACTGAGACTACTAGCAAAAATACCAAGGTTTTACTGTAATTAGTTCTTTTTCAGATCTGTGTATAATCTTTTGATTACATTTCTTATTTCATTTTGGTACAGATAATTAATACCATACCCTGTAACATGATTTCCTATAAAAACAGACTGTATGTGTTCTTTTTATTTAAGAGTGCAGTGTACCACAATAATTGAATTTAATAGACTGGAGGATTAAAAGGAGTGCTGTGTCTTGATTACAATGGAGTGTTGTTTTCAGAGTTTCAAGGTGTGAGTTGCGTGCCAGGAATCTGCTTTTTTTCAGCCTATAAGCCTAGATGGACCCTGGGGAATCTCAGCCTAAGTGTCTGCGGTGGTGACAGAGGTTGGTTGGATGTGAACTTGGCATCCTTTTCCCTTTTCCTCCTCACGTAATACTGGAAATGAGCTCCCAGCACAGATGGGACTTCCAGTCTCTCATGGAAAAGATCTCCATGCTTGGCTCTCTTGAAATGTTTTTCCAGCAGCCAGGGCTTTGTTGTGTTTTTTTCTCTAAATCCAGACAACTCCTTGGTCGTTCTGTTGTGCGTGCTTGGCCCATGAGCTATTCAGTTGTTGAAGTTCTCCAGGTTCTTTGCTTCTAATTCCTTCACCTTTGGGAATGATATTTGGTGGAATCTAGTCCATGGAGCAGTTATCTTCATGAGTGGAGTATTTCAAGTGTAAGATGATGTGCAGAATGTCTCAAGGATCAGAAGGAAGGATAACATAGTCATTTGTCTGGCAAAACCAACGCCCCTATAAACCCATTACCTCTGCTTGGCTTTTCAGATCAGTTCAGTTCAGCTTTTGACTTGAATTCCTTTGATTTCTCTTGATTTTTCCCATACTTTTTAACAATTAAGAAAATTTTTTTTAAATCCATTTTCTTGTACTTTCTATACTTGCTTTTTTCCGTTTCTGTTACTAGAAAGAATCCCAATTCTGGTGTAACATCTGAAATTCAGACTGATTCTCAACCTGCCATCCACTGGTAAATTATTATGTATGGTTTGTATTCTTTCAACTTGTATCTGATTTCATTTCATTATCTATTTTTAATGGATTGAGAATAATGCAAAATAGCTGTTTTGATATCTAGATGATTATTGTTTCTACTGTATCAGGCACAATACTGACAAAAACTCAGCCTTCAGAAAGCTATTAAAACAGAATTTGAGATTTGTCATACCATTGATTCAACTGTGGAACAGAAGAAAACAGAGTGAAAGAAATTGCAGAGTTGTGTCAGTGGCAAACGAAATTCACAGTATATTGAAACCTTACAAAGCCTTCTGGTTTGCAAAGTGCTCTTGGTTATCTGCTATATTACATAACTTTAATCTGAGCTGCTTTAGAAAGCAAAAGCGCTCTTTTTTTTTGGTGGCATTAAGCTGTCTGCAGTACAGAGGCTGACATTTTGAAAAGTAAATGGTAAGTTTGAGTGTCTCAGAAGTCAGTTTAAGAGGGCTTAAAGACTTTAAGAAGTTAAGCGCCTGCCATCTGCAAAGTAGTCCTTTCTGAGGCCACTAAACTTGAACATCCAAAATCATTATCCATTTCTGAAAATTTTGCTCACACGATACACAATGACTTATTTGCAAGGTGGGTCCTGTTTTAAGCTATTCATAGGCCAAGGAGGACAAGAAGTCTCCATGGAACGAACAAATGCTGGAAGGCAACATGGCACACTACAGGGTGTGAATGAGTTGCCTGATTGTCCCAAAATTGCTACAAGCAGAGCAAAGAGTTTATCTCACTTCCAGTTCAGTGTTTTCGTACAGTGGGTGGGCAATACAGCTCACATAGAATTTATTTATGGCCAATCCTTTTTCAGGGATTTTATTTCTGTATGTGATGGTTTTCATAAGGTTTTGGTTTGATGCATAAGCATGTACTTATGAGGGAGAATTAGAAACCTACTGGACTGGGAGTTGGGCTCTTCTCAAATAAATATTGGCCTCAGAGCAGGGGGATAGGAAATCTCAAGTGCTTCTGTTTTGATCTTTGCAGGAATGCCAAATGAGGAGAATCCATAGCAAACAGTGGATAGGGGGACACAGAAGCTAAGTACAATATACCAGGGAATAGCCTTTTTAAAGGGAATTCATGCTTAGATTAAATTGGGTTTGCCATTTGATACAGCTTGCTAGGATTTCCAGAAGGCATTAGATAGTTCCCTTTAATCAAAGGCTCTTATGGAAATGAAGCTGTGATGGGAAGGAGGGAAGATCCTTGCAGGTGCGGGTAGTTGCTGAAAGAAGATGTCCCAGCCCTTTCTCTGCTAAAGCATTAACTGTAATTAGGGTAAAATAATATGTAAAGTAGACAAATATATACAGAATATTGGTACAGCGATGGTGTATAGCAGTAAGGGGTGTTGTTTGCAACTTTTTGCAGAAGGAAACTTGTGATTTTCTGAAATTATTTCTGTGACTGGCCAGAGATGAACCCTACAAAGCTAACAACCATTGAGCTGTGTCAGTCTAATCTACCACTAACCTGACAGTCAATAGATTTAAATCTCTCACACATCTCTGTGCCACTTATTCCCTGTCCACTTAAAGAAATCAGGGAACCTGCCTGAATCAGTTCCCCTGACCTGTTAGTGAGATGCCAAATACAAAACCCTTACAGAAACCTGAGACCAGCTATCCTAATGTCCTGGAAATGTGAATTCTTTGAGAGTAAACTGTCAAACTTCAAGGAATTTTGGCTCAGTCCATCTTTGCTGCTTTGCTGCTGTGGTAACTTAACCGAGTGACCTAAAAAATTGGCTCCATTATTTTGTACCTATAAATTTCTTAAGATTCATTCAAATATCTGTGTGGTTTTGAACACCTTAAACATAACCAAACAGAGGCGAAAAACTTTCAGACACATAATATGTCCAAGGGATTATCTTAAAGGAAGATTAAAAAGGATTGTGAATTAAACATTCACATCACAGCCAGGAGTGAATGGAAGAAAAGCTGCTTCAGATCAGCCTGGTTAGAGGAAGGAAATACATTTGAAATTTTGTAAATTTGATTTTTTGATTTGGACATTTGAGTCATACTTTGTGATACACAGAGTGTTCTGAAGTGTTTTCAGTTTGCTTATTTTGAAAATTCATTTGAATATACCTTTGTCTCTTAATTTGTAAGGTTGTTTGTGTTCAGTTTTGATATTTTTCTGATAGTTGAAACCTCTGAACTTTTTAAAGTCAAAAGTCAGCTTGAGAAAGTTGTTTTTTCTGTATCCTTGAATAGTGTTTCTGAAAAATACAGCAAATTTATTTACAGTTCCTATAAGTAGAACTAGATAATTCTGGCTAGATATTTCAACTATGCTATAGCCACTTGCTGTTTTACTGTATTTACTTTAGAGGTTTAAGTATCAAAAGTCAGGTTTTGGGCTTTGTACTTTGTGATGGTAAAAACAGGGCTATTTTTTTAATTGTCTCAGTAAATTACTAAGTCTTCTTTTTGTTTTTTTTTTTTTGGTTTTTTTTTTTTTTTTTAAATAAGGAGAGTATCATTCTCAGTAAAAAATGGTGAGGGCATTACTGTACCAGGAAAATATCTAATTTTTGTGATTTCACAATATTTTTTTTCCTGTTGGAACCGGCCTCATTTTTGACCAATATTCCTTTTTCATATTTAACTGCTATATCCAAAAGTAATACAATCAATATTCTCACTGTGTTTTGTCATTCATCCATCCATTCAGTTCATAGACAACGCAGCACAAGTATCCTGTTTGTTTTGGTTGACTCTGGTTCAATTTGGTTTTTTGTTTGCTTGTTGACTTTTGCTTTTTCATTTTGTTTTGTTTTGTTTTTCTAAATGACAGATTCTCCCTAACCCTACTGTCACTTCTAAGTCACTTGGAAGTGGTTTGTCTAACAGAATAAACCATGTGTATGGTTAATTCTCCTTTTAGCAGTGGTCTTGGTGATGGCTACATCTTAGCAAATCCATACGGAGGTATATAGCTGAAGAGCAACATATTTTAAATGAATTTCAAGAAGAAGTTAGGCTTTTACATTATTTCTTTTTTAACTTGTTTCTCAATGGCAGAGACTATTTTAAATACACTGTTAAGACTGCGTGGTTAAAATGTGGAATTACATCATATTTAATAATGTTTCAACTAGTTATAAAATAAAACATCAAAAATGTTCGCATTTAATTGCATTTAATTGTACAAAGAAAAGCAAAAACTACGTAAGTTATTATGTGAATTTATATTAATATTTTGTTCCTAGATAGGACTAGTTCTTTAAAATTAATATGCTATTTCTCTGTCTTGCGAATTTAAAGTTTCAAAATTCCAAACATAGTACATAGTTATGTGAGATGGAAAGACAGATGCTTGTTGGATATTGGGGATATTAATCCGTTGAGATTTCTTAGTTATGAGAACTTGCATTTTTTTAAAAGTTCATTTAACAGTTAGCTTCACACCATGTAGAACTTGGATAAATAGGACCTGCATAAGATCCTTCAAATCATATTCATGTTCAAAACCAGTCTGCGGACAGGAGTCTAGCTTTGGTTACAAACAGTTGTACAAACTCCAAAATAACCGCAGTGAAATGATTTTGGTAGCGCTCATATGTAGCTTCATGTATCCTAGGAAGAAAACACATTTGTATTCTCTGAGGGTTTTCTCAGCTTGTTAAATGCCTGTTTAAATACAGTCGATGAGATGGAAAATCAGGTCTAGTGTTGGGGACTTCCTGCCATGACAGAACAAATTTTCCCAGTAATTTAATCAAAGGATTGTTCTGAATTTATATGGGGGCATCTAGAGGGAAAAAATTATGACATTTCTAAGATACAATTTAAAATAATTCAAGAAAGGTGAATATCACCCTGCAAAATGAATTCTAACTCCATGATGTCTGATTTTTCAGAAAATCTGAAATTCTCAATATTGTGCCAAAATAGGGGTCAAATGTCATCACTTAATTCTATGAGGGCATTTATACTTTTGGGTCAGGTGAGTCCCTAAAGTCTGTATGTAAATCTCAGGGATGCCAGGCTGGGGAGCTCAGTGCAAGCCTTGGGGCAGCCTGGTGAGACCCCAGCACGGTGGGGAGGGAGAATTTGTGCTTTTACCATGCAAGTGACCCATGAGGTTTGTTCATTTTAATGTTATTGTGCAAATCAAAACGATGAAAATGTGACATAAACAGGGAACAATAGCTGTACTTTTCCTTGGTGTTGGAGCAGGGCATCACCACTTCAGTGCTGCTGAGATTGAAGGACTACTTCAACCTCAGCTGTTACTGCAGGGGAAGCTGTGGGAGAAAAGTAAAGTCCTGGTTTGAAGGCTGAGAGGATGCAATCACCATTTGAGTCAAAGGGAACTATAAAGAGTCAGTCAGACTGGGATGAGGCAGAGAATGACTTTTTCAGATTTAGAGGAATTTGTTGATGTGATGGTGCTTCGTATAAGGAGTTCCTGTGTGGAGGCTCTGTGTGCCATCCACTAGATAGCATTTCGTCTTGGGGATGAGGAGAGCTTTTAAAATTATTTCTGGCAATGAGAATAACTGAAGAATTGGTCATGAAAGGATGGCAGTAAAAGAAAATGCATGAAAAAACCCCAAAGGGATAAATGTTGCTGAAACTGTGGGAGCTCTTCTACCTTTTTGTTTGTTTAAAAAATGCAACAACCTAATATGTATGAAAAAGCTGGGAATGCATAGATCCCCATGGAGGCACAGGACATACTTCAGTCCTTTGGAATTGCCTTTCTGAGAAATGTGTTAATTTATTTTATTTTGTCCAGAGGCAAAGAAAGGTACTGCCTGTAGCAAGGTAATCCTGTAGAAATATGATCATCAAAGTATTGCTTATGCTGATTCCTGCTGAGAAACTACAGGGGAAATAGGCTCAGGACTTGCCTAAGTGAGTTTTGCTACTGAAACGCATTTAGATGGAAGTGTGGATCTCATAAGATGTAATCAGTTTGCCTTCTGGTGTCATGGTTATGTTTGCAGCAGGTTTATAGCTGTGCGATTGCTGTATCTGTTAGGGAACAGATATAAAAGGCATTTCAATGAAATTTCAAGGAACACTTAAGGCTCCTGGGGTAAAATCTGATTTTGGTTGCTAAGTCAAAATTTTAGTAAACTGTTGAGTAAATTTTAGATTTAAATTATGATTTCTCATTTAAGAGAAATTAAAATAATAAATCTTCCATGCAAATACAGCATGAGTACTGGGATATGATTCTAAAAATAATAAAGCATTGTATGTTTCCTAGTCTACATCATGTTTGTTAAATTTTGAAATTGGTCCAAGTTTGGACTTTCTCCAACAGAATGAGAAGGAGACTACATAATTTTCATCTTAGTCTAGGTTTAATGTAGCAAAGAAGACACCAATTCATATGCTAGATAGTTCTCTTAAGATTCTTCTTCTGTAAGTTTTAATCACAGAATTTCATAAATATTATATACAGGACTAAGGAGAAGGAAAAACTCAAAGCATAAAATTTATTAACTTACATTGTAAATCTGAAAGACAGGGTAATTATATCATCTGAAGAAAACAATTGCTGTTGTAGAGGAAAATATTTCAAGTGTAGGAGAAAAATGTTCAAAACACTTCCACCACTTTTAAGAGTCCATATTTTATCTTACACACTCAAATCAATTTTACAAAGTTTTATTATTTATTTAAATATCTGCATGAAACTATCTTTTTTTTTTTTAATTTTCACTAGATCCATTGTCTTTGTTGAACAGTAAAAAAAGAGATGCATTTCAGTATATTGTATTTTAACTTAATTATTCAGGCTTATGTTACAAGGAGGCTGGCATTTTATAGAAGGCATGAATCTTGTCAGTATGCTGTTGTAATAACTTCATCTGACAAAAATTATGTATCCTGCCATTAGTTTTGAAATGGATTTATGAATGTCAGGATTTTTCAGCTGTAAACACCTTGGGAGGAAGGGGGTTGCCTCTGCTTTTCTGACTCAGAGAACATCAGGAGCTCATATTCCACAGAAGTGACAGGACCAAGACCAGACCCAGAGTTATATCAGACCTTTATTTTTCTTTATTTCCTCTACTTTTGTAAGGCTTGTTTTTTTGTTGGTTTTGGGTTTGTTTTGGGTTTGTTTTTTTTTTCTTGGTGTTGGATTTCATTTTTTTTTTTGCCTGTATATGTGTTGTTTTAAGAAAAAGTCATAGACTGATAATTTGAAATCTCCTACTTATGCTTTCTATTAACACCTGAGTTTTGAGGCTACACAGCACCCTTCTCTCATTTTGAAGATTTATAAATTCCCATTGAAACATGAAAAAATTACCAAGTTAAAGCATGAAGAAAAGCTCCAGACTTGGTTTTAGCTATCAGGATAAATCAATGAAGTGAATTAATGCTTTTATATCACCTGCTTTTCTTTGAGTGTGTAGGTAGGATTTTGATTATTTGTTTTTGTTTTTTGAAAAGATGTTAGTACTTTTTAGGTGTATTACTTTTTGCAGGAAATATGTATTTTAAACAGGCATAAAAGGCTATGGTTAGTGCTGGTAAAATGGAATTGTTATTCTTATAAAGGTGGGAGCATGTCTGATCGCCAAAGCACTCAGAGATGTAAAAATTGAGCTTGTATAAATTCTAGGACTATCTTGCCTTAATCAGTCTTGATTTGTCTCCTTGTTTTTGTTTTTCTCTGAATGCAATACTTCTTGCTAAGCTCTTCTTTTCCCTAATCTCAATTAGATTTTTCCCATGGCAGACGAGTTATTTCATGTTTCAATGAATCTTCACTCTAATTTCAAAGCCCATAATTTTTGGTGCATTTATTATGCAGTTTGTGGGAGAGTATTTTGTTTTAAATGGGAATAAACTTTAGGCTCTGGAATTGCAGGCTAATAAGCATTCATTATTATGTGATTAATGCTTCAGTGAAATGGGGAAGTCTTTGATGTTTTTTTAAAAGCGCGTGGTCATTCCTTTTTGTCCTCCCAGTGCTACAACTGTGAAGCATAAATTGATCCTGTGGCATTTTTCTGGGAAGAAAATCTTTATTGAATAGGGGGAATCCTAATTCCTTCAGGATATTCTCAAAAAAACTTCGCTTCTAGCTCATTTCAGAATACTGGCTCTGATTTCTTCTGTTGAGTTATCTACTAAAAACAAAATACCTGATTTTCTTTTCAGCTATGACCTTTTAAGTCTTTGATTTTTTTTTGTTTTGGTTTGGTTTTTGGTTTTTTTTGGTTTTTTTTTTTTAGTAAATCTTCAGTGCTTAATCTCAGCCTAGTTCTGAGCTTTCCCTGTGGCAATGTTTTGAGCATGATTCCATCAATGGATCTTGCTTGTAGTTCTCCACTGTAGGTGATTTAAAGGTGGCTGCATTCATTTGTCCAAACAGTGCTCCATAACTGCTGGAGGACATTCTGTAATGATGTGCTTTTATATGGCAAGGACATCATATTTGGCCCATGGTTGTGCCAACCAGGAGAAGCTACAAAAAGGAAATAGTCCAGGCCCATCTCCTTTCACCCCTCCTCATCTTTTTTTCCTGCCTGCATTGCTGTGACTGTGCCTAGAGACATCATTGCTCTTCAGATAACCAGATCAGAAACAGCACAACATGGCATCATCCTCTTCCAAGCCTTTTTCTTCTTCTCCTTTTGTCTAAAATCACCAACAACTGGCCAATGAGAAGGTGCATTTCATATGTTGGCTACTCAGGGTTGTGGAAAGGAAAGTGTATTACTCATTCTCTTATTGCACTATGAATGTTAAAATATAATTTTAAAAAAATGTTATTATTTCATGTCCTTCCCCTTCAGGGTTAAAGCAGGTTGCATTCCTGCCCTTAAAATAGGAGTACAAATAGTGTAGCTCTGTACTTTAGAGCACTTTTGTGATTGCAATTTCAAACCCAAACTCTTACTAATACGTGAAGTTATTGTTCAGAAAACCTCTGAAGGAAAATCCATACTTCATTTAAGCCTCCCTTTCATCGGGAGTAGTCAGAGCACTGAGAGCATGAAGGTGTCACTGGGAAAAAGACAGGTAGCCTTGAGCTGGGTGGCAAGCAGTTCGTTAGCATTGCTAAGGAGGCAGCTTTGTGTGGGGTGCAGCGTTTCACTGAAAACGTGCTCCTCTGGCATGAAAGGAGGAAAGATGCAGATTAAGGCTGGAACAAACAAATTTTCAGTTGTGGTTTCTGAAGAAAGGCAAAGTGCAACACTCCTCTGTTGAGGTGGCTCAGCCCACCCCAGAACGGTGGTGGGATAACTCCGCTGTATGAAACCACCCCTTGGAAAACGAAGTATTTTCTCCCTGAGTTACCTTACCTGGATATGTTAATTGTAACCTGCCTCCTGACCCTATCCCTTGCTCTCTCTGTATTCCCCCGCCTCCCTCTCCTCCCCTGTGCCCCTTGCCCCCTAGCCAGACCCTATAACAAGGGTCTCTCAAGGCCATTCGGCCTCTTTCGCCGCTGGACCCCTTCAGGAATAAAGTGCTTCTGGAACTCCATGCGACTGAGCCCTCTGATAACCCTGGTAATGCTCGAGCCTTCTAGCTGGGGGGAGGTGGATACCTGCCAGAACACCGGCTGGGGTGAGGACAGAATTATCTGCTTCAGCACCCGGCTGTACTGGCCAGAGGGGTCTTTCGGAGTCTCCAAGACCCTCCTGGTGAAAGCAGAAGTTCCACCTGCCCCACACGTTCTCCCAGGACAGTGTTACTCCTCGGCTGATAATGTGCAGCACAACAGTCACAGGCCGGCTGTTTTGAAGGCATGAACAGCAGCAGTAATAATAACTCACAGGTATTTTCAGATCAGAATATATGGAGATAGTCATCTCATTAGCAATCAAGGAAATAATCTCCTAAACACCCATTCCAGAGGACAGTTATTGACATAGTACCACTCCATATGAAAAAAATTACATTTAATATCATCTTGCAGGGATGTTGTGTCAGAATTTGTAGATGTTGCTTTGATTTATTTTGTCAGGGAAGACAGCAAGGTATTAAGAAGAATGAAGGATTAAACATAATATTCATAAATTGCTTCCTCCTATTATGTTTTTTCTGGTAGTCAACTTTTTATTTGAGATATAGTGAGGGATTTAAAAAAAAAAAATTTAATTGCTGTCATGTGGATGTGACAAATAGAAGAAGAAACCTATAAATGTCATTGGTTCTGCCTGGCCAGTCATCAGCCCATATTCTCTCCAGGTGGATCGCACTAAATGTAGGGAAGGGGGTAAAGTGTCCTGGGTATTGATCAACAGGAAATATTACAAATAGTGACTGGCCTGGGTTACTAGGCAGATTCTTTATTTCTTGGATGCTCTCTGGTATCTGTAACTTCTGTGGGGAAGCTTGGAACAATGCTCGAAGGAAGAAGCACATTTTAATAAACCTGTTAGGTAAAGCTTTTGTGGCCCTTCACTTTCTCTTCTGTTCTCAGGAAATTCTCCAGTCCTGTTTCAGGCAATTTAGTGAACACATCCAATAGCTTGGGCATTGGCTGACAACCTGCTGTAGTTCTTAGCTGTGTTTACTCTAATATTTGAATTTTATTAGTCAAGGTGTCAGGAGGCTGCTGCCAGAGCTTTTGATAAAGACATCTGAATTTCTGAGGTTTTTTTGTTACTGTCAGCTAAGAACAGAAATTTGGGACTCCGTGTCCTGGGTTGCCAGAGAGTGCAGCCAGTTAGAATCTTGGTCTGTCCATCCAGCATTTATTGACATTATAATTATAGAACCATAGAATGATTTGGGTTGGAGGGGACCTTTAAAGGTCATCTAGTCCAACACTCCTGCAATGATCAGTGACTTCTTCCAGTAGATCAGGTTGCTCAGAGCCCATCCAACCTGACCTTGAATGTTTCCAGGAATGGGGCACCCACCACATCTCTGTGCAACCTATTCCACTGTTTCACCACCCTTATAAAAAAAATTTTCTTCCTTTATCAAGTCTGAATTTGCCCTCTCTTAGTTTAAAACCACTACCCCTTGTCCTGTGGCTACAGGTCCTAACCAGATACAGTTTAATAAACTGCTATTCCTCAGTGCATTCTAGGACATAATTGATACTGAGTATAGTTTAAAAATAATTTAGAACTGGTATTTTTACCCAAGTTAGAAGTTTTCCTAATTCCTAGATTAGTTTCTTTGATTTAAACTCAATTGCTGTAGGCACTAACTTCTATGTTTTGCTTTCTGAAAACATTCAAGCAATCAAATTTTGCTCACATCAGTGCTCCTTGTAAACAAATTTTAAGTTTCCACACTTCAGTATGCACACTGGGAGTGGAACTGTACACAGTGCTGTGGTATGACTTGCCGCAGCGATAGAAGCGAGTTCCCAAAACCCCCAACCAGAACCTGTCACAGAAGCAATTAAATATGCCATTCTTAGCTAGGAATGTACAGGAAGATGCAATATCTTTGTGTGAATGTGATGAGAGAAAATTGCATTTAAACTCTGGTACCAGCCAATAAATCTTACAGCTGCCTAACTTTTCTTGGAATGATGCCGCAGGCAAAGCATACAAGTGTCCCAGAAAAGAAAAAAAAATAAAAAAAAGTCCCTTAATGTTTTCATGATTCTCTTTATCTATCGCCTTACCATAAATTGCAAGTCCTTTCACACAGAAACTTGGAGCCTTAGGGCTTTTTGTAAAGTTCTCCTAGTGACTGTGTTACACTTATCCTATAGAGCAAAAAGAAACTGTATCTTGTCATATCTTCCCATTCACATCACACACTTTTTAACGATCAAGTATTCCAATACTCGCAGCAAATGAGTCACTCTCTATCCACAGTGTGCTTAAAAATTAAGAGAACTTTTGATGTATTCACATAATAGATTCAGTTGAACAGTATTTTCCATGAAGAGATAAACTGTGACAAAACTAAGCTAGTTCATGAAAGACTTATTTTTTTCATAAGTCTTTTTCTGCCTTTGGTTTAACTCAGGTTGTGCCTTAGCCATACTACACTAATGAAGTGATTTTTTTTTTTTTTTATTCTGGTATAGTAGGCACATGTAGACCTCAGTTTGAACATCCATTGTTGGAAAGATTATACAAGAAACATGTGCAGATGTAGACAGCAGCTGCAGCTTTGGTATTATTCAATATTGCTCAAGGGCTGAGCTGTAAAACTACAACATGATTTAGGCCTCAGAGCATTTCCAGTTCCTTTTTCTACTTGAGATGGGGAAGGGAGTTGATTTATGGCATTCCTTCCCTTTCCCTTCTCCCCAGTTTTCTCTCTGGAGTGGATGCCAGTTTAGGCTAGTGGCCAAAACTGTTCTTGGAAGTCAAGAGCTGAGATCTGTTCCTATCAGAAGTGCTCATAAAGACAGTTTCTTGGTGATTTTCAAAAGAGTGTTTTTCTCACTGGTAATGTAGCCCCGTTTTGCCAGCCAGAGAAGAAGCAGAAGAATGGTGCTATTACTCGAGTCTGTTAAGCTGGGAAGTGTTGACAGACATGGAGACAGTTTCAGGAATACATTGATGGCAGCAACTATTGTTACTCCAACTGTGCATATATTAAAGTCAGAGAGGGATAAGCTTGTGATGGTTATGAAGAAGCTTTATGCCTGCATGAAGGAAGGAAGCATCCTTCCTGAGCTTTTGTTGTTCCTGTTGGGAGAAGACATGAGTGGGCCCTTTTGGGAAGGGGCAGTTAACACTCATTGACAGGAAACCTGTGTGCTCCCTGGTGTTGAAATATCTTTCTCTTCCGCGGTTTTTCTTAATTGGACCTAAAGGGTCTTTGGGTAACTATGCAAAGAGAAAAAAAAGTATGGAGTTTACAGCTATAATTATGAAGGCATGCAAAAGACATGAATTAGAATAAAAAAATTTAACAGTGAGTCCTCTGTCATGTTCACCCAAACAGACAAGCACAATGACAGTGATGGCCTTGGCATTCTGGACAGGTTTGATTTCATCACAAATTTGAGTACTTGCTGTTTTAAAAAGAACAGATACCAGGAATTGATGAGTATCTGGATGAGAGGAAGGCACTAAAACTTCCCAGGTGCCACTGCTATTGCTAACATTTTTGAACTGCATGCTGGAGCTGGGGTACCGTGTGCACAGTGAACCTTTCTTCATGCATTTGCTTTCTGTGATACTGTTTTACTTGTCTTTTTGTACAATCTTCTGTGCTTTGGGCCAGATCTAGTAACTCCAAAATGCCCTCGGAGAATGCTGCATGCAGCATCATCCACATGTTGCAAGTCACCCCATTGAACTGAGAGATGATGCAAGTGTCTGTCACTTTTACTGGAACTGGATTTCTGTTTGTATCCACTGAAGTCATATTTTTCTGGGAAATTCGCAAGATAATTACATTTTTGTGGTAATGAGGTTGTTAAATTCTGCATTTTTTTGCATAAAAAGGGTCAGTAATGTAAAATACTGTGAATCAAGTAATGTAATAGCATGTTTTGTAATCTTAGCAAATATGCCCTGAATTATAAATAGTTAAAAAAAGAAATATTAACTGCTCAGGGAACATGTATTCCCACAACACCTTGTTTCCATATGCAATACCTGGTTTATGAATTCACCTTTAATAATTGTTTTAACTAAACTTTGAGCTATGTTATATACTCTGTTGATATAATCAAAATCTCAGCTATTGTACTGATACAATACAAAATTGATTGCACTCTGATATTATGCAAAACAGTGTTAAAAATGAAGCCTGGCAAGCAAAGTGATCCTTGGCAGCTGCCACCCTGCTCACTGGTGCCATTCAGTGTCCCAGATATGCTGGAAGTTTGACAAGATGCAAGAGAGAGGGTTTAATTAGGCCAGTTTAACTAATTCAACTAATCTGTGAGTTATGCATCAATCACCTCATGACAATGCAGAGTGTTACTTCTTCCTCTGTTGTTCCTATCTGTTTAGGAAGTGCTCGTGGTCTCATGTGGCTCCAGGCCACCACACGTGTGGGGTTGGGAGGGCTGATGCCATGGGGCTCTCCAATTCCTGTCTGCATGGGAACTGACCCTTTAAGGGTAACGCCATCCCCTAAATCCGCACTGAGCTCTGGCTGAGTGAGAAAAGGTTCATGCTGAAGTGACTGCTAAATTACTATTGCGTGCCCTTCTAACCAGGGCCTATAGGGCAGCCCAAATAATTCACTGTTCCATGGCTCTTATGGGGATTAAAAAAAAATAATAAAATATTCACTGTCTGTGTTCAAACTTTTCATGAAAAAGAACGTTCATTGGAAAATGGACATTCAAGGTCTCTGTGCCGAAGTTGAGAAGGTTATTGAGCACTAGCAGTTGTGGATGGTGAATTCAACTTTTATTTCACATTTAGATTTTTATCTCAAATCCCATATAAAAGCAAACAAACACACACCCACACACACAAAATCCCCTGACTACAAGTGCTTTTTTGGGTATACATTGAGTTCCAGAGAAACCAAGTTGGCTTAGTCCAGTTTGTCCTTCTACATTATATGTATGTTGTAAGAAAATAGTAGACATCCAATCTTAAACCTCCAAAGTTAAAACATTATTCAATGACAGGTCTACAAACTAAGGGGGGGTGTTATTTCTGCTGGCAAGGGAGGGTAGGAAGGGTAGAAGATGCTTTTCTTTGTGGCCCACAATGTTAACTTGCGTTGTGACGAGCCCTAGACACCACAGGGAGAGCTCTCCTTTCTAAGGCAGTAAGCCTGCTGTGAAGTACAAGGCAACCACCATGAATTTCATTTTGTTTGATGTTTAATATATATTAAAACATCTAATGCTGCTGTGTAGCTTTATTTCCTATTGCAGAAAGAGTAAATGTAAAGATTTTAATATTCTAAGCTCTCATTACTGTATTTATGCCAGGAAGGGGAGAAAGTGTTCCAAAGTCAACTGCTGACATGCACAGAAATCACAGACAACAGGAACCCCAGACTGTACGGCCAGGCTTGCTCACTGAGTATTAAGGAATTTGCTTTCTGCACCTTGTATTTTTGAATGTCTTGGGAACATTTAATGGGTTGAAAGGGTTTGGATAAGTTCTGTCTGTGTAGGGTGTTTGGTTTGTTATTTGATGGAATAGCTAGGGTTTTTCTGAAACTGGTATTTAATGGACCTGTGTCACAGAGTTGCCTGGGATTTTAACTTAAACCCTCAACTGAAAAGCAAAACCTTAGGAAGTGCTGCCTGTTAAGAACTCTCAGTTGCCATCTTTGGAGATTTTGGACTTGTGTTAGCAGTTGCAGTCTCATCAGCAATATTAATCAGAAAACTTTTTTAATATTAATACAACCGAAGCAACATAAGTAAATAATTTAGGAAAAAATTAGCAAAGAAACAATAAGTTTGAGCTAATACAGAAGTTTGGAATATGGCAGAATTTGCTTTAATTAATTTTGTTACATATAGCTGTCATATGAACATTGCCAGCTGGTTAATGATCCATCAGAAAGCCGACACAGTGAATTGGAAATACCACTAAAGCAGAATATATCTGCAGTAGTAGTAAGCAATAGAACACATTTCAATCTCCAAAACATTTATTGACCAACTGCAATTTAACTTGTTCCCTAATTTAGCTTATGTGACAATCATCTGCATCGGGTGAAAATTGAGAGAAACATGGAATACTTTCCTGGAGAGCTATAGCAGATGAGAGTGCTGATGAAGTCAAAACCACAGCAAGCTGAGTATTAGCCCACAGGGCTGCACAGAAGGGCAGGCTGCAAGGTGTGTGCTAGATCTGGGTGGTTTGGTTTTGTTTTGAATTTAATTAATTTTTTTTTAATTTTTTTTAATTCCTGGTACATCTGTTATACATCATCTTATACATGGACTGCAGCTGTAGAAAGAATGAAGAAATTAAGGTGCTTAAGTCAGTAATTATTTCAAGCCCAGTACTGCTGAACAATATATTTTCCCAAAGAAGTAGAGGTACAAATGGAAGGTTAAAGCTGTGTAGCTCAAATCAAACTCAAAATGATTAAAAATGAGCTGTAAGAGAACAAAATATGTGTTTTCTGTAATTAGCATGAACTTCATGTCACTGTTCAGTTTTGTACTAACAACACATACAAGCCTTACTCAAGGAGGAAGATTAAGCAGCATTTGCTGAAGAGTTCAAGGTCACTAATTCTCTGAGTGTTAAATAGGGAAACTGTATGTTTCTGCTTCCTGATGTGTGTTAAATATTTGGAGAATGAGTTAACTAGCTTTATTTTTTCTTGCTAGAACCTACTATTTTAAATTCAGTGTCACTGAAATACATATGCTATGTGAGAACCAAATGTAGACTGTGTGTTGGCTTATCTGTAGACATAAGAAGAGGTTGACATTAAAAATCCTCAATAGTTACTGTATGTGAGAGATTATATTATCCACATTTGCAGCAGTGTTCAGATGACTATATCACACAGTAATATTCAGAACTGATGCAGAGTGTCCACTTTTTGGTGTGCTGTGTTCTGCCATCCCAGAGAACTGTTTCTGTAGCATTTTTTAAGAACAAGTTTTTTTTATGTCCTGTAATATGAAATCCTGGGGATGCTGAGGAAATCACTGCTTATTATTGCTGTAAGTACATCTGTAATAAAATTTTGAAAAACATTTTTACCATAAACAGGATCAATCTTATTTCAAAAGGTTGGTCATGAGTCCTCCTAACATATCCTCAGATAAGTGTGTTCTGAGCTTTTGTCTTATGACAAATGTCTGAACGTAGCTGAATTTCATACTCCTGATATCCAACTAAAAAAAACAAAGATGACTTCTGCACTAAAAATAACTGGATAAGCTATGATGCAGATGAGCAAAAACTTTTAAATCCCTGAAAGTTTCATCTCCTGGGATGTCTGTCAGGTGCCTGGCTGGATGACATACACTTCTCTCTGGTCCTGTCTGGATGACAGAGCCTCTGAACCTTTCCACTGGAGTCTCAGGGCTTGTAAGCATTTGTGTGGACAGAGTGGTGGCACTGGCCTTTTAGTTTATGGAGACATGACTTTTATGCATTTTTCATTTTCAGATTTTCAAACACTCATCTATAGTAATTTTTTTAAATCTTGAGCAGTCAAAGCTACATTTTCTGTAATTCTCAGAAGTTATCCTCTCTAAACGATTGAAATATTGCCATTAAAGGGAAAGCACTGATGTGTCTAACTATATTGGAAAGTGACTGTATGGACAAATTAGTTTTATAGTCATACATCAGAAATCCTGTAATTGAGAAGTAGTTAATATAGAATGATTAACAGTAAGAAATAATTAATAATTCCTGTCTGTGTTATCCAAACAAACTTTCCAGTGCTTTTACTGGAGGCGTTTATTAATCTAAACATGCACATATATCATTAAGGTATTTTCTTGCATGATTGATCGATTGAATTAGTTGTTCACTGGGAGAGGGATGAAAGTACCTAAGTATAATGGGAGGCAGGGAAAAAGGGAAGAGAAATTGACTTTCTTCAGGAGATATATTAGCAAAACAAATGAACAATTTTTGCTAAGCAAAATCAGCATTCATTTCTGCATACCGGAGAGAGTGCATTATGTAGAGCGTCATGTAGAGCTGAAGGTCAAGGCCAATCTGCTTGCTTCCTATTTTTCAGTGATCCATTATTTACTCTTGCTTAGTCAGAGTCACTGGTGCTTCCAAAGAGGAAAACAAAAAGAAAAAAGAAATGGCAGCAAGAAGAGGTTCTACAAGGTATCTTAGTTGTCACTGTCATGTGCACACACTACCACAATCAGACTCAAGCACCCTGAATGCACCAATCAGTCACTCTAGTGGCAGTGAAGCAATTAAAAAAAAATAGACATGTCTTCTTCAAAAGCTGTAGATGAAATAGGAAAAGTTGTAACCCAAATAGGCTGGAGTTTCTTTGCCTACTGTGTTTTCAGTACTGTAAAAAGCAGAATACCACTTGATGAGTGTTTTTCCACTTGTCGTTTATTTCTGCTTTTTCCAGACTGATGGCATTTCTGTATAAGACAAAAAATTATGTATTTGTGTTATTGTAGATTCTGGGAGCGCTACCCATGGAGCTTTCTCTCTAAAGCAATTCATTCCATATGGGTGGGTTACTATAATTATATCTATGCAGATGCTGAATCCACTTACAATATGCAGAAACCATGGCTGTTGTTTTTGCAGAAAAATGCAGAAAAAGCTAGAGACAAAAGCCAGCTATTAATCTGGCCTATTAGTATGTGGACAGAATGACTGATACTGGTTTCTCCTCCCAGATTCTCCATTTGTCTCTGGGCTGTTTTTCTATACAGCTAGTGAACACGAAAGATACAAACACTGGTATATTTCAGTTTCCTTCTCCTCCAAAAAAAGTAATTAAAAATATTTTGGGGTTTGTTTTTTGTTTTGTTTTGTTTTGTTTTTTCCCAGAACGAAAACGGCTACTCCCCATAGACCTGATCTGTCTGGGAAAGTCTGTGTGGCTGAACTATATCTCATCCACTGTATGCTATGTTGCAGGGCAGTAATACTCAATGATAAACCACAGTGGGTCCTCCCTGTAATGCCATGCTTATTTCTCTGGAAATACTTTTCATCATTCCCTCATTTCCCCCTCTTTTGTCTGTTTCCTCCTTTTTGTACTTCTGAGTTACCTGGGCATGATAGGATTCTGGTAAAGTATATTTATGCCATACCAGATGCTCCCATTCTCTTTTCATTATTGTTTGTCTTACTAACATATGAAATGTTTTTGTGGGCTTTTCATCTATAATCTTGCACATCTTAAAATTCACAGAATTAGAAATTAAGCCTATGTAGATTTTTTTGTACTTTAGATCTTCCCTGCAACTACAACCTATATGATCTATGTGCTCAAACTCATCTTTTGTGAAGTACCATGTAAATTCCTTCTTGCTGTGTCTATGATTTAGAAATCATAATGCAGCTAGAAGTGTGAAATATTAAGCACATCCTTTTATGTACTTGGAATTGATGGCGACTTCAAAGTCAGTCCTCATTCATTGCTTGGTTTGTTTCACTTCAGAAATGACTTGAACTGTGAACAAAAAGGAGCTGACAGTATTTTCAGATAGGTGCTTTATAGTTGTGCACTTTGCAACTATATGATAGGACTGCCTCTGTTGCCTTGAATGTAAAATTAGCTTGTTGATACGTGCTGCTACAGACAGAGGAACAGATGTAGTAATTCTACTTTATTTACATGAAATCTCTAAAAAGGCATTTTGTGGCAGCATGCTAGGAATAAATACAGTATCACATATAGAAGCAGCGCCATGCTATGTTAGCTCATTCAGGTGTCAGCTGTGCCATTTGGATGTGGGCGAGAGCAGGGAGTCAGATCCTTCCCAGAAGGGCTGGGAGCTCTCTCACACTCAGCAGCCCCAGCACTAACCTGCCCAGGCTCTCTGTTTATGCTGTGCAGGGGGCACCCACTGATAACACCCCTGTGGGAGTCCTAGAGGAAGCTATCAGATGTTCTGATTTTTTGTTTCTACCTTTTTCTCAAAATAGGAAACCCTCTTACCTTTTTTCCTGGTTTGTTTCTGGGGTTTAGGTTTTTTGGTTTGTGTTTTGTTTGTTTCTTTGGGTTTTTTTTACTTTGGTTAGGTTTTTGTTTATTTGGTTTCCCCACCCCCCAGTCCCCCTCACCCTTTAGTTTCTGTGACTTGGATGTCCCCTGAGTTCATGTTTTCAGGCTTGTTTTTCATAGCCAAGAGCTTGAGGAACTTCACTGACATTAGAAAATTGTGGGGGAGGAAGGGACTATCAGGGTGGGAAGGGATGGCAAACCACAGAAAAGTTCAACACATATAATCTGAGTAAAGAAATCAAGCTTAAGTAAAACCCTATGAGTCTTTTAAGCCAGGAATATGAGAACTGGTGAGTGATGCTGAGCTGTCAGCTGCCGCAAGGGAAAGCTTTTCTGTGTGACTCTCCCTTTTCCCCTTCCTCTCCTCTCCTTTGCTGTTGTGCAAAGGCTGAAGAAGGAGGTATTGCTCCAGTGATAGTCTTTGCTCTCCCTCACTGTTTCATGTAACTATCAGGTTTAAGCCAGGCTGTTGCCTCTATTGAATTGTCCCTTTGTCCCCTCACAGGTATTCAAACTTTCCAACGTGGGGTTGGGGTTGTTTATTCAGCCTACGAGCAACCAGACACACTAAAGATGAAATGCCTTGACTCTGAACTGCAGGCAGAAGTGGTGGGAGGAGTCTCAGCTAATTTAACTTGGAGGATGATTGATGTGTAGATGTCAATTTCTATTAATATTCTTTTGAAATCACTGACGCAAGCGTGTTTTTCCCCACTCAACAGAAAATATAAATAGAAAGACAACAAAACAACCCTATCCCTTTAATTCATGATACTCAGAAGCAGTTAAGCAAACTCTGTCATTTGAAAGTGTCCTCCACAGGCTGGCAAAAAGCAGCTTATGGTGGTGTTCTTACCACTTTAAGAATATCAAGATGCTGTAACAGAGCTATCCACTTACCGTTAAAATGTGTAAAGCACAAAAAGCAAGTGTCACCTACAGATAGTCTTAGATAAATTGCTTAAAAATATACAGCTCCCTCATTAGACAGCCATTCATTGCATGAAAAGAACTAAATGTATTTGTCGAGGTGTAGCTATAAAAGCCATGTTCAAAATGAAACAGAGTTGAGAGCCTGAATGCACAGCACTGTTATTCAGAAGTAGCTTTCGAGCAGAGAGTTTCAACGGGAAGGTGCTGTTTGGTTGGACACAAATCAGCAAACGTTTAGCTGCAGTGTGAATAGTTCAAGCGTGCATGAAGAGCTTTCTGAAGAGAAAAAACGCAAGAATAAAAAAAAAAAAAATCTTGAAACAGTTGCATCAGCCTTAGAGGACAATATAAGCAGCAGGATTTGAAACAGATTTACAGATACACTCTCTTTAGGCAGGGAGAATGCTCATTAAATGCAAGATGCTTCTGTGGCTCGTGGGCTTGCACGGAGGTAGAGGTTTGCAAGACTGACGTATCAGATAAAGTCAGAGTGGTTACCACACCGACGGTGTAGCAGCTGCATAATAAATGATGGAGAGAATCATGTTAGGCATGCCCACCTAACCTAACTTGAATCATGCGAAAGGGGAGCTGCTGGAATTCAAATAGACTTTCTGGTTCCCAGCAGTCGGCAGTAATAGAATGCTTTCAGGAAGATGACAGATGCAGGGGAAAGATGCTGTTTTGCACTATCTTGATTTGTTACGGCAGCCAACTTATTGGCATGATGGAGTGACAAGAAAAGCAGCTGGCATGGAAGGTAGGATTATCAAAGCTATTGCATCATTATGAATGTAATTAGAAACTGACCATGACAAAGCATATGCTAGAATGAGCTTTTGCCGATGGCAGAGGATTTGTTGCTGAGGTCTTGAAACTCTGAAAACAAAATTCCTCGTGCAAAATAGATTTTGCAGTTTAATTTCTGCTTGTGTTATTCTTTCTTTCCTGCTCGCCTCCAAGCTCGGGGAATTGCTTGCTTGAAAGAGAGTGTTCTGTTACGATGAGACTGAAGAATAAAGTATTTTCTAAGTCTGTGAAGCCTCAGGTAGATAGAAACAAACAAATGTGAAACAAGACTGGGAAAAGCTCCCTCTGATTCACTAGCAAGCTCTTTTTGATATATTGGCATATTGAGGAATTCCAAGGAAATGAAGATGCATGTACTGAATGCTCTGGTATAATGAAAAGATATTATTGCATGTCTCTGCTTTACAGTTAGTTTTTATGACAGGTTTTATTCCCCATCAGTTTTTAGCTCTTGACATTTATCTGGTTGTTCAGCATTATATAAAGAAAATACATCAATATCTCTTGCAGGGTTTCTCAACAACTCCAGCATCTGTTTCAGCTATTGAACTGTATTCACGTTTTGCCAACTTGATGCCTACCCAGCTGGTCTATCATTTCTCGCTTGATTACTGTTCTTAATTTTTCTGTATCAACTTGTTTCAGATAGGGTTTTGAAAGCTGTTAATGAGAAATGACAGTAACTGCTTAACTGTTGAGAACTTGAGTATTGTCTTATTTTTGAAACATTAGAGAGCATTGCTGTATGCATCTTATTAAATTCATGTTCTGTGCTGCACTGTGAGGTTTTCATATAATAATTGAATTTAGCCGTGAATACTTTAGATGGGTCACAAGCATAACTTTTAACTGAGTATTTTGAGAGAGTTTGAGAAAATTTACAGGTGTTTGCTTTAGTGTAGATATTGTCCTACTATATGTTCCTTCCTCCTGTCCCCCCACAACACACATCCTCCCTGTCTGTCACGGTGAACAGTCATTAAGTGTATACTGTACATATTGAAATATATTTTATCACCACTAGGGTGAAACTGCTAAGCAGCTCCGAACAGGTGATATGAACAGGTTTGAAACAGACGTCAGCTCTATCAGAGTGGGTCGTCTCGATCTGAGCAGTGAAAGTAGTGCTTTCTAAATGTAAGGCATTCTCCTTCTTCCTATTTGAAGGTTCAACAACCACTCAAACGCTTCTGGATAGCTCACAGGCTATGATTATGTTAAATTACTTGGATTATTTTGCTTTACAAAATGCTTTCTTCTATGTAAACTCTATTCTTCATTAGATACATCATTTTTTTCCCAAGGTGATAATCAAGAAATCTCTTGTCAAACTGGATATTCACTTTTCTAACTTTATCTTAAATTACTTTGTTGGCTGTACTCTGTGTTGTCCTGTCAACAGGGATCAGGCTATTAAACACTAAATGTTGCTGAATAAAGCTGTAACAGTTTTAGAAAGATAGATGTTTCTAGATACACAGCAGTGAACCAGCTTTTGGAAAGTTTGAATGTAAAGATCAGTGAAGCTAACAGCCAGTAGTATTTAGCTTGAGCATTTCCCTGTTTTGATCATCTACAAGAGGCATTTTAAATGATTTTGTAATTGCTGGAAGGGGAGATGTACTCATTAACAGAGAGGATCACTGTGGGGTATGAAGAGCCAAAAATAGTTCTGTAGTTTTGATGACGATAAAATATGTTGTTCTATTTCATAGAAATTCAATTAAATTTAACAATAATTTGTCACTGTTGATCATGGTGAAACCATAAGAGGGAGTAACCCCTATAAACAGCTTAAGTGCCATTCTCCTTTTCAGGGTAGCAGTAAAACTGTTTCATATTGCATATATTATATTTATACTCCTGAAGCTGCTTAGTCTCTTCATGTCTCCAGAGTGCTGGCTGGCAACCATCATAGAGTAGTTACTTAAAATGGTCTTTTCCCTGTGACGCCAGTAATTGTAACTTCATGCTGTCTGTGGCCATCACCCAGCTGACAAGTGATTTTATAGTTTGTTTCTGTTTTCTCTCTCGTATTTGGTTTTAGCGTTCTCTTTCACTGATAAATTAATAGGACACTAGGTGGAGCCAGCTGTTGATTATAAATAGAGCTACAGTAATACAGGCCTGTCTAATGAGCAAGCCCCTGTATATAATGCTTATTATTAAAAATAACAACTTAAAATGTTAAGAATCGAGTTGCAACTTAATCGTGAAACTCTAGATCTGATGGGATTAGAGAAAGCCATATATTCATTTTCCTTTCCTTTTATTATCTTAGAAGCTTGTAATCAAATATGAAAAATAATAATAAGGGAAGAACATATACATTCAATAAAGAGGGCTGGGAAGCAAATGAACAGAAATAGAAAAAGAAGAGAGAAGCAGCAATAAGAACCAGCAGATGTTTCTACTATAGATACACGCAGATATCCAGTTGTGTATCTGTACACCCTTTGCCTGATGCACACAGATTTTCTCTCATCCTTACATTAAAATCTTCCTTCCGTTCTGTCTTCCTGAAGTAATTTATAGAGCTGACATCTTTCACTTTATATTTAGATACGGGCTCCATGTATTCAAATCTCTTCTTGGGAGGGTGTTCTAAAGGGTGTGCGAGGGCACAGAGGGTTGTCACTCACAGGTTGGCCAGACATAATTAAGAAAACTGTGAAAGGTTATTTACTGACTGAGGTGGAATCTGGCTATATGTGCTCCTTCACATGATTCTGGTTATTAATCCTAGTCAAGGATAAGGAATCTGTAGTCCTAGGCAGTGTGACAACACAAGAAAAATGCACTCACTTCCACACAGATTTACAGATACGTACCTCAGGTGTGGTACATATATTAATTCAGCAAAAAAGAGATAGAAATCAGGGTCTGTGTTGCTACTTGGTTACATGAACTGAAGAGGAGAAAACAGGAAATAAGAAGTGTGAGATAGCAGGCAAAAACAGACATTAAGGGTATGGGCTGGAGGGATAAGTCTGGCAGAACGATGATAATTTCCATCAACCTCTGTTAAGTGAAGCACTTGCAAGTTCAGTGCATGTCTTCTTACCAGAGTAAAAGGGAATCAGGGTAGGGAGATGCTCTAGTCAGTGAGGAAAACTTGTGGAGGAGGGAAATGACAGCCGCCTAACACTCCAGGAGTAATGGAGTTTAGAAGACTGGAGATTGACCTTTTTGAATGTTATTCATAGAAACTTATAATTTTAGTACTGACATGAGGGTTGGAATGGTCCTGTTCTATACAAAATCAAGTTGTGCATGGACCTATTGCTTTTTGGAGGAGCCTGGCAAGAAGCAGTGCTGCGTTGTCAATGTTAAGAGACCTTTTTGGTTGTGAGCTGTGCAGTTTGTGCTCAACAGCAGAAGCATGGGAGGAGATAACTATGGTGGAGACAAAGTTTACCAGTTTTGCAAATGATTCAATATTTTATTGAGGCTAGGCTATGATTAATTTTTTAAAAAAAATATTTTAATGGATAGTCATAGCCAGAAACAAGGCCTTTGAAATGTGTTATGGTATCAGTACTTCCATATCTGCTTCTGAACATTTCCTGTCCACCACCACCCCAGGACTAGCTTTGAATGAGTTCATCCAGACATGTCCTGAATTTGCTTTCTGACAAGAGGAAGATGTGTGTAGTGTGGCAGCTCTTGGCTTTCTTCTGCTGGTCACCTGCTGCTTTCCTCTGCCTGTGGTTCCTCCTGAACAAGGTTGAAATTTTAGCTGAGAAATACCCACGGTGTGGGGAAGTGTCTGACCATCTTGGGCAAGGGTCATGAGAAGCTGAGCCAGAAGAAAAAGAAGTACTCCTTCTCTCTATCAGTCAAATCTGTCCTTTTAAAAATCCACTAGAATGAGGAGGAGGGCAGGCTTTGGGTTTTCCATGAGACAGTCCTTTGATGAATGAATGGAAATTGTCTTGCAGGAAAAGCATAAGGAAGGGCACATATGGAAGTCAGATTGTCCAAGGGATAGTACTGAGCATCTAGTTATGTACTGCCAGAAAGCATTATACAAAGACATATTACATCTAAGCAAAATGTATTAATAAATTAAGTGTATTAGCAAAGAGGGAAATATTTTTGTCCTTCAAATACCAGAGTTCACAGCCTGTAGGTTTTTAATTTAGTTATTCATACTGTGTAACAGAATTTATTAACAATTTGGGGAGAGACATATTTGATAATAAATGCTAAATAGTATCCTTTCTCTCTACCCCTTAGAGAGGTTGGGGTTTTTTGTGTTGGTTTGTTGTTCTTTTTTTTTTTTTTTCCATAGAATATTAAACCACATCTCCCTGAAATCATATATTTTAACCTCTCCCTCTACTCCACCCTTGTGAGATCCCCCCCTGGAGTACTGGGTCCACATCTGGGTCCCCCAACACAAAAAAGGCATGGGCCTGCTGGAGCGGGTTCAGAGGAGGGCCATGAAGATGATCTGAGGGCTGGAGCACCTCTCCTACGAGAACAGGCTGAGGGGGTTGGGGTTGTTCAGCCTGGAGAAGGGAAAGCTCTGGGGAGGCCACATAGAAGCCTTCCAGTACCTAAAGGGGGCTTACAAGAAAGGTGAGGAGGAACATTTTTTACAAGGCTATGTAAGTGATAGGACAAAGGGGAATGGTTTTAAACTCAAGGAGGAAAAGTTTAGACTAAAACAGCAAGTTTTTTACAGTGAGAGAGATAAAACATGGGAACAAGCTTTCCAGGAAGGTGGTGCATGCCTCATCCTTGTGAACGTTCAAGTTGGATGGGGTTCTGAGCAACTTGATCTAGTTGAAGATGTTGCAGGGAGGTTGGAATAGATGACCTTTAAAAAGTCCCTTACAATTCAGACTATTCTATGACTTCTTAAACTACAAGGTTCCAGTGGTCTTGCATCTTTCCTGTTCTGTGCCACTAGCTCTAAAATGTCCATGAGATTACTGCAGAACTGAGGATATGAACACAGGAGTTCTTCCTTGCAGAAATGTGCTGGACATGATAGACCCAGTGATGCAGTCATGAAAGAGGGAGAGCTGAAATGGAGACATGAAAGAAGAAGAATCAGGACTTTACCAGAAGTGGAAGAATGGAAGTAATAGTTTTTCTAGCATTTTTACAAATTTTTCTTAATGGTCTGAGCATCTGTGCATCAGAATAAGAATGCAAGATGCACCTGTTTATAAAAATCAGGAACTTCTAGCTGCACTGCAGTTTCTTTGGCTTTTGTTCTCTTTAGAAGAGATCTTAGTGTTAAAAAGGGAAAATCAGAAAAATAAACCATGATCAGTCACAGTTTTTTTAGTTAGTATCCTCAAGTTACCCAGCTTAGTGTTTTACATGGCAACGCTGTTCTTTACAAGGTGTTTCTTTCTTTCATTTACATTTCCCTAAAGACCCTGCACATAACACAACCAGGTCTCTGGCTTGCTTGATGATACAGAAGCTCAAGATACCGAAATGGTCAAGGACACATGGTTGGTTTTGACCAATGCTGATAAGACTCTTCTTTTTTTCTTTCTTTTTTTTTTTTCCTTCCCATCCATTCCCTCCTGCCCAAGACTTACCACAACTGGGGAAAGCCAAAGATCAGGAAAAGTTAAAGCAAAATTTGAACAAAAATTGAGCTACTTGAAACTTGTGTTTTCTTAATCTATATCCAGTCTCACCTTCACCTCTTTTTGTGTCCTTATGATTGGGGATAAAAACCATGGGGAATTTCTTCGTGGGGTCAAATTTTTTTAGCATTCACTTCTGATCACTTATATTGATCTGTTTCCCTGAAACTTAAAAGCCACACTAAATAAAACCACCACATGCTGCTTTCTGTAGACTTTCTTTTTACAAGCAGCTTGTTATTTTTTTACAGCCATTATGCAGGCCACACTTGCTTTTGCAAAAAATAAAGCACAGATACTGGGAAGAAGTTTGTCATATATCTTTTTCTGTAACAAAAGTAATTTAAATATTCCCACACTATGCTTGTATTTAACATAGCTCTATTTACTCTTATTACAAAATATCATTTATAATGGGAATTCCTCTGTAATTTGACACTAATGGCCCTAAATGGTATTTAACAAATATCCCTAGGTACGAAGGCCCCTTTTTCAAAGGGCAAGCTGAAATTTCACCAATTTGTTTAAACTAAGAATTTTGATGAGGGAAAAAAATAAAAAAAGGACTTTGCAGTCCCAGACTGGTTTTCATTCACTGTTGGTAAGGACTGCAAACAGTGGAATTTGCAACCTGTTGTGTTCAGTAATGATTGTAGGCCCTGAATTGTGACTGAATCAAGTTTGTTAACAAGGCAGAAAAGTAAAGGTATTAACTTCATGTACATGGAAAATGTTATATTTTATATTATTCTGAGTCATAATGGAAAGAATCTTTTAAGTTGAATGCTCTGGTGAAATAGGTTTGGTGCCACTGAAATATTCAGTGACTAAAGATTGAAGTTAAGGTAATTAAGAACTTTAAGATGTTTACAGTTCAGTATCTGTAGTGACTCTCAAGCTAATAGTAAAATTACTGAATTCTCATTTATTGGTGGCTTTGTTTTGGACTACTGAAAGGCACATGGGATTTTTATCCTATGAATGAATTTGGTACTTAGCAAGATGTTTCAAAAACAGTGAAACAAATTGCCAGGCCAGTGTGATTGAATCTTTGTATGCATGTGTCTCTTCAGATATTTCTGCAGAAGCCAAGAACAGAAAGCATGTCACAGATGTTGATAAATCCTAGTAGCTAATTATATTTATTCCCAAGTTGTGTTATTTTTCAAAACTTCAGAAATAATGAGGATTAGGTAAGTGATCAGTTATGATGCTACCTGAACCAAGAACAAACAAATCCCAAGGTAGTGAGGGTTATGAGGGGACTCTTAGGCTACTAATTTAAAGATGTAATTAGGAAGCAAAAATTGAATATTCTTGACATACTCTGGCTCCATATGCCAGGTAAAACCAGCAGCATCATATGCCCTCAGAATGTGAAAAGTCAAATATAGTTTGCTTCCTTCAGAGAACTATTCTTTAATTCCTCTTGAGTTCTTTTAGCAAGTTAAAAATGCTTTAAGTAGTAATACCTTGTTGTCTGTCATAATACCTAATTCCACACTTCTCTTACAGGCACTGTTTGTTGAACTTTGTGGGCCTAAATGTGACTTTGAATCATCGGCCTCAGACAAAGTGTTAGTGCAGATGATAAGGGCCCATAACAGTAGGGGAGTGGTAAACTGCTGAAGAGAACCAATTAGGGTTATTCCTCTGGCAACCAGCAAATAAATTTTTCCTTAATGAGTCCTTAGTGAAAATGGTATTTACTATGATATGCTGCGTGACCTGGCTGACTCAACAAATAAGAAGCAGCCCAAGCAGATCTGTTAGGCTAGATGCAGCACACAATTTCATAAATCTGCCTAAGCCTAGAGAGCAGAACATTTATTAATTTATTATTCTTTGATGTGAATGCTTTATTATCTATTTTGTGACATCAGTGTATGTGGCATGTGAGAAATGGTAGAGAAAAGTGACTTTGCTCTAGGGAACAATATGTAATTAATGTGAAGGGTCTGCTTTGTGTCCTGAAAACCAGGCACAGAATGATGACTGCAAACCTTGGCTAGCTGTGAAGCTGTAAATACCCTAAGCAGAAAGGGGATTGCATTTTATGGCATTCTTGGTACTCACAGTTTGAGGATTTAACACTGAATGAAAATTGTGCTGTGCAATGATGAGCCACCCATTGATGATTCTGAGATGCCATGGAAACAGAGGTACCCTTATTAGGCTTTGCAATTTGTGTGTAAGCCAGAGATAGGTGTGTCACTGGGAATCCTCCACAGGCTGTACTTCAAGAGAAACACTGAGAGAGAGGGAGAAGAAAAATCTGCATTGAAAGAGAGAAAACATGAGTCAGCCAATTAGATGAGGGAAATGCAGTGGTGTCGGTTCAGAGGACTAACTTATTCTGCTGTTGCTTCATGCGACTTGTTGGTGTCTCCCAGGTCAGGACATAAGGTTTTACCTGAGTGAACAAACATCTCCGAACAGCATTATTATAATTCGGGAGAGAAAACACAAGGTATTTGGTTTGTGTTGCAGCATAGTCTTCTGGTTTAACACTTTGCCCCAGAAGTTGTAGAAATATGAGAAAGCACAAAGAAGCTACTGAGAGGTGTATCAGTGCTAAAATCGACAGTTTTATTTTGTTCTCTGGGATTTTATCAGGTCCCAGCTCTCTTGAGTTAGTTTAAAGGAAAAATAAACTCATATTGGTAGTGCTGGACAGAGCTGCATTGACAAGACTGGAAAAGCAATTCTTTGTGCTCCCAGCATAGGTATGGGACTGGGAAGCACTGGCCTCACCCACATCAGCACTCCCCTGGATGGAGATGTGGAGGGAGAACAGCACAGAGAGGTTGTGGGAGTGGTGATGCCTCTTTCCTAAATGACTGTATTTGCTATAGGTGGCAAGGTTGATGGCACCAGGGGAAGGGGCTGCAGGGGTGGCCTCCATGACAAAAGGCCAGGGGCTGTCCTCTGCCTGTCACAGCTGGTTCCAGCCAGCTCCAATGGATCCACTCCAGGCACAGCTGAGCCCCACAGCCAAGCTGGTGGGACCTCAGGAAAAGCTTGTTTAGGAAAGGGGAAAGCACCGCCCTAAGGCAACTGAGGGGAAAATTGTGTGAAACAGCAGAGGGGAGACCAAGGTCAGAGGAGAATAGGAGGAGGTGCTCCAGGTGCTGGCAAATAGATTCCTCTGCAGCTTTTGGAGAAGACCATGCTGGAGCACATATCCACAAGGCAGTCCATGAAGGACACCACATCAGAGCAGGTGGGTCTGCCCTAAAAGAAGCTGCAGCCTGTGAATACCTCACGGAGGAGTGGGTAGTTGCTGAAGGGCTGCAGCTTGTGGGAGGATCCAAGTTGGATCAGGGGAAAAGTGTGAAGAGGATGGAGCAGAAGAGAGGAGCTTTTACAGACTGAGCACAGTCCCCACTGCCCATCACCCTGTGTCCCGCAGAGTCTGAGTGATGGAGAAGGAGTTGGGAATTAAGTACAGCCTGGGGAAAGAATGACATGGGGGGCAGGCAATATTTCAATCATTTTGGTTTTGCGCTTTGCTATCGCATTCTACATTAATTGGCAATAATTTACGTTATTTTTCTCCACACTGAGTCTGTTTTACCCATGACAATAACTGGTAAGTAATCTCTCTGTGAGTTGAGCAAAGAGTTTGCATTTTGTTTTCTACCCCTGTCCTGTTGAGCCTGGGTGGGTGTCTGGCTGCTGACCAAAGTCAGCTTACCACAGTGAGGTTAAACAGAGTTATTCCACCTGAGCTTTCCAAATTGACATAAGTACTCAAGGCTGGTCATTTTTAGGGATAACTAATATTAGAATGTGTGGGTGTGGACCACAGCTGATACTTGGTAAAACAAAAATCCTTGCAAAATTAAACCTCTCTCCATTTGAAGTAGAATCACTCCAGAGGTATTTAGCCAGAACTTGCCCTGAAAAGACAGATGAAAATACATTGTGCAAAGGGCATTATTATTATTTCAAATTCTGTAGGTTGTGTACAGCTGAGCTAAGATTAGGGGCATGAGGAATTGTATTTGAGCAACATCCAGAGTGCCTTGCATTGCTAAAGTTTTTGTCTGCTAGAGAGGGATTGCATGAATCAAAAATTTTCCTTGTCTTTACTCATATGATCACATCTTGAGTTTAACCAATTCCAAGGATATTTCCTCACTTTTGACTACTTGAAACTGAAAGAGATATGGTTCTGTGGATGTGACAGGCTATTAATTCAAAAGGGTAAAAAAAAAAAAACAGAAAAAAGCTTTATTAAAAAAGATATGCCATAAAAATAATCACAGAAAATGTTTGTGTCCTCAAAAAAAGTGCTACCCAAATGGGTGTCTGTGGCATTTCACAACACACGGTTTGTACAGATAATATCTGTTGTTCCTACCAGAGTTTGGGGGGGAAAAAAGCTCTATTATAGCATTTGAGTTGTTTCATCATTCTGAGATAATCAGTGAAGGAAAAACACCTTGTGTCTTCAAGTTGAGAAGGAGTCAAGAAATGTCATATGGGGCTGCTGTCAGATAGGGGAAAAGCAGGATGACATTTGCAGGATGTTGGAAGCTGTCTGCCATAAGAGGTTGTGTTCTGGAGGTTAGGCTTCTTTTCCACCATTGCTAACATGATCCAGGTTTGAACCAATGGAATTGTTCAACAAAGGTGTTGTGTGTAAAAGGAAGGTTTTAAGCTTGAAGAGTGAATGGAGGTGAGATGGACACCCGTCCAGAGGTGTTCAGGAACCACTTCAGAGCACCTAGCAGAAGCTTTGTGTTGATATCGGAAGACAAACTTGTTTAAACTTCAAACAAACAAACAAAGATAAAATATATACAGGGAGCATTGCCTTGGGACCATCTTATCTTACTCATTACTGATTTCAACTCTATCACTTAGAATAAAAAGGTTTGTTTCCCACTGTTGACCCTCTTAGCTTCAGACATTGACCATCTGATAACACCAGGCCTGTTTCTGCATGTAAAACCACAGGGGTTCCTTTTCCAAGACTGAATAATGGGAAAAGACTTACTTTAATTGTTGAGGTTGTCGACCTTTGAAGGGAAGCCTAACTCAACACAAAGGCAATGTAAAGGACTTGGAAAATGTAAGGAGCAACACTTCTTTTGTTGGAGCCAAGACAGCTTTTGTTATTTATTTTTATCTATTGGTCTTTGGATTGTACAGCAGGTCAGTAGTGGCTTTGGCCCACTTGTCAAAATTGGTGAGGTGGATGTTATTTCTGGCTTCTTTATGGGTAAGAACAGGGCTGGACATCAACGTGAATGTCAGGGTTCAGTGGAGACACCCATGGAAATCTGACTTTTCTTGGATCTGTCTCCTACCTTCAGTGAAATGGATTGGGGAGAGGCAGCAAACTGATTAGAAAGGGCCAGATTCATGTCTTCATCTGTTCCGTCTGGAGGTCAGTCAAAGTGTATTTATGGAAGGCTGGCAGTACTTTCTCTCCTTGTAACCAAAGAAATGAAATTACCCCAACCCATTACTGGAATAAAATGTTGATCTTCATTGCAGATGCATTTTTAGATTAGATCTGTGGTGTTTCTTTGTACATTCTGGCATGTTGCTTTGCACCTGTAAGTAATCTGTCTTGCTGGTATTGCTTGCAAGTAGTCTGGAATAGTTCAATTCCTTGTAGTAAGTAATGAGCTCCATTGCTTAAGAACACTGGAGGAGATATGTGGGGAGTTACTACAGAACTTAAAACTGAGCAAGAGAAAGCTCATCTATACATGAAGCAAGATTAATTTCATTAATTACCTGATTGTAGTTTCCTAATTTTGACTTGTTCTTTCAGGTTTTTTGATACTGTATTGCCTACCAGGTTGCAATATTGAACATTTTGATTGCTAATATTAATACTACTACTATTTCAGGAGCAGAGTTGGGCTTTAAGGACTGTCTTGACTAAGTCACAATAGATATGAAGCAGTGATGTTTTTGGATTTTTTTATTCTTCCTGGCAGAAGTAAGGGTGTTGGTAGACACACCTAAAATGAAACAGCTTTAATTTCTTTCTGTAACCACTGGTTGAAGAATGAGTCCCTTAAGAGTACAGAGAGAGAGAAGAGTTCCTTGGGTCTAAAGAACACACCAAAGAACACATTTTTGTGTATATTTAGAAAATGTTTGTTTTTCTCTATGCATTTCAAGTGATTCGCAGCATGGTTCTCTCATGGTGCATGCATTCAGCTCAGAGGAAAAAACAGACGGTTTGAGCCCTCAAATGTTTGCTCCTTTGTAATCCTATCTACAGTCATTTAAGATCAAGCTGAAGTTTAATATTAAAGTAAATGTTGTTAACCCTGGAAAGTAAACAGCATGAGAGTGAGTAAGCATTTTCCCATCAGGAAAGTGGATAGGAGGAGAGCAAAAAACCTTGAATAAAATAATCAAGAGAATTAATTGTTTCTCTTTTATGTACCTAAGTATTTTATTCTGTGTTTCTGAACACTGAACATTACATGGTCTTCCAGGGGAAAAGTCCTTGTAATTCAGACCTTACAGTGTTAAGGAAAGCTGATTTTATGTTGGGAGTTGGACTGAGAAAGAATATTGACAGAAAACTGTTCCCAGGCAGGGAGATGCTGCACCACACTGGAACGTGTGCAGGTGATTGCTGACAACAGCAATTGTCACAGCGCCATCTGAAGCAGCCTTGCATCTCATGCTTGGTGTCTGAAAGGCACCAGGTACATCACTGGGAATCTGTGCACTCTGTTCAGGTCTGTTTGCAAACACAGGAAAGACTGGACTTTACAGGGGGAAAAGCTCCCATCCCAAGTTTCATCCCAAGCTTAGCTGTAACCTAACTTAGAACTACTAAGTTCACTTCCTACATCTTCAGTCTTGAAGGTTTTTAGAGATCAGTGGTGGAATAACTAGACTTTTCCACGTGAACTAATGTTATAGTGATTATTACAGGGCAAGTATGTTTCTTCCTTTATCAGTTCTCCAAAAATAGAAGAACATATCCAGGGAAACTGAAAAGCATTTCCTACAGAAAGGAGAACCATTCTTAACCTAAAGAACACTTTCTTTCTGGAGCTTGTTTAACATACTGATTTAATAGTCCCATATTCTTTATAAAATGTGTAAATTAAATCAGTTTTATTTATTTTGGTGTAACTCTCTTATGTTTTCATTTTGTTAATCAGTACTTAACATTTTTTAAAATGATGTGTTCTTGTCTTTCATGTTATTTTCTTTTCACATCTTATTTTTACTTTTAATATTTGCTACCTCTTCCATGCACTTTGACTCTTTTTTATTTGTTTTATACACTGTATTTTATGATGCTTGTAGGTGATATTCAGGACTGAAGGTGCCAGTAGTTAATCCTTATGTTAAATTTAGTGCATATTGTTCTCCAGAGATATAAAAGAAATTGTTTGGCTGTTGAAGCTCTCAGATAAAAGCTAAAGTGACACACCTATGTCATGCATCACATCAACCTGTTTTGCATGCCACTGTCATCCTACCCATAGTAGTGCAAGATTAGATTCAAACCATGCAAAGCAAACAGGACAGGTATGTTGCTGCCACTTTGAACTGTGTGTATCACATTGACTCTGCTGTCAGATTTGCTTAAACTGAAAAATAAGCAGTGCTTGTGGTCTTGGTCACCTCCCAGCCACACTCAATAGCTGTGGTAGCGTTTACTGCTCTGTAAAATTGACCAGTGTCCACAGCCTACCCACTTTGTTATTAATATAACTGTGGAAATTAGTCATTCCTTAGCTCTTGGATTGAGTTCAGATTTGTGTAATTTCTATTACATACTGAACCACCTTCTCCTACTCATCAGCCCTCACTACAGTTGCTGACAGTCTGGCTGGAATTACCCCTCTCAGAGAACTCTCTCCAGCAAAGACAGCTCTAACTGAGCACATTCTTTGGCCTTTCACTGACACATGGCTTTATTTTGAGCTGTCCTGCATGTTGTCACACATAGAAGCAATGATTTGATTCTGAATTGTCAAGTTACCAAGAGCAGTTTTTAAAAGGAGAAAGTTTTCTTTGGATTTAGATTCCCTAAGACCTTGCTTTTTGGAGGTTTTTTTTCCACATTTGGAGGATATCTTGTCTACTTCTGTGTAGCTATTTTTAGTGCAGCTGGGGAATCTGTGGGTCATTGTGTCATATTCTCTCAGCTTAATCTGCTGTTACTTATGCTAATGAGGCTTGTGGCACTGGGCTTTTGCTTCACTTTGCCATATTGTCAGTTCTGCAGCAGAAGCCAAAGGTGACACTATCCACTTCAACTGTGATGCTTTTTAAGCACATTTTGCTTTTCCTGTGATGTAGACCCAGAACTCTGCAAGTCAGAGTGTCTCAATCTCCTCAAAAGAGCATGGATTTACAGCCTCCAATTTATTCTTCCTAATGTCTGAAGTCCTATGAAGCTTGTCTAAACTTGCTAGAAGAGTAGAATTTTTTTTTTTTATAGAATCATAGAATGCTTTAGATTGGAATGGACTTTAGAGATCATCTAGTTCCAACTGCTCTGCTATGGACAGTGACATCTTCCACTAGATCAGCTTGCTTAAAGCCCGATACAACCTGGCCTTAAACACTTCCAGGGATGTAAAGACTTACATGGAGATTCTGGAAGTCTGGAGAAACTGAAATAAGAAAACACTGATAGGTAAATACTTATATACATACACATGTATTCCCTCTTCTTATGAGACAATTGTATTTCATTTTATGTCAGGATCTTACCTCTGAAGGACTCTGGTAATTTGTAATCATGGGTGTCTTCTGTTTGGTTTTGTATCTTCTTGTTTCCCTCTAGTATATTGACCTAAAGAGGGAGAGGAGCAAAATTTGGAAACTCTGCTTGTTGTGCCTACTCTACATGCCTTTGCTGACCCTGTGAATACCAACTAGCCAGAGCCTTACTAATTTGTTCAGCTTTTGCTTGGGTTACACTAACACCACAAAATATAGCTCATCTCTGCTAAGTTTAGATAAAGTCTCTTCTCCTCATTTTCATTTTTCTGAAGTGATGCGTTGAGAGATGCCAGTTTCCTACAAGCTAAATGCAGTCAAAACCTAGGGGGTTTGCAGTCTGGCTTTTGCTCCAACTTTTGCATCCTCTGAACTAAAGGATATGTTCAACCCTGTAAACCAAACTTTTCAATCTTTTGCTAGAGCTCCACACATCGTACTCTGGCTTTTGACAAGGAACTGTTCAAGGTTTTAACCTTGATTGGCCTTCGACAAGTACACAGAAGCCTTTAGAGTCCCCAGGCAGAGTCGTTCTTTTCCTCTTTTCTCTCTGTGTCTTTCCAATTTTTCTGAGCCTTGCATTTTGTGTGGTTGTTGTCACTGAAAGCAGGGACAAAGGTGCTATTTGTCTTCTCCTACTCAAAGCAGGAGGAGAGCAGATGCTTGTAGGAATGGTGCTAATAATCTGTGGTAGGAATGGCAATAGGTCTAGTAGGAAAGATCCCTGGCTGTCCATGTTTTCCACTGCTTTAGGGCACAACTACGGTGTGCAGTGAAAAGAGCCATGCCAACTCCAAATGAGCCAAATCTGGAACTGCAAACTGTTTAGCTGTGTTGCACAGGAGGATGGTGGGGTTGCCAGGCCTGCAGACTCACGAAACATTCTGCATCCTAAGGATTTGTCTTATAATCAAAGGAAATGGGATGTGTGTGGGGAATCCCAAGAAAGTGCTCTGGAAAATTCATTGAAACTGTTGTGTGTGTGCACATCACAGACTCACAAACAGACAGACAGATACTGCCATCCAACCATATTCATAGTACTCTCAAAGTCGTTTCCTGCCTGGAACACTTTAAATGTGGTAGCCATGTAATGATCTCAATTTAGTTTGAGGCTAAAAAATTAACTGGAAAGCTATCATCACATGTCTAGTAATAAATCTCCAATGCAATATACTTCCTAATTTCTGCTGTTGCCTTTAAGTTAAAAGTAAATAAAAGCAACTCCCTTTAAGCTCAGTTTCCCCTCAAATTGGCACCACTTCCAAGTGCAGAAACAGAACTGAATGTGTTTATGGCAGTCTTGATAATTATGGAATACAAGATTAACCTGGCCAGGAAAGATAAATATCTTGGTATTCACTGCAGTGATAAAATGACTTTGGAATGCAGCCTGACAGAGTGGCAGATGAAATTTGATTTTCCTAGCTATACATAGCTCACAACGGGCCTCTGTAATATTTGTTACAGAGTCTAAATGTCCTGAGAACCTCAGAACATTGCAGCAACCTCAGTCTTTGTAGCATGGATAGTTATTCTTTTGCAATATTTTATGGGAAAAGCATATACTTTTAATGCTGAAAATAGGTAACAATCTTTGAAAGATGTTAGAAAAGAGAAAAAGACTGGATTGAGCTGTAGAACATGTTTTTTGTCTTAATTGTGAATTAGAGCTTTCACCAAGGCCATGTATTCCAGATCTGTCTAAATAATTGAGTTGTATTGGTATTGTATAACATGCTCAGTCTTAGAAAAAAGAATAAGTATAGTTCTTCCAGGAGGGAAGATCAGGTTTGTCTGAACTGTGACTGACTTCCAAAAAAATAGGTTAAATATATATAATTTGTGAAGAAAAATACTGTTATCTTCTCCCTATATTGTGGGTGTAAGTAAGATGATACATTGGTGGAGAAGTCAGAACAGTTGCTGATTATTTTCTGGTCTGGGTTTTCTGTGTCAGCAAAGTACTGCTGAAAAATATCTGCTCTCTGTTAGTTCCCAGTGATGTCCTCTATATATGGAGAGAAGTTTCACAGTTACATTTATTAATTTTCTCAAGTAAATAAAAGTCTTTCAACAGGTTCCTCTTGAAGGGAAATCTTCAGTAATTTCAGTAATTTCTAAAATCTTTGCCTCAAGTCTTCAGTGTCCCACCACCAACATTTGCAGCAAGTCCCTGGCGCTGAATTTGTGTTCTGTAATACACTCTTCTTTTTCCATCTGAGGTGAAGTACACGGATCTGAACTACATATGCAAAAGGGGTCTCACAGCAGCACTGTGTTCTTTTCCTGTGCCCTGTCAGCCTCTTTCTGTGTGAGTCAGAGAATTTAAGGCCAGGGAGGACCATTAGATCATTCCATCTGACCTTCTGTAAAAACCAGACCATTATGTTTTACACAGGTACCCTTTGTAGACCCTGGTAGCTTCTGTTTGGCTAAAGCAGCTCTTGTAAAGGCACCCAGGAAAGCAGCAACAACTGCTGTGTGCCTTACTGCTCTTGGCAGTGAGGCTGCACTGGTTAATCACCCTTTCTAAACAAATACACCTCACAAATACACCTTCCGTAGCTGAAAACTTGCCTCAGTCGTTCAGCTCACTCAGCTGGCACGCACTGCTACCTGTCACTACAAAATTTTTCATTCTTAATTTCCACAATGACTTCGCTTGGCTTCATCCGTTCATTGACTTTGTCAATCGATGTGTTGTTTGATGACTGTGATTTCTGCATGTTCTTGGCCAACATTTTTCTGTGATCTCTCCACGAATACGTCTCTCAATTGCCTTCACTTGATAAATGTGTATTTCCCTGGTTCCCATCCCTTTACAGTGGAGTGCTTCCCCTCGTCTTGCATTCACTGTGTGTTCGCTACACAGTGAGCGGTGCCTTACACCTCCTCTTCAGCTGTGCATACAAACACTTCTAATTATAATAAAATTAAAGACCTCATATTTGAGACATGCTTTTGTAACTTGTACTTGAAAATAATGTTTCATCAAGAAACTGTGACCTGTAGCTAACTGATTGAAGTGATTAGAAACAACTCTGTTTTGTGGCTGTTTTTTTCTTTTGAGGAGAGAATGGAAGGGTTTGTGATGACAGAAAATCTGAATTATCGTATTTCTTAATGCATGTTGGAATTCCTAAAAGGACAAACAGTCATTTTCAGAAAGTTGTGCTTGAGGTTTGAGTCTTGGATTAATAGCCCAATTGTTTTCCTGGCCTCTTCCAGTGTCTATCTGCACATCAACCTAAGGTTTTCTCCACCTTCTGAGGTGCATCCAAGTCATTTTGCTCTTGAACTACATTAGTGCACACACAGACAAATCTGAGAAGGCTCTTATATTGGTATTTTTTGTCATTCCACGTATTACACAATGCTTTTTTATTTCTTATTCCTACAACCCATTGTAGAAGAATGGTTTTTCAAAATAGTTGCTGTCAGCTTCAGAAGGTGATCTGAAGCTCTGTGTGTACTCACTACTGATGCCCACTGCATCCTGTGCATTTTTTTTTAAAATCGTTGTTTCTCCCACATCCCAATGGTAAGTGAAAGATGAGAGGGGTGTGTGTGGTCTGTCATGGACATGGACTTGGTTCATGAACCTTTAAGCTCATTTTAGCATCCCAGCATTCATATTTCAAGTGTTAACAGAGTTTTATTAGGAATTAAAAATGTTTTATTATCAATTAAAAGCCCCCCCTCACATTACTATAATAAACAGCTTTGTTGACTAGTACTTATTCTAATGATTGGGCACTTAATTTAAGAAAGACTGGCAAATCATTTCACTGATTTCTGAGAGCTTAAGGACCAATAGAGTTAGAGTTATTGTTTGCTTTCCTTCTCCTAGAATTTGTTTTGATGCTGGATACTGCCTTAACCAGACATTGGAGACCAACGTTTACTTGCTCCTGCTCAGAGTTTGTGTTGATACGTGAATCAGCAAAACTCTTGAGTATATGAAAACTCAGTGTGTGTCCTGAGCTTTGAGTGCATACTTTTTTTTTTAGAAGAAATCCTTGTGCTGAGGCTTATGGAGTTTGTAAAACCTACACAACAAAGGTGTTATTCTTATCTGTAAGCTGTACAGCATCCAATTCAACAATCATTTTTTATTCATGAGCTCAATTGTCCAAATAATTTTCATGCCTTTTATGCTTAGAGTGTCATAATTCAGTATGATTCTTTGATACAATGGTCAAAATATGCTCAAAAATTATTCAAGCATTCATGATGCTTGAAGGTGTTAACAGAGCCCTTCGTGCATCTTTTACAGTATGTATCTGAAGTCCTTTTGTTTTAAAAATACTTTTCCAAATTATGTTGTTGGTAATGAGGGTGTCACCTCAGCAAGGTTTCAGCTGTGACACTGCACAGAGTTGGGCCACATTAACACAGAAACACTTCACCAAGTTCCCAGAAGGGATTTAAATCTTAGTGCAGGTATTGTGTGATATTGAAGCTGACAGGTTATTTGCTTTTAGCAAGATTAATTAAGTAGGGGTTTTTTTGAATTATTTTATTTTTGGAGAAAAGATAGGAGTGTTTTGCAGCAGTCGTTGTTATAAGGTCAGAAATTTCTCTGGACGAAAGCCTCTGCTGCTGAAGACACTGCTGAAGACAAATACTGTTTGGGAGAAACTTGGAAAAAAACTATTAATATGCCTTCAAGCCTCTCACTTCCCCATAAGCTTTTGAGGCCCCAGTTGAGCTTCAGCATGGTTATTACCAACAACGTCAGCCTCTTCCTGTGTTGTCTCTCGCAGGCAAATACGAGCTCCCTTTGTCAGTACTCTGAGCGCAGATTTGTTTACTCTGACCAAGCTCCAGATGCACTAAAACCTGGGCATGCTAACACAGTGATAAATAGATCTTACTAGGTTTAGTACTGTGGCTTTAACACCTTTTTTTCCTTTTAACTGGCTTTGTAGTATCGTGGCTCAGCTACTCACCAGGGCCATACAAGTTGCATTTGGCTGAGGGCACTGGCAGAACAAGTTTGTATGTGCCTGGAGAGCAAGCAGCAGGGGATTGTGTTTGCCTTGGAAGACCTTGCTGATATATCCTCAAGAAAGTGAATTTCCTTGAGCTCTGCCTGTCAGCACTAAGGAGAAGGTAATTCAGAAAGGTCCACTGACTGCAAAGGCCAGTGGAGTTCATTCCCGAAAATTAGTTCTTGTGGGAGAATTTGAAATTTCTCCTAATGATAAGTGAGTTAAAAAGAGAAAATGGGACAAAGAAGAGAGAAGATGGAGAGGTGCAGGCAGGTGGAGAAAAGCTACAAGTACAGCAAAGAAAAAGGTGAGAGTGACAGAGAGATGGACAAGGGTTATTTTTTGAGCCATAGGCAGAATGTGGAAAATCTGCATCTGGGAATATTGAGATCCATGCAGAAGCCTACACCTTGGTAAAGTCTGTGAATTTTAAGCTTGAAAGGCAGAGAAAAAAGTGTTGTATTTCAGATTGCCTCAAAATCCCAGCCGAGTAAAACTATTTAGTGACTACTTCAGGTAATAGGAGTGTCTCAAATGACTTCCACCTACAAAATGCCACCAAATGGAGAGTTTCTCTTTAATAACTCATCTTGCTTTAACCGCAGCTGCTACAGGGGCCAGATATAGAATGATTACATTTTAAATATCAGGTTTCCAGGGTAGACCAACGATAAGGTAAAATGTCAGTTTGCCTAGTGCAAACACTTGACATATGTTGAGCAGAATAGGGAGTAATGAGACTGGAGACTGTCTCTTTGCTCCTGGTCATCTCTCTTTAGAATATTTGTCTGGGTGCGTGCTTGACAGGGACTAGATGGCTGGTACCATTTCATCTCCTCTGCTCAGAAAACATTCACCAGCTTAATGTACAGGGAGCTGAACTGCTGATATTCTGTATGAACTTGCTCATGGCTGGACTGTCAGAACTATTCTGCTGTGGCTTTAATGAACTAGCTGTGAGACCAATTACACCGTGTAAAAGATGGAATGGCTAATTAAACTACTGCAGTTGGTCAAACCTGAAGGCTACTGAAATACTAGGTGTGTATCTGGAAGTGAAGTGAGGCTGAAACACACAAGAGTTCTTTCTCTTCCTAGATACTTTGCTTTAATATGTCCAGATGAGATGAGAAACTGAGTAAATTCAAGAACATTTCCTTTTTAAGACACAAGGAGTTTACTTAATGATTCCAAACCTGCCCCTTTCATTCCTGTTTCTAATGCACCATCACTCTCACCTTTCTCACATCAAAGAAGAGATGAAAATGGCCCCCTGCAGAGATCATGAACACTGCTCTAATGGTGCTAGCAGTGAGAGGTTGATTTTTGGTTTAATACTTGGCCTGTAAGCAGCAACTGCCTGATTTCTGCCCTTTCCCACCACCACCTCTCTCTGGGGTGCAGGTATCTGTGGCAGTGCTGCAGCCCCACGTTGGGCTGGCATGTTTGGCTACTGCACCCGCTGTGGTGGCTGGATGCCGAGGGGACAGAGCGGGGGGGCTGCACTACCTCATTTTAGCTGATTGGTATTTTGGTGTCCCAGCTATGCTGTGCCTGTGAGGCAGGACTCATACTAACATCTTGTCTCATGGGAGTATTGAGGTTCCTTTTGGTCATGAGTTCCTCGCAGCCTGGTGGCCTGGTGTTACAGGAGCTCATCACATCTTTAAAAAAGGGGCTAGGCTCAAGAGGCATCCTCCTCCAGTGAAGCTCAGAGCACCCCTGCCCAGTTGGAAGGAGGGGGAGCACTGCAACAGCAGCACAGAAAAGGCAGACGTGTGCTAACACCAGAGGGAGAGACAAATCCCACCTGGTCAGGAGCAAGAGGTCAGATCCCACCTGGTCCCACCAGTGGTCAGGAGCAGGAGGTGCCACGGCACCACTTCTGGGAAGTTGCTTCCTCTCTCCCCTGGGAGCAGCAGCAGGAGCACTGCCAGTGCCTGACAAAACTGCCTGGGACAGGATGAGTCAGGCCCAATGGCTGTGCCAGAGAAGTCTCTGCTTAGCTTCTAAACTCCGGTAAAATCATCCACTGTGCTATTTTGCATCTCTCAAAACATCAGGACTGCATGAGAGGGGGAAGAACGAGAGACAAAGAGAGGGAGAGCAGGAGATGTGCCTGTGAGAATGGCAGAGAGCAAAAAATGGCTCTGTGTGTTCCCGTGCACTGTGCCTGTGTGGGGAAAACAAAATGTTTCAGTCTGTAATTACAAATGAAGCATTTAAAGGCATATCTTTTAATGCCTCTGTTTCCAAAGAAGCACTTTGAAGTTGGTGAGCAGAGAGGTAAGTATTTGACTGTAGGTTGAAAGTTATTCTAGGCACGATGAGTACCCCTAAAAACAAACAAAAAAGCCACACCACAGAACAAAACCAAACACTAAATCTAGTAACAGCTGGTGGTTTTCCAAGCACAATCTTGCAATAGCTGCTGGAGATAAGGAAAAAATCTAGCCTCAAAACAACCATTTACAACACTTGCATGTAACATCTACACCCTACCACCTAATGCTGGTAGTCCTTGCTTTTTATTAGTATAAATGCCCCTCCCCTGCAACAGGGAATGAGTGATAATGATTTGGATACAAGCTAGCATTAGTTTTATTTAGCATGTAAGTGAATACTGCTTTCAACAAAAAACCACCATAGAAACAGGTTTTGGGTTTTTTTTCAAATGAGAAACTATTTAATTTTCTTTTTGCATAATGTATATTTGAGAAAATTGAAATGTTTAGTCAAAAATGAATAAATGAATAAAATCTGGTAAGAATTGTTGTTTATTAGGCTATTATGTATCTTCATAGCATTATCATTTCTTCACTTCTTGGCTTTATTTGTAATTTTTCTCTTCAGCAGTAACATTAATTTTCAGTCCCTTCTGCTCTATGTGGGCTGTTGTCCAGTGACCTAAAAACTGACATGTGTTGCAGATTTTGAACAATTACTATTCACACTTTGGTGGGTACAAGGGGTTATTATTTAAGGAGTTGACATAATGTAATATTTTCTTTTATATATGTGTGTGTATTTATATATATATATATATATATGTGTGTGTCACACACACACTCTACATATGTAGTGTGTGTGAAGGTTGTCTTCTGTAAATAATTAGACATGAAGTTTATATTTGGGAAAACTGTAGTCTGGTGAGTGAGAGCAGGAACTGATGTGAACTGGAATTGTAGAAACTTAATTTTCTCTTTATCTGTTCTGCCTTTATGAGATGAGGTTGTCCTCTGCTGGCAGCGAGGCTGGGGTATCCATTTCCCCTGAATGTTTGCAGTTACTTGCATAAAAGAGAATCTGTGGCTTGAGTACAATTTCACTTGGCTGATGCAGTGTCCTGTGACAAAGTCAGTATTTTAAGATACCTGTGATGCTGAGAAATTTTAGTAGTTTTGGCATCAATAGACAGTTTGTGGCTGAAGCATATAAGCTCCCTGGGAGCAGTTAGGGACTTGGCCCATATAAATATATGAAACTATTTTGTCCTGTTTATTATGTACAAACACCTCCCACACCACCTGACCCCCCAAATCAACCAGTCACTGTCAGCCGCCGTGTGGTTGAGGATGCTGCATCTGAGACTGTCACTGCCACTCGTTGGAGGTTTGCCTTTGGAGGACCTGCAGAGCACAGAGCCTGGCCAGAAGGACTTTTATTAAGTTACAGTTATGATAGGCCCAGAATGCATAGCAAATGAAGCTATACAGCTTCAAATTATTTGTGTAGGAACTGTTAATATAAGCAGAAAAAAAGTAAAATATTTTTCAAATCATGAATTATGTAGATCCTGCAGATATTACTAATTTACAGGCAGCAGAATAGTTTTTAGAAAAGAATGAATAAATATTAAAAAGTCTCACTTTGCTTTTATATGAGGTTACAGAAGGCCTCATGTGATGAACTACTCTTGTTTACTTCTGTTCCAAGGGTATTCTCCCTCCTTTAGCCTAAATTTTCCAAATATAAGCATTCTACATACCTAATACACACGTTCTTTAATTTGATGATTTGATTATTCATAATTTGTTGCTTTTTTCCAGCTGTTTTGGGATGCTTAAATATTAACCAAGAGGGTTTTTCTTCCCAATTTGCCACATGAGCATCGTTATAAATAATACATTTTTTGTTTCCATATGTCAAGGATGTTTAGAAATAAACCTCTTTACTGCAGTAGTAGCTGGAAACTCAAACATGCAGCCGCCACTTGGTTAGATGTTCTTTTATCAGAAACCCAGCTGTTTGATTAGTTCTATTTAGAAGATGCTGGAGGCACTGATGCTCTCTGAACACCTCTCTGCTCTTTAATGAACACTTCGGAATCCTCCAGCAACACGGAATCAAAGTCTGATTGTCTAAGCTGTCATGGGTAGCTCTGTCAAAGGGGCACTCATTTGCTGTGCTCAAGTTGACTTTAACTTGTCAGATGACACAGGTCCCCCTCTTTACAAGACTCCATCTTTATAGCATAAGCTTATTGCTCTCATCCGAAACTCCTTTTTGGGGCTGTTCACTTGAACCACAGACAGGAAGGACGTGAGGATATTTAAGAGACCATTTGTCATGTAAGTTGTGCCAGCACGTGAATCCTGTAGCACCAGCAGCACCTCTGCTGTCACACTGATAAGAGCAAAGGCAGGTATGGTCTGTGATAAGGGACTGTGACCACACAGCAGGAGCACCCAGTTACACATGTGGTTTCAGTTTCACCTTGGTGGAGGCTTTGCTCCCGAGGTAAATAAACCCAGACGTTATCTCCGGTAGCCCAGATGCAGACAGAAGGCAAAGCCTTGCATTGATGCGCCTGACACAGTACAGAATAGGTAATGAATTTTCCTGCATAAAGGCAAGGCGTGGATGGGCAATTAGGTGTGATGATTAAGTAATTCTGTAACCTTGCTTACCCTTTTAAACAGCGTGAAGAAAAAAGGTTGCATTAGAAAGCAGACTAGAAATTGGTCTGGTACACACAAAAGCTAATTTGTAAGGAGAGGGGGAAAAAAAATTGTGCCACTCAAACACTCTGCCTGTATTGAGAAAATGAGATCAACAGAGGATTCAGAGAGAGTGCCTTAAAGAGCAACAACATTTAAAACAGTTAATTCACAAGTACTTGGTAGAACATGTACAACTAACACACAGCTAATACAAACTTACAGAAGTTAGTAAGAAAAACTGCTCCTTTTTCTCTTCCTATATCCAAAATACCTGACAGTGCTAGCATCAGACGGGTCTGTGTTTTGAGTTTTTTACATTGCAGAAGGAATTGAAGTAGTTAATAAATTGCCTGATAATGTTTAGTTCTGTAATGGCTAAATCATGACAGGAAAAGATTACATGTGAGTTAATGGATGCAGTATTTATATCAGCCCTGAAGGGCAACACGAAGAAAACATGCACATTAACAAACAATTTAATACCCAGGAAGTGCAAAATAAACTGACTCCATAGAAACCCTAGGATTAGTAGGGATAAATATAACTTTAATTCCGTATTTGGCTAATTCTACAATGCGTTATGAGGTTAACCTGTTGCTGTGTGTTTGGGTGATTAACCTGTTATACATGGTAATTAGCCTTTTAGTTATTGTGTCTGTAAATCATTTTTCACTACGTGCTTGCTCTAGGCTTGTGGACAGAAAAGCAAACCGGTCCTTCATGCATATCCCTAGACTTGGCTCTCCTTGTAATTCTTCCTCTGTCCTCTGGTTCTGAAGCTGGTCTCAATTTTGGCTCAATTTCCATCCCAATCTTTTGTGCTTCTGTCATTCTCTACTATGACTCATGCAGTTCTTTGCTCAGATGTGCAGATTATCCGAGATATTTTCTTCTTCAGCTTAATTATTTTAATAGTGCTTTCAGGTTCCATTGAGTGAAATTAGACATTAAGTTTCAATCTACTATTAAACAATTTTAATAATATTTTGGATATTAAAGACATTAACTTAAATATTAGCAAATGGTAGACTCTTTCAATGAGACTTGACTTTTTTATTGAAAAAGTAAATGTTTCATGTTTATTGGATATTTCTTTAGAAAATTGACAGTGTTGTATGGTTTCTCTTTTCATGTAACAGCTGTGTCCAGGATGCTTAGCAAGATATTATGTGTCATCCACAGCATTTTGTTATGTGCTGAAGTTCCCTTGTAAAGCTGGCCTTTCCATTAGAGTAGATCAGCGTGCTTTAGTCATCAGATGCCTATTACAATTATTTTATCACTTTTTTTTTGCCCAGCAGAGTAATCACTTTCTCATTGATCTGGACATGCAGCTGATAGATGGATATAGGGATGGGCTGTAAGCAGCAGGCTCCAACTGCATTAGATTGATGTATCAGGCAGCTTCCAGCTGGGTGTGATAGGAAGATTACAGGGCTCCAACTGTATCTCTGTACAACCTGAAGTAAACCATGTAAAACCCATCTGAAAGATTCAGCCTTGAATCCTCCAGGACTTCCCCTTACAGCGGATGCAGGAAGTACTGAAAAGGGAAACCTTAATTTTCAAAGATACTAAAGTTCACCTCATCATCAGCTTACATGCTGTGCTTCTGTCTGTAGGTACCGATCTTTGAGACAAAAATAAGGTATTAAATTACCCAGAAAAACTTTCCCACTTTGTTTCCAGGTGCACAAGTTATTTTCCTTAATAATAGTGACAACAGGTGATATCGATAACAACAAAATTGCCCAAGGAAGTGTCAAGTGCCACAGTGTTCCCATCTTACTCTTGATTCTCCTTTTTTTGTCACCTGCAGTCTCTGTCCAGAAGTAATCCCAAACACAGGTTTCTCTTTCAAAAAGCCAGATGGCTACAAGAGACATGGTGACAAATCTTCTGGCCTCTTTTATATCCTTTTATAAAATACTATTTTCATTGACTATATTTAGTATAAACTATCTGCTTGTGTGACACGTGTGAAAATTACACTGTAAGAGACACCACCAGTATATGAATTGTCTTATTTTCCTTCTGTACTTCTGGTCGAATTTTAGAAAACATTTATGCAGCATAATTTAATGTTTGTAGGGACAAAATTTTGTAATTGGATACCAGTCACTGAAGATTGGTCAAAGAAAAACCAATACAAATATTGACTAGTATGAGAGTGCTAGAATGACTTAAATATTTGGTTTTTCTTCCCAGACAAACTTGTATTTCATCTTGACTTTAGCACCTAACTTCTCTAATGAATTTGGCACAATGTCATACAATTAATTTTATTTGAAATCGAATGTTCCGAGGTTCAGAATGAACCCACGTGTCCACATGGTTGGTACAAAAATAGCACCCTTAACATAATATTGTTTTTTCTCATTTTTTCTTTCCCACAGATCTGTCCTTTTGCAGTCTTTGCTTGAGACTGTGCTGTTTACTGAGTCACTAACAAATACAGATTTCTGGTTTATTTGAGGCTCTGAGAAATACAAAGCAGTGTAATATATGCAACAGAAACACTTGTGTAGCGTAGTTAATCTATTTGTAAAGGTTTGGGGTTTTTATGGGAAACAACATTTTTGTTACACTAGTACTGCTGCAGTTTAATGTAAAGAATTCTGTAAAATTCGGCAAATAGTTAGAAGATCTGGAAGAACAGATTTGAGCTTGGCAGGATCCCATGGGAAGCTGCCCTGGAGGGCAGAGGGGCTCAGAGCACAAGGACAGCCCTTCCCAACCTGCAGGAAATCCAGCAGTTGTGGCAGGAGGTCAGCACAAGCAGAGCTCACATATAAAAATAAGTGTACCAAAGGGGGTAGAAGCTGTGGGCTACCCAGGAGGAGCCCAGACAAATTGTCTAAGATGGCATGGATGGAGAAGGGGTGTAGGAAAGCCACAACTTAGCTGAAGCTGAAACTGGGAAGGATGTGAGGACCAAAGTCCAAGTTTCTGTGCATACCTTTCAGCAAAAGGAAGGCTAAGGGAAATGTGAGCCCACCCCACACAGGAGCAGGGGATGTGCTGAATGATTGGTTAGCTCAGCTTTTTCTGTGTCTTCCTGTTTTCTGCTGTTGAATTCTGCCCTTAGCTCAGCCTCTGAGCCAAGTGGCAGAGCTTGGGGGCGTGAAGAGTTACCTACAGTGGAGAAAGATCAAGACTGATGACCTCTAGGCCAACTGGACATCCCCAAGTCTGATAGACCAGGCAGAATGCACCAGAGAGAGGGGGAGGCTGACCGGGGTCACTGTGAGGCTACTCACTGTCATCCTCAGAGGTTCACAATGATAGGAAGGAGGCAAACATTGCCCCCACCCTCAAGAAGGACAAGGAAGAGGATCTAGGGAAAGTTATGCAGCAGATCCTCCTTGAAACCATTTCCAAACACAAAGATCAAGTAGGTGATTTGTAATAGCCAGCATGGAGTTACCGTGGGCAAGATGAGCCTGACCTTCTAGGTTGCCTTCTCTCAGGGGTTGGCTGGCTGTGTGGGTAAGGAGAGAGCAGGTGATGTTGCTGCCTCTGACTTTAGCAAGGCCTCTGACCTTGTCTTCCATAGTTTCCATCCAGAGAGATTGGTGAAATATGAGCTGGGTTAAAAGACGGGTGAGAAGTTGCTGAGAGGGATCAGGGGACATTTCATTGCTGTGCCTGATGGGGAGCTGTAGGACAGGCTGAGCCAGGCTCTTCTCAGGAGTTATATGGCAAAAGGAGGAGAGGCACCAGACATGAGCTACAGTGCAGAAGATCCAGATCAGGGGTAAGGAAAATGCTTTTCACTCTGAAGGTATCCAAACCGAGGGGCAGAGGCCCAGAGAGGTTGTGGGATCCCCTCCCTTGGCCCTGTGCAACCTGCTATAGCTGATGCTGCTCTAAAGAGGTCCCTTTAACCTGAGTCACTGTGATTCTCATCAATTTCAAGGAGTATTAAGACTTTACTTCCCTGCAGATTTGCAGTGGTGTAGAGGAAAACAACAGAGTGTAGTATCATTTCAAGAATAAAAGACTGGGCAAAGATGCTGTCTGTGCTGGGAGGCAGCAGACCAACCCCGAGTCCTGGGAGGAGCCAGATGAGCAGGTGTTACTTGACCTGCATATCAATCTGCCTGAGACAACAGCATCATTCCCCCTGTGTAAACACATGCAGCTTCTCACTAGGTAATTAGGGCTGGGTTTGTTAAGGTGAAGGAAAAACCGAGAAGGGGAGGATGAAAGCTGAGGGCTGCAGCAGTGATGTCACCACCTTCACTCCCCGTGGTATTCACAGCAGAGGTACCAAAATTCAGAACAAAAGCAGTTTACTGAATCTTCTATACATTTTTAGTAAGTCAGATTGAAACTTTAAGCTTCTGTGAAAACTGAGCTAATATAGTGTGCTTTGAAGAAATATCTGATGAGACTGTTGCACCAGATTATTGTAATTGCAAAGAAAGAGGAAAAGACTTGTAAATGCAGTAAAAATGAATAAACTTCCAATATGTACACCTAATTTTCTTATTCCTGGAATACTGCCTCAAGCCTTCCCAGAATAAAACAAGCATTATTTCTGAAGCTATAGCTAAATTGAAAGAATCTTTTGCCAAGCAACTATTTTGAGAATTTGGTTCATCTAAATGAAAAAAAAAAACCAGCCCAAAACCTAACAACTACATAACAGGTTTTGTAAAGTATCTAAAATTGATTTTCAGACGTGTGTCTAGGGCATAACAAGAAATTTGGATGTCTGAAGCACTTAGTGTATCCCAAAAAAGGGAATGGAGGGTTACTTTCTCTCACATATATGTGAAATATTCGCTCAGTGATAAAGGACTTGCCACCTAGTTTTGCTGCCTTGTGTGAGTAAACGTTTCCAAAGTTTCACAGTCTTTAGAAGTGAGCCCAAAAAAGTAAAAACTTTTGACTCTAAAACTCTGTTAGTTTTTCTCCCAGCCTTCAATCAAGTACTTTATAAATTTTCTGATGAAGATGTTATTCTCTCTGGGGAGTAATCAGTAGAAAGGCTAACTTAAAGCAAAACATTTCAAATAAATTTGAAATAAATGTCAGTTTAGGGCAAATGCTTTAAAAGTGAGATTTAAAATGAGTGGGCTAACAATAAACATTTGAAAAACAAAGTTTGCAACAAAATCACAACAGTACCCGCACTGAACTCTCTAAGAGGAAATTTAATTTGTGTTTGTTTCACTGTAATTTCTGGCTAATTCCTAAGCACAAGGGAATTAGTTTCAGTGGAACAGTAAGAATGAAGTATTAAAGTTTCATTGAGTTATCATGGGAGACTTAATTTGGCTCAAGTTCCTAAGACACTGCTCCTTTTTATCCTGTTAATTAGTTCCAGTAGGGCTGAATAGTATATTGCCTTTTCCTATGAGTGGTTGCTGCAGTGCTGTTGTCCCACACCCTGAGAACAGGTCTCAGAAATACCCCTTCAAGGTTGAGTGGAATTTTTCATACACATAGCTATTTATGTGGAGAAGCATTCAAACTTGAAGCCCAAATGTTTTCCAGGGAAATAATTCTCTGTCAAAGCTTGTAGCTATTTAAGATTTTTAATCAGGCTGAGATAAATTGACTGAAAGAAAACAATTTGCTTTCAGTCATAAAATCCGGCTGCTCTAGTAAGCACTAAGTTACTGAGTTTATTTGGTTGAAAACATAGGTGTCTATTTGTATTTATGCTCCCAAAATGTTCATATTATGAAGAAACACTTTCTGTCATTCAGAAATTCTGTACCATCCCTGGCAGAATTCCAGGCAAACTTATGGAGTACTTTTCAGACAAATATGATAGTAAACTAAAGCTGTCATATTAATTCATTTTACTGCTGAGCAAACTAGTTCAGGCTCGATAAGCATCTATAGTACATCTATTCTGAACTTGGTCCAATTCCTTATTTTTGGAACTAAAATAAAGTTCAAATCTTGAGGTCTTGAAACATTTTTCGCTTCTGGCAGACCTGAAATGCCAAGTGGCCAAGTACCACATAAGACTGAGCTTGTAGTATTTTTACCCTTGAAAGTAGTAAGGATTCGTAAAGGAAAGGTTTTGGTGGTGTGGGCTTTTTTGTTTATTCTTGAGGGAGAGGGGTGGTATGTGTTGAGGTTTTTCTTGTTTGGTTGGTTTGTTTAAGGTTTTTGAATGCGAGGGTTGGGTTCTTTTGATTGGTTTTGTTTTGGTTTTTTTTAATGCTGTTGGGTTTTGCTTTTCTTTTGTTTTGAGTTTGTTTCGGTTACTTTTTGTTTTTTGTTTTTTTTTCTGAAAGATCTTTTTTATCTTGGCAGTGAGAGCTAAAACTTCAGGTAGGACTTAGCCAGCATTCTGGATAACTGCAAACATATGGCACTGCTCCTGTGGTTTATCTGAGATCAGATTGTTTTGTACCTGAAAGATTATCTTGTGTAGATGGAAGAAGTGTTTATCTTTTCTATTTGTAGTGCACAGATGAGTTGTTTAAAACTATTTCTGTGCAGAATAGATTCTACAAACTGATTATAAATCATCCAGAGAAATAGTCATAGCATATGTTTTCCTCTACATGTTGTACCTGAGAATCCCTCATAAACTCTGAAAACATTGGCCGTGCAAGACTGTTATAATTGCCTATGACAAGCATGCTTAAAATAGCAGATAATTTCCATACATTTCAAGCCAAAATAGGATTTGAGAGATTAATATTTGTGAGTGATTAAGTGGTAGTTATGTATGGTGTACCTGCCATATGTGTTTCAGCACAGCAGTATGAATTTGGTTCAGTCTTCACATGATGGACAGGGTTCTGTTTATTTTGCCATTTTGAATGAGTCTCTTGCTGGGTTTGGTGCCTTCCCTGGGCTAAGCAAATCTGGCTCCCCCAGCTGTACCTCACAGGGCTTCTGCTCCTGCCCTGGCCATCCTGGAGCTCCCCTGGACTCGTTCCCATCGTAATCTCTTGCATTGGGTTTGTGTGGCAAAGCTTTGGTAGCAGGAGAGTCACAGAAGCTGCCAGAAGCCTCCGTGGTGTCTGACAGAGGCGATGCCAGCTGGCTCCAGGAAGGACCTGCCTCTGGTCAAGGCCGAGCCCATCAGGCACAGTGGTCATGCCTCGGGGGTAATGTAGTTAAAAGGGAAAGAAATGTTATTGCACTGAAGGAATTGCAACCAGAGGAGAGAGGAGTGAGAATATGTGAGAGCAACAGCCCTGCAGGCACCAAGGTCAGTGCAGAAGGAGAGGGAGAAGGTGCTCCAGGTTCCAGAGATGTCTGTGTTGAAGACCATGGTAAGGCAGGTGTGGAGGTCCACAGTGCAGCAGGTATGTGCCTGTGGCCTGTGGAACACTGCACACCAGAGCAGGTGGATGCCCAAAGGAGGCTGTGACCCCTTGGAAATCCTGTGCTGAAGCAGGCTTCTGGCAGGCCCTGTGCCCCCATGGAGAGAGGAGCCCACCCTGGGACAGGTGGGCTGGCAGGACTTGTGACCCCTCAGGGGACCTGTGCTGGAGCAGCCTGTTCCTGGGACTGCATCCTGTTGGGAAGACTCATGGGGAGCAGCTTGTGAAGAACTGCAGGCTGGGGGAAGGACTCACACTGCAGAATGCTGTGAGGAAAGGGTGAAAACTGCAATCTGCAGACCATGGTACCCAGCTGAATGAAGGCTCATATTCTCAAATGTCCTCTAATGATGCAGCCTTTGCCTTAACAGAGCCGCTGCTGTCTGGTTTTGCAGTTTCAGTGGCCATGTCTCTTCTGATATGTCAGCAGGGGAAGCAGATTGATTCATCAGTAGTTGATTTCTGAGCCTGTAAATCTAAGTCTGTGGAAACCACTTTATTAAAAACTAGTGGCATATCATACCCATCCTCTGGAGCACAGAGTTTTTTTGTGTTCAATCTTTTCAACTGTTAAAGGACTTTGGTTTCTCTCCATTTTTATAGATAATGACCATGAGTCTCACTTTTGTCAGATTGGAATAATAACTTCATTTACCATTTGCTATTCAGTAATAAATTGATTTGGGGAGGACTGACTAAAACATGCAGATTATTTCAATGCAAGATATATGGATTTGTGTAAGTCCAATACTTCGTGATCAGATGATGAAGGAAAAAGCACTCTGGCAGCTCTTGATTTTTAAAGTTCTGTTTCTATTTATAAATTCTGTTAGGAAGGCACAGCCTAAGCAGAAAGACAAATTCAAATCACACTTTTTATGTAATAGTGCTCATTTCTCTAAGGATCTGAAATGTCCCATTCATCAGTTCTGTTATCTCTTGGCTTGATGAGCACTTAAAGCTGAAACATGTCGCTATCTTAATCTACTCTGAGATATAGCTCTTTTGGATATGTAAATTAGAACCTGCACTAAGGCAACCACATAATTTCTTGCACTGGCAAAAAGCAGCCCTGATGAAGTCAGACATTTTTCTACCTCTTGTTAAACTAATTAATTTTTGAAACCCCATTTGTTGTGATTTTTGATTGTTTTTTCTCCTCCCTATCTGAAGATAGAGAGGCTGAAAGAAAAAAATAAAACTATCCCAGAAGATTTCACCTGATGAATTGGACATTATAATCAATTCTGTGTGCTTATCGGGTGCTGCAAATGGATGAGAGAGGGTTATTAATGGTAAGATAGTTGTGGAAATGAACAAATCGCAAGTGCAATCAATCTCACTTGTGTCTTGAGGGAGGAGCGTACCGCAGGACTTAGCATGAACATGACAGCTTGACAACTCAAGGTTGTTTCACTTTGAGAAGTGAAGTCATGTGGTGGCAAGCACGTGGTGGCAAAAAGGGTACCCCAGAAGGGTAACTGGGGTAGTTTGTGCCTCACAAAGGAGGGGTCGGTGGCTGCACAGGGCTGAGTTCTCTGGGGATTGCACCCCAGGAACCTTCAGCCTTGTGTGGCAGCCCGCAGGGATGTTTCTCCTGAGATCCAGCCTGAGCCTCCTGTGTGTCTCTTTATGCCCCCTGTTCCTCACTCTCCCACCTTGCACCAGCAGTTCAACATTCTTGCCTTTGATTTTAAGGATATAAAGAGTATCAAGTGGGAAGATAAGTGGAAACATGCTTCTTAGTAATGAGAGATAAAAAGTCCTTATAACTTTTATCAAAGTACTTGCAGTTTGCACTACTGCAGTCATTTTATTCTGTGTGGTTATGCCTGTGTTAAGATATATTTGTTTTCATCAAAGATGGTGAGACCCAACAGATGTAGGAGTAAGATTAAGTAACAGCAAAAAGCAAGCAAACAAAAGCCTTGTCTTAAAGTACATTTTCACATATGAAGCAACAATTTTGTTGGGAGGAAAAATAAAGCCTCCAGTTCTGTACTACTACTTTAAAATGTTTATCAGTGCTTTTTGTTTGAGTGTCATGGGGTTTAAGCAGTGATGTAAAGTTAAGACTGATGTAAGTAAGATTTTCTGATAAAGTGAAGCCAGGGGAAAACTGACACCTCTTCCAAGGTCCTCAAGAGATGTGACTTAGGGACGAGAGGGTCAGTCTTCTTCCCTCTAGATCCTGCTGTCCATCCCATCTAGGAAGACCCAGTTGACCCATGGCTCTCCCTGGCACCTGGGGCAAACATGGTTGGTGTCACTCAGGAGCAATGGCAATGTGGCCCTAGCACGGTGATTTTCAGATGTTTTAGGTGTTGGCATAAAATGCAGCATAGTGCAGATGTACAGAACAAAAGCTTGTTGTGAAATAACTCTGGACGGCCAAGGAAGTCACTGCTGAAAGGGTCTCACCTCTGACTGATCTGACGGGAGTTGTTTGGGTCCTGGTCTTGTCTGTGTTGACTCAATTTACAGAATCACACAGAACATTTGGATTTGGAAGGGATCCCACAGGGATCATTGAGTCTAACTCTGAAGTGAATGGCCCATATGGGAACCAAACCCCATGACCCTGGAGTTATTAGCACCATGCTGTAACCAAAATGATTGTAAACTTCCTTGAGTTCAGGCCCCTTGTTTATCAGGAGACTGCAGTCTGCTGCTTCTTATTACAGTTTTATAGATGGCCCATGGTAGGTGTAGGCATGACATTGACTTTGCATGACTACATGCTTGGGTTTTATAAAAAATCACCTGTATGGTTTATAAATTCATTCCAATAAACAATAGCAACTGCCATTTGCATTTTATAGAAGAATGAGATGAAATCTGGTTTCCTATCTTGAAACTCAGAAAAAATTAAGTCATATATAGCAGTAATGTGAGCATAACTTGGACTTTAAAATTTTAAGAGCACAAGGACAACAGTTTGCAAAGCATTAGCTGCATCTGAAAGCAATTAATTAAATTAAATGGAACAGTGAACCACTTCTTATAGCTGTACTCCTTGGTTTGTGACAAATTGGTTGTCAGTTGTATTAACGAGGTCAGCCTGTTCTGAAGATATTTGATTCTAGAATTAGTGAAGTCCAAAGTTCTTGAATTAGGAGTTGCCATCTTCTACTCAGAGGTCGTAAAAGTCCCATTGAGGCACTTTTAATATGAAGGGCTGTAAGATTTTTAGTACAACACTTCAGCTTTTGACAGCATACCATAATGGGTACCCATGAAGTGAGCAAAATGCAGCAATAATAAAAATCTGGGTTTCTGGCAAGAGTCAGAGGATTGAACTGGTTGCTGTTGTAGGAGAAGGTTGATTTATTTTGAGGCAATTGTAATTTTATGAACCTGATCTTATCTGAAGCTTATGGTACTGAAAGCGTGTGACCCGTCTGTGTGCAAAAGGAAATGGGTGAAAAAAGTTCTCCATCCGTAAGAAGTTGTAAAGTAGTGTAAACTAATAATATATTGTTTAATATATTGTTGAATATATTATCTGAATGTTTATGTCAACATTTAAAGGTCTTTTTTTCTTTTTTTTCAAAATGAGCTCAGAATCTAAAGGAACATGGTCAGATTATAGAATTATTACTTTTGTCTCCTCCAGAGAGGAAACAAAGCCAGAAAACATATTTGACAGTACTTTGCTAGTGGCTAAGAAGGAAGAGCTCTGTTTCTCTATAATCTTCTGAATTTCCTTTTGCTCCTTTCACATGACCCAAATGAAATTTGATGGTTGCATGTCCCTGAGCTTTAGGAAAAGGAACTACTAATTTTAGTAGTAGTAAACCTTTTTGAGATATACATTTTATACTGTCTGAGAAAAGGCAGACTACATTAATATATCTTCTGTGCCTGTTGGTTTATTCTAGCAAATAAACTATTGGTCTATCTGCAGCCTCTTCCTAAAAGTTAAGCATTGAATAATTAAATTAGTTCATTTTAAACCTCTGGTAGAAGGTTCTTTATTTGTGTTTTATGGCCAAAAGCACCCAATAAAAACCACACCAAACCCCAAACCTCTGTGTTCATGGTTTTACCCAAAAGTGATGCTGAGATACTCATATTATTCTGTGATTGAAGGGATGCGTACATTCATGTAATTATGATAGCCTGGAGCTTTGCAATCTTTGCAGTTTGCATACAGGAATTTTGGGGGTGGGGGGCAATGGAAGGAAAGGTAGTTGAATAAAGACAGGCAACCGTTTTGTGTACATGTGTGTAATCTGTACACATCTAAGCATAGGAAAATTTAATTTAATTTAACTTGCATTAAACAATATGTTCTAAATAACTTCCTGTAAATAAATGTGTCTTTAGTGTCCATGCCAGTAATTCATTGATCTGAATCAGTTGACTAACACAGCATCAAGTCTCAATGCATGCTTAGTGCTTTTTGGTTTTTGGGGTGTTTTTTAAAGATTGACATCCTAATCCTTGGCTTTCATCTTTTGTATGTTATGAATGAAAAGTGGGAAATAATGTGAACATTGCTTTCACATCTGTAGGCTCTGCTTGAGAAGCTAAACTGGACTATTTTGCTTTAAAACATCGATTCTGAAGCTGCTATACCAGAGGAAACTTGACAAAGCAGGGAGGATGGAGCTGACATTTGAAGAACTGGGCTGTTGTGTCACAAGTTAGGCCAATAGATGTCAATCTAAATCCTGTAGAGAAAAGCAAACTAATGAGTCAGAAATGTACTGGTGCTGTATGTTTGCCCTCCAGACCTGCAACATTTGTTGGTCTCGGGGAAAGAATAACTTCAGGAAACTCAACTTGGAATTTAATTTTAACTGTTTTTAAAGGTTGTGATGTTTTAAGAGAAGATACTGTTTATCAGTCATAAAAAAGAATATGTTGCAAGTATTGTGCCTTAAGCAGTTCACTTCCCTCCTCTCACCCCTCCAGAATGCCCAAAGAGTACATGAAAGGAACTAAATTACAAGGAATTGCTTTGTACAGTCTGACCCAACAAATTACTCCTGTCACATTAGCTAGAGATACCTTTTGAGAAGGTACATTCATGCAGTTTCTTTAATGATGATTTCTGTGTCATGTAAAAAAGTCCTTCCTATCTTCTTGCCTCTGGGGTAGGGAGCTGGCAGTGAGAAAGGAGGCCGGGACTGTCAGCCTGGAAGCCCAAATGTGCAGGATGGTTCCTTTCCCTGGCCATTATGGGCTTCTGTGTCCTGCCTCAGGTTGTCCACTGGAAGCCATGGCCATGCATCCTCATCAAATGCATATGGGTTTACTTGAAAACTGCCTACCCTCCACAGAAAGGTTTAACATATGGAAAAAATAGTGCAAAACCAAAATAAGCACAGTGCAGACGTTCATTGTTGTATCCAGTGTAGGAGATAGAAAAATGGTAGTATACAAAGGTTGCTGTTTTAGGAAGAGGGTGGTATATTGTTTTCTTGTTTTTGTTTTGTTTGTTTGTTTGTTTTTGTGGACCCTAAAAGGTGATCAATTACCTGCTGAATCACAGAATCATAGAAAGGCTTGGGTTGGAAGGGACCTTAAAAATCTTGTGGTTCCAACCTCCTTGCCCTGGGCAGGGATGCCACACCCTAGATCAAGTTGCTCAGAGCTCCATCCAACCTGGCCTTGGACACTTCCAGGGATGGGGCATCCACAGCTTCTCTGGACAACCTCCTCTGCCTCACCATCCTCTGAGGAAAGAATTTATTTTTAATTTCAAATCTAAACCTGACACCCTCTTTCACTTTAAAACCATTGCCCCACGTCCTATCACTCTCTGCCCATATATAAAATCCCTCTCCCTCCTTTTTATAAGCTCCCTTTTGGTGCTGGAAGGTTGCAATGTGATCTCCCTGGAGCATTCTCTTCAGCCCTGGCTCTTTCCTTATGGGATGAAATATGTATGTTACAGTTCTGAAGGGGTGTTTTTTGTTCATTTTTATGAGGAAAACACTAACTGTAGATAGTTTTCCTGACCTGATAGCCTTCTGCTTTGCTAAGTCTGAGGGTTCCACAAAGCAGGGAAGATGTACTTGAGGATTACCACTGTTATATAATTCTAAGGCAGTCCCCTCTGAGATATCCAGAGAGGGGGAGGATATGCAAAGATGTGCAGTTCACTCCGGCTTTGTCAGCCAAATATTCCAGGTTGATTGCAGTGATCAGCTTTTATTAATATATTTTGGACTGGAGAAGGTGACCCCTCTCAAGCAGTTCCATTAGGGATCTAAGTTAATTTCACTTCTGTAAAACAAAACAGTGGTGAAAAATAAATGGCAGCAATGGTGCAGATACCAAAATGTCAGCTTGTTTTCTGAAAGTCATCATGGCAAAACTGGGAATTTTTATTATAGTATTTTAATATAATGGGAGTGTCTGTCTCAACATCTTCATGTCTAAAATACATGGCATTTTACTGCTTTTGTAGGAGTGGTCAGAGGCAATAAATGGTTTTTAAATCAGAAAATGTTTACTAAGTAGGAGATATAAATATATATGATTTACAGAGACATTGAAAGCCCATGGCATTTCCAGATATTTTTGCATGTACTTTGAATTCAGACTTGTGCTTTTCTGACAGATTATCTTGGATCATTTTAATACCGAACAGGTGTTTTCAATGAACATTTTTAAGTAAAAGCTGTATCTGCGGTAAACCTCCAGCAAAACGTGAACTTTTCTTAATCAAATGGTAAGCAAAGGTAGCAGTAGGGAAAAAACAACATTGAAAGAGAAGACCTGATGTGCTCTGATGAGATTCTTGGTAGGGATTTGATGATATTAGTGTTTTCAATGCTTTGTTGGAAATGCTAGTGATCAGAACTATCTGAAGCCAAGAAAAAACCCCACATTTTCTTTAAAGATGATGTGAATATATAAGTATTTTGAGTAAATGTACAAGATATTGTTCTTGGATCCCACTATGTATGTAAGGTTTTGAATCGGTTGTTTTTGATTTTAAACTGGAGTTTCTTTGGGGTTTTTTGATTCTGCAGGTCTAGAGTTGAGGTTTCTTTTCAGGTGGCCAGTAGCAAGCACTTATGATCCACTTCAGAACTTGAAGACTTTATCTTCCTTATATCTGTGCAATAAATGACATCATGTACAACATGATCACAGATCTCATAGAAGTAGATGACAGGATGACAGTACGTTTCTCACAGTTCAGATGGCTGCAGCAGAGAATGTAATGAGCCATAATGGTATAATTTTTCATGTTAGAATTTTAATATTGTGTTTTCTACAGCTCTTAATATATCATGCATTAAACATGTTTCAGAAAGCATAGAGAGTTATGTATTCATAGTGTCAATAAAGGAAAATAGTCTGACAACCACATGGAGTGATGAAAATCTATCCTAAGGCCCCTCTCCATTCTTTTTCATTGAATTGTTGAAAGGAAACATAACAACCTGGAAGAACCTCAGATTTAAAAGATGTTGTAGTCATAAGTCAGAGGTAATAGCTTGGTGTCTTGTGCTGCTGGCTTGGTTGCAGACATAGCCCACATTGTCTGGACTTCATACAAGAAGAGAGGTCACCGAACTCAACCACTGCCCCTGCCTGAAAGGGAAACGATAGCAGGGAGATGCTCTATTTGAGTGTGGCTTAGAGTACTTTGCCAGAGCCCAGGTAGAAAAGGGCAATTATGTTTGCCTTCTGGAGGAAGATTTAAAACAGGATTTTTGGAATCCTGGAACCAATTTTTCGGGTGATAGAGCATTTTTGAACCAGTGATGCTCTTGACTGCATATCTTTATCACAGGTACCTCAAAGCTGTCGTGCCAGAGAGCAGAGTGAAAATAGTGTCAACAAAAAAATAAAATGAGAAATTACTCTTCCATCAACCCATCGCCTGAAGTCATAGATGGTGTTGATTGTGTCTTGTCTTAGTAACATATACAAGGGAGGTAAATTGCAGTAACAATAGGAGACAGCATATCTGATTCGACTGAGAAACACAGTTACAAAAACTACCATATCACATTTATTTGAATTAAGTTTTTGAAAACTCTGAGCAACAAGGTGACCTTTTAGTTGATTAATCCCAAACTGGAGATTATTTTTTGTAAAAGAAAAGCAGCAGACTCAGAAAAATGAAAAAAATTTGCCAGTCACTCAGAAGTCAGTGGTGTTTTCTAGGAGCTGGTGTTACTGGCATGGGAAGGAGAAATAAAAGAAATTGCTGAGAGACCCCACTTTACTGCTTTTTGCAGAGCCAGCTGCAGCCCTGATGGCAAGAGAAGATGGGTGGACTGCATGGTGGGTTTTCACACACTCTGGTAGTCAGTATAGCAAGGGAAAAGCTCCTGTTTCCCAGTTGCTGCACCTTGGCACAGCTTCTCCTCCTCTATTTTGTTCTCATGAGACCCCACCTGAAGTACTGTGTCCAGCTCTGGGGCCCCCACCATAAGAAGGACGTGGACCTGTTGGAGTGAGTCCAGAGGAAGGTCATGAAAATGGTCAGAATGGACCACCTCTGCTGTAAGAGGATTGGGGTTGTTCAACCTGGAGAAGAGAAGGCTCTGAGGAGACCTTGGAGCTCCTTCAAGTGCCTAACGGGATCTACAAGAGAGCTGGAGAGGAACTTTTTACAAGAGCATGTAGTGATAGGATAAGAGGGAATGGCTTTAAATGGAAAGAAGGTAGATTTAGATTAGATATTAGAAAGAAACCCTTTCCTGAGTGTGCTGAGACACTGACCAGGTTGCCCAGAGAAGCTGTGGATGACCCATCCCTGGAAGTGCTCAATGCCAGGCTGGATGGGTCCTTGAGCACCTGATCTAGTGAGTGGCATTCCTGCCCATGGCACTGGGTTGGAAGTAGAATATCTTTCAGGTCCCTTCCAATGCACCCCATTCTGTGATTCTGTGACCCCCTCTGGGGTCCCTCCCCCAGCGCTGAGGGCTGGAGCTGGGGCACCGCTTGCCCTGGGAGAGAATGGGAAGCCAGGTCTCACGAGGGCCAAATTTGTCACCTTGCAACAACTTGACAGGACTGCACCTGCTTATTAATGCGTGTCACAGTGGAACAGTTTGTTCCCTGTGTCTCTTAAGAGGATTTTCCTCTGTTACAGTGTCAAAATCCTGCATAATTTCTGCCTGATTTTCGTGGAGGCATAATCAGACTTTTTACTCGGCTCCATCCCTGAAGACAGTTCTCTGCTGCTGTTCTCTTAAAATAAACCAGTTCTTTAATGAAACCTCCTGTAATGAACTGCGCTGTCACTGTAATTTTGTTTATGAAAAAATATGAGAGACATCAAGGGAACTACAGTATACATGTAATGTTATTATAAGAGTGCCTCCTGCCAATACTGGAAACCACAGTTCAGCTCTTTGAGAAGATGGAATACGTTCGTGTGCAATGGAATTACAGTTCAGTTTATGTTTCTTGGAAACTTAGTACTTACATTTATTTTACGATGCCTCAGATCTCCTCAGATGTTAATTGAAATAGACCTGCAAGGCAGAGATGTTGGAAGATGCTTTCTCCACATTATTCTGAATTGGGTTTCTTTATTGTCTTTTGTCTATTAGGATTGTATTAGCCATTAGTACTGGTATTATTTTACAGACTGAGCATTAACTTGGTTCTAAATAAGAAAAATATTTAGATTAGCAGAATTCTATTTTGATCTTACAGATTCATAAGAGCATTCTGGTGTATATCAATATCAATAAAGCTTACACTGAGCTACTGTGGAACTAAGAATAAACCATAATGAAAACAAGGGATGAAAATTAAGAGTGGCTTGACTGAGGAAAAGCCATATATAGTTTATAGCCTCATTCTTCTGCCTTCTCTGGGGTAAAACTTGCATTTGATTTTTGTAGACTTCTTCCTGAGAAATGATTAAGGAATTAGGTTCCTATTTTAGTGGTTTCTCAAAAGTTTCAATGTGTAATAGGTGGGAAGATATCTTTCCATTATTTTAACCAAATGACTGGGATAAGATCTGTATAGATAATTTACTTAAAATTATATGCTGGCATCATGCAATGGAAAAAAAGGGGGGGAAAAAGGTAATTTTTTCTCTTCCTGCACAAATCAAGAATTGGCATCCTTTGAAAAGCTCCTTATGGAAAAGCTTTCCAGTGATATAATTCATCTAGCTTTGAAGTGTCATTTGGAAATTAAACATGAAGATGCTTTATTTAGAAAACATCAAAACAATCTCTTTCAAGGGAAAAAAATAAAAAACGAGCCTCCTGTGTTTGGAGGCATGAATCACAAAATTCAATGAAGTCCATGCATATTGACAAACTGGATTAGTACATGGGCTTTTTTTCTTTGTTTTCTGTGTTGTCTTTGAAGTTGCCAGCGTGTCCTGGGGTCCCTGGGTCTGAGCAATTCCGATTCAGCTGACACCAACCCTACCTGAGCAGGAAGCAGGCAGCACTTCTGCCTGTCTGTCTTTGTTCTCCAGGATGATGTGCTGGAGACAGCTCATGTCTGCTAAGAACTGTGAACTGAGTCTGTTAAAATCCCTGACAGTTTTTCCATCGATTTCCGTGGGTTTGAGTTAGTACTTTAAGGAAGGATTAACAGCACTGCCTCTGCTTCTCCTCTCCCAGACTTTGAGAATGGGGAGGAAAAAGGTTTTGGAGAGGGGTGTGTCAAAAAGGGCTCTTTGTTTTTCTCAGTGGCTGGGAGGTTGTAGGAACAAGGTAGAAAGAAAAAAAAAAAAAATCAGTGAATTCTGCTATTTTTTTTCCATTGTTTCAGTGCTGTACACAAGAGGGAATGTCCCTGGACCCAGATGATAACCTTAACTCTCCCTGCCACTACTGTGCATTTGTGTGTTACCTGCCCCTAACGCAGAACAGACTGCTCTTCCCAGCATCAAGGTGCACCAGCCCTGAGAGCAAGGCAGTAAAATTGCAAGATGAAGGTCAAAAGGATGTATGCAGAGTTGTCAGAACTTCTTGCTATAAGCAGCACAGCCTACAAGCAGCTGAAAGGAGGTTAGACAATGGAGCAGAGTTCCTCCCAGAAATGTCTGGAGAGAGGACAGCTGGGGCTGCTCTTGGGAAATGCTCTAGAGGGGTCAAGACCCTAATTTTACACAGGGTCAGAGATGGTGTAACTTCAACATCAAACTTGTGCTGGACCCTGTAAGTCTTGGCAGTCACCCCAATCAGTAGGACAAAACCCTTCTGCAGTGGGACTGTGTACAAGCAGTGGCTGAGGAGGCAGTGAAACCGCTCACTGGAGTACTGAGTGCTCACAGGAATAGAAGGTTACTGATTCAAGGCCATAATTGTCATGCAAATGGTTTACAATATGGACAATGTTTTCCTCCTGCTTTTGGACACAGAATTTTGTGTAGTTTTTGGCAGATGCTTCAATTTAGGAGCCAACACTGGGGCTCTCTGAAGAGCAGGATAAGCATTGCCTGTTTATATTTGGAGGCACTTCTGCTCATTTCCTCCACATGAAATAATACTTTGTGGTTTCCATATTCATCTAGTATTTGCATCAGTGGGTTTCTTTGTCAATTATTAGCACTTTTTTTAGAGGAAAACAAAGAGAATTTTTTAAAGACCCATTAAATGTGCCAAGTAGAGAAGGGAGCAGAAGATTGTATGTGATGCTTTGTTATGGCTGATTAGTATTTAACAAGAAATGAATTTGTACAGTTAAATGAGATTCAGATAATTTTTTATTGTGCACATAATCTTATGTCAGAGGAAATTTGTTAAATTTTCCACTGTTAAAGCCCTTAAAATGTATGGAACTGTTAATATTTTAGCATAGAAAGTCATAGAGGAGTACAAATGAAGCGGTATTTTGAAATGTAGTGTCAGAAATATATTTCTGTATGTGTGCTTACCTGGTATGAGGCTAAAACAAACAATTCAAAATTGGAGCTACTGATACTAAAGCTGAAAGTCACCAAATATGTCTTTTTAGTAATAAAAACACCAAGCAGAAAACTAAAATTAAATGCAAGCACAATAAACTGGCACATTATACTGTTAGTTTATTAATTTTGATCTCTGTAGCATATGGTAGTTTCATGCAGCTAGGGGCTATGGCCACCTGTTAATACTCCAGGGTACCAAAGAAAAAAGGATTTGCTTGTTCAGTGATGAAAAACACAGTGACTTCCATATTCTGATTAAAGGGGGAGGTTGTTGGGTTTGGGGGGTTTTGGTTTGGTTTGGTTTTTTTAATACCTAGTGTGTATTTTTTCCAGTATAAGTAACTATCTAAAATGAAAATAATGAGTCAGTTTTCATGCAGGCTTATTTAGACAAAATACAAGTCGTTTTTCCCAAAAGCCCAATCAGGCTTTAGAGAATTTACACTGAAAAACTAGCTGGCAGCAACACTTTCCTATTGAAGAAATCTGCACCTTGCTGTGTTTTAAAACCCAGTAATTTAATTTTTAAAAGTATTGTTTGCAGTAGAACCTTCAACATAAAATACCAAGGCAGCGAGGTGCATAACAGTGCTTTCTGAGAAATGTTTGGGAGGCTCCAGGAGCAGGGCTGGTGCTGGTCCAGGGAGCGGTGCTGAGCCATCTCTCCCAGCTGGCCCGTGGGTGGCTGGCGCCGAGGCAGCGCCGGGTCCCTGCCAGTGGCACGGGCTGGCTCTGGCTGGCACCGAGCTCAGTGGCAACCAGGGGCTGCTCTGCTGTCACTGGGATCACAGTGCAACCTTGCAGCAGCAGCTGCACTCCCCCACCTGCCCCCCTGGACTTCCCCAATAGAGATGGACCCCGTTTTACACCAGGTGTGATGGTAGAGTAAAGGCGTGGCTGTCGCATATCGTTCACGTGCTAGGAAGAAATTTTCTGCGTGCTGGGTTTTCTCTCTCGTTGCATCTTGGTGAAAATTTGAAAGGCATATAGACCTGCTGGAATCGTTTGGTGCTTGTCTGCTGATCTGTCTCCACTTGGAAAAGAAGCATTCGCTGGAAGATCAGCGCGGTTGGAAGCTGTTGCGGTCTCAGATGGTGTGTTGTTGAAACTTAGGCACAGAAAGTCAAGGAGTCTGGAAGGGTTGCTTTTTAGACTGGCACCCCAAAAATCAGGTGCAGGAGGAGGCTTGGCAGGGCTCTAGGATGAGGTGTAGAGAGGGTAAGTGAGAGCAGGGCCGTTCTCACTGCAGCCAGAGAAACAAGAGCAGTGGTCATTTTTGGGCATCTCACTTGGTGGATGGAGGTATCCCAAGGGTGCAGGGTCTTGGCCGATTGCTCAGCTCCACTGGGGTTTACTGGTAACAGGTGGCACTCTAAAACTTTGCTGCCTGTTTCTAGTCAATTAAAACTTCGCAGCTGGAGCTCTTTCAGCCCAGAGCTTTGAGATGTTCTTTTGTGGGGACCACAGGGTTGGCACTCAAACTCGACCTGAGCGTGAATCAGAAGTGTTCCCTTGTAATCATTATACTTTTAAAACAGACTAGATAGCTTTATCTTTTATGGTGGCAGATGTGAAACATGCTTTAATTTTGTGTGCTGAATTATTCAGATCACCGTGGACATGTCTGTGTGTTACTCATCTATAGTAGACACCCTCCTTTCTCTTTCCCTTTTTGATATTTTTTTTTTAAAGTAGATTTTCTTGTGGACTGTTTCCTGAACCATAGAAACGTAAGGCAGATTACTTCTCATTTCTTTTCAGTGTCCACCCATAAAAAGAAACAATGAAAGAATTCCTTACAGTACTGTCTCTTTTGCCCTGTGAATTAAATCACACCTCAACTCATTTTGCACAGGCAACTGAGCAGCCCTCCTGCATTGTTCTATTAGCAGAGATAGTATTTTCATTATTTGGCCATAAATAATTATATATTTCTCAATATGTGTAGTTGGTTGATTGGAAGAGTTTGACTCAAGCTTACAGAAATCTGAACTTTGACAAGTCCTAACTGTGCTAACTGAAATTTTACTCAAAGTATGGGGAATTTTCATAGTGGTGGTGTAAAGCTTCAGCTAGATGTTGGATTTTGGGATGCATTGATCATAATAGATTAATAAAGTGATGGAACATATTGGTGTCAAGAGTTGCTGCAAAGGTTTTAGAGGCAGACACCCTCAGGATCCAGTAGCAGAGTGAGGATGGGCTGTGTGTCTGTCCCTTCAAAAAAAAGGGCCTGTCCCCTGGAATGAGTTCATCATAACAGAAACACCTTTTCTTTCCTCTGACCTGTTTTTATACTTGCCAGGGGGAGAGAGGGATGGCAGGGGAAAGGGGAGAAGGCATGGTTTGCATTTATAAACAAGAAGGCATTTATGCATCTCACTTCTCGTTATGTAATCTCATGCGTGCTCTGCCTACAGTCTGGACTTTTAAGAGAGAACATGCCCAAGTGTGTTCATGCTTTTGTAAAAAATGTTTCAATTTCCAGCTAGGGGAAATCTCTTTTAAGACATCTTATGGTGGTTTCATTAGTTAGTTCTGAGCAAGAAAAATACTGCAAATGGTATCTAGAAGATGTAAATATATAGCATAAAAGTTGTTAAGAATTAACAAAACCTGTAGACACCACTTACTGAATCAGACCAGAAACCTTTTTTGTCATACTGTGCTGTCTGTTTGACAATTATCTGTGGAAAATCTTTCATTTGAAAGCAGTCTCAGTGGGCTGGAGGCCCATGACATGAGGAGATTCCCAATGTATGCCCTACCTGTGCTCAAAGAGGGGTATCCTGGAGTGGGTTGGGCTGGGAGCTGTGCCGGGGCTGGGCTGGAGCACTCTCCAACCTCCTGGTTATCAAGGACTAACCTAGAGGCACTCTTTTGTGCCTTAAATGACATCTCTGCTTTGCTTCTCAGGTAAAAAGATCAGGAAGAAAATAACTCCCAAATTCCTCTTGTTACAGATCTGCTGGTCAATAGTTCCCCATTTCCGCTGTTTCAGCTGATAAACCCTTTTCACTACTCTGTGTTCTTCATTGATTTTTCTCGACATCTGTGGCTGAGCTTGAAGCACTCTTGCTGTGTAGTGGGCATTTGCCAGGTCCAAGTGCAGGCGTGAAGGTGTTTCTGCGAATGGCTGATAAGGAAGAGTGGTGCAGGCCCTGGATTCCCTAGGGATTTGGGGGCCAGGGCTTAGATGTGGTGGACAAGACAGATCTCCCTTCTCTCTGCCCCAAGAGTCCTGCTTACTTGCTTGCAAACAACTTTTCTTTTTTTCCTTCAGTATAAAAACTCTCAATCTATTTTTTTTCCTTTAGTATGCAAATTGTGTCATACCTCTACTCATCCTTCCCTTTCATCACTGTGCTTTTTTTCACAGACTTACAGAATGGTTTAGGTTGGAAGGGGCCTTTAAAAATCTTCTGGTCCACGGACAGGGACATCTTTTACTAGATAAAATCTACATCCAACCTGGCCTTGAACACTTCCACAGATGGACCCTCTTCCAGTGTCTCACCAGTCTCATGGTGAAAAATTTCTTCCTCTTGTCCAATCTAAACCTGCTTACCCTCTTTCAGTTGAAATGCATTGCCCTTTGCCACTACAGACTGTGGTAAAAAGACTCTCTCTGTCTTTGAATGAAGGATTTATTCCATAATCCAAAATGTCCTTTTCATTAGCACTCAGATTTCTTCCCTCCCCCACTGCTGGAGCTGAGGCAGCAGGCACAGGGGGAACACCACAACTGCAGTTGATCTTCTGAAATAAATCCTTCAGAGAAAAGAAGGAGAAAATATAAGAACGGAGATCTTGGAGAGTTCAGGGCAGCACAAGAAGCAGGGCAGCAAACTCTTGTTTTAGGGATTTTAGGTACTATGAATTTACCGGTCCTGGAGTTGCAGTGGGTGGGCCAAGTTATTCAATGCTGACTTTGATTTATCAACATTCTTACAAGTACAGGTTCGAGTAAGGCATCCTCTTGTGAGTTCTCTTCCTGTCAACAGGAATGTTATTAACTGGGAGCTTGCTAACAGCAAGAGTTGTAGTTTTTGAACTCATGAAAAATCCTAGGGAGGTGTTTTCCATTCATAACTTTTTGCCTGTATTTCCCTTCCCCTTGCAAACCCTCACATGCATTACTTTTGCCTCAGTTATGTTTCTCTTCCACAAGTGCTTAGTGAATAAGTGGACCAATGACAATTTATCCAACATTTATTCAGTGTTCAGAGTATAAAGCAGGGAAGTTAATGTAAAACTCAGTGCTGTGAGTAATTGCCCGGACACTCTGACTCTGAGCTTTACACCTTGAACCATGTGATCTACTCAGATATTCAGAATTAATAAACTCATTTATAACATTCATGCTCCTGGTGAATGAGCTGTAGACTAAATATTATTTTAATAATACGGTGAATTAAATTTGAATAATTATAAGAATAATTTGTGCTAATCATAGAACGTTCATGAATAGAAAGAAGCGAAGTTGACAATTTATTCACTGCAAGTTAGTTGCCTTGCTCTACTGCTAATTAAGTTCAAGGCTTTGAATAAGTAGTTCTAAGTTGCTTAATTACGTGGCAAAGTGCAGCTCTGATCTGACAGGGATGCCTGAGCCACAGTAGGTGACAGATGTTCATCATCTGACAGTGCAAGCTCCAGTGTGCTTCCTCCTCTCTGAATAAACCTCTGCCTGAGTACTGTAATGCACAGCAGGTACTTTATAAAAAATGCAAATAACCTTCCCATTACATGATTGGAAGAAGAGGGAGAAGATTTACAATGCATGGCTCTTGGTGGTTTGGGAAAAAAAAATTCTTACTTTTATTTCCCAGTTTGCATTTGGTTAGATAATGGAAATTAGTCCTGTCTTCTCTTTTGCATAATTAAGAGGAATCAGGGGAACATTATTTTTTTCTGAGGGTCTTATTTCTTCTTTCTTTTACTGTTGCTTTGTATTGGCTTACTTTTGTTTTAAGGATGATCTTGCATAAACTCAACCAGAAGTTGCTGGTTTAAGTTTTGGGGTGTCTCTGATAAGCCTTTCCCATTCATTGGCAGGGAGCCCAGTGCTTATTAATGCCATATCATCTTTTCCTCCAGTTAAATCCCTATTCCCTGCAGTTTGCACTCAGAATCTTCTAGAGGTGACTTGTTTTACTCATCTAGCATTTTCTAGAATACCAGAAAAATCACTGGAGCTCTGCTCTAGACACTAAGGAAATCACTGTTTTTCTGTGGCTCTGGTCCTGCAACATTGTTACCAAAAACGTAGATTTCTTTGCACAATGTCATAAATGTGCTTAGACACACCATAAAATTCAAGTTTCCCTTTCTACAAGGAACAAAATCAATCTCTGTGACAAAATATTGCCTCAAATCAGACAGACTTTTGACCCCAGAATTCTTCTTTTTTTTTTTTTTTTTAATGATACATTATTCTTAAATGACCTTGTTTCTAGTTTAGCTGTAGAACTCCTGACTATTTTGGTCTGTCACAATGGCCTTTGTTGCACTCAAATTGCAGATTGAATCCTCACCAGTTTGATACATTCAAAATGTTCCTGTGGGTGGAAGGAGCAGAGCTGCTGGCCAAACCTGCCAGCAGGTTTCCTTAATCTAATTAAAATTTTCTCAGTCTAATAAAAGAATCCCAGGAACAGTGCTGTGGCTACTTTATGGTCATATATGCAGTTGTTAAGTGCACATTCCCTTCCTGATAGGCACCCTTTTCTCTGGTGTTAGCTCACTTCTCTGTTAGCCCTCTGCATTTCAAGGTGTAAGGTTTCAGCCTGGAGCAGGTGAATTCAGGGAGTCGTTGCAGCCTCCCCTCTCCCTCCCCAAATCATTTGCTGCAAGGAGAGTGATATTGTTGTTAATGGTTTCTTCCTCCTTGCTCCAGGATGGAGCCTGTGGGGTGACTTTGGCATGTGTGCTGCCATGCTCTGCACCTTATTCTGTAATCCTGTGTCACACCGGAATTTGCTCTGGGTGGTGTGGGTTTATAAATGTGCTGGCTCATGGCTTATGGCCCTTCAAACTGCTTTTGCCCAAGCTGCACGAGTCTGATGAGGAGGGCTATTGCTCCTGAGGGGTTTATAGCCCAGGGACTATGGGGATCACCCTGCAGCCAGGCTCTTGTGCCAAAAATGGTTCATTTTACATACGGTATCACCTTGGTTTTACAGAAGTGGAGGCTTGGGCCCCAGAGGAATGTTCCTACTAAGTTCCAGCCCCCAACACCCGTTATGCAGCATTTATTCCCCGTTCTGCCCTCACAAAGCCTCTGAAGTCTTCCAGGAGACAATTACAAAGAGGCCAGTCGTAGGAGAGAGAGCCAGGATGTGGAATGAGGCTGGTGGGCAGCTGGGCATGCACACCTCCAGCTCCGCTGCGGTCAATCCCTGCATGATTAAATCGCCCCCATCTAAGGAGAGTGCTTCTGACAGCACAGCTGAGTGTGGTGTCTCTTGCCATTATTCTCTCAACCCCTGGGCATGGGTTTTAATATTTTTGGTTTTCTCTGTCATCTTTTTACATGCTTTTAAAAGTTCCATTAATGTTGACTCTCCAGGGTCTCTCTGTATATTTTAAAACTGGTATTCCAGTCTGTGTGTGTGTGTATGAGCATTCACGTGTGCAGGGCAAAGGGGAGGAAAGCTGAGGGGTCCCCCTTTTTTCAGTACTTCCACATCCAATCAAAGAGATAGATGTAATAAAAATTCTTTTTTTCTTTTTTCTTTTTTTTGTGTTCTCTCTGGAGCCTGCAGGAATTTTAAAATTCTCAGTTAATAGAAGAAAACCTGCTCAAATGAAGGCACCTTTGTTAAAAATTACCCCAAAAATAAGGTTTTTTGGAGTTCTGTAATCTGATGTCCTGTTTGTCTCAAGGATGTATCTCTTTCATGGAAGTTCTTAAACTGCATTTGAATGAACTGACTGCTATTTGTACATAAGAGGATGTATTTTTGGCAATGCTTTACTTTCCGAGGGAAATATTTTTAAAAGATGCCCTTAAGACACTGAAGGCTTACAGCTGTTTTCTAAGAATTTTGCTATGAAAAGAAATTGTTGGGATAGACTTTTTGCAGAATGGATCAGGCAAGCGAAACCAAGCTTCATGAATCAAAAGCTCAGCCTCTCTTGAACTTGAAACTTAGGATATTTTTGATGGAATCAATAAATCTTTACCTTACGATGGTAGAATGTTTATTTTTAAATAATGGAGGTGAGTCTGAAGGTAAACACAGTTTAAGGATATGGAAAGATAATCTATAAGGGCATATCTGTAAGTGGAAAAAGGCACACAAAAAACACGGTTGTGATTTCTACAGTGAGAAAATAGCTTAACCCTCATCTGACATTTTTAATTGAGCCCCAAAAGCACCCCTGTGCAACACCATTCTCTGAGTTAAGGCAGAAGAGCTTCCTCACACGAGGTGGTGCACATGAGGAGTTGTCTGAAGTAATTGCTGAGCAGTAAATTCAAATGCAGCCTTCCTTTGCACAAATTCCCCCATGTAGGCAAGCACTCAGATAACTGGAAGGGACCATGGGATTCTCTTGAAAGATGAGCACAGCGCCGTCGATCCAGACCGCCCTGAGAATATTCCAATGATATCTGTGCATATGAAAACAGCATTGAAGGGATTTAATTTCGAGATTGCCGCCAGCAAGAACTTCGCAGAAGAGCATACATTGCAATTAATATCTTTCAAGCAACTGTGTATGTTTATAACATATCTTGTCATCAAATCATGGGAGTAATCTGGTAGTAATGCCCTGGAGGAGCCCATCAGTGAAATTTCGGAACTATATTGAGCTCTGAGGCTTAATAGTCTAGAAATGATGTAGGGGACAGGTGAAGTGTTCTCAGGGTAATGCCATCACGCCTTCTCAATGTTTTCTTTTTTAGCAAGAGATTAGCTATTGTGCAATAATTGATAAAGTTGATTATGTTGAGACATATTTCCTGAACAAGGATTAGACACAGACAATTCAAAGACTGATCGATGAGGAGTTTCCCTAGAAATGAAATTAAGAACTGTCACCACAAGCAGCACATACAGAGGCTCGTGACTTGCATTACCCATCACCAAATTGTGGCTGGGCTGGTGACTGTGCACTAAGAAGCTCTGCACTGGTTCATGCATTTTGTCAGCCAGGAAGAAGACATGCTTACCCCTTAGTGAAATAAGCCCTGGAAGTAAGTGAAATAAGTACCTGGACTATGTTGTGGCTACATGGAAGACTTCAGTGGTCTTAAGCTTTCCCGTATTTCTAGAAACATTTAAACTGAGGTGCCTAGAAGCCCGTTCTAACACTAGGCATAGAAATTATCTTATTTCTGTCAAACTCCATATTGCAATGAATCCTGGACACTTACCCTTTCCTTCCACTCTCCATGTCCATATATCTCCTCCAAAATAATACTATAGCTGTGTATGTTTGCTTGTATGTATATATTTGTCCTTGTGTATATGTATGTACATGCCCAAATGTATTTCTATTTTTTTCTGTTCAATGTGAATTTTTTAGTCTGTAGGGATGGTTATCTCCAATGTGTGGTAATTTCCTTCTGCTTTCTCACATTCTAATGAAGCTCTTGAGAGAAGGGAATGGTACACAAGCTTAAACAAAGTAGAATATTTTATTATTTCAGTACCTCTGGTGATGGATATTGGAAATGAATTAACCTCTTATTCACCCATACCATGAATTGAATTCCACAGAGATGTATATGTACGTGATGCATGTTTTGGGACTGCAGACAACTCCAGTTCTCTGATGTTTGCAGGTAGAAAGAAAGGCGAAGAAATGAAAATGTTATGCTAATAAACAAGATGTTTCAATATAATCACTACATAATTAGCAAATATTTCTAAAGTAATATGACTGAAAACAACCAACACATCTTCAGAATTGGAAAGACTGCTATGTGACAGCACAGGGATCTCTTTCCCATGAGAAAATCTATCTGTTTATGGTAAACAGAAGATAATGTGTTCAGAGCTCCGTTGGATCAGCCCTAGGGGGCAGAGGGCTGTGGCCAATCCCATGAGCGTTCATTTTGTATATAAAAGCTGCATTTAAATAAATAATTCCTTTTTTTCCGGCAATCTCTCTCGTATGCCTCTTGTTTTGACATTGGCTCAACAGCGACACTGTTATCCTCTTTTAAACCATGAATTCTCTAAAGTAAAGAACAGATTTTCGATTTCTTGCAAGATTTTGGAAATGATAAATTAAGAATTCCTCTGTCTTATGCATGTCCCTACTGTTAGTATCTATCTTTTCTCCTGAATGTAAAGGTATGAACCCACTGTTTAAAACCTATTACAGTTTTGTCAGCACTGCATGGGAGTGATGACTATGTAGTTACGCTTTACAGGACTGGATCTTTGTGTTTTGTGTAAAGCTGTGGAAAATGTACACTGATTTTGTACCACCTTTTTTTTAAAGACAGTTACCTTTTCTTGTTCATGCTGTGATCAGTGATTGTCACTTATTAATACATCCAATTGCTTAACTTGAAACAGGAAAATATCTTAGAATAGGAAAAAAATCCAGAAAGTTAAAACCCGACAGAAGACTTCTATTGATAGTTATAAAAGTGACATACTGTTTTCCCTCTCACAACTGAAATGAAATGCTGCCTCCACACTGAGACTTTGAATGCTGATCTTCAGCTGTGAGCATTTTCCCAGATAAATTATAAATGCTTGAAAGCAAAATATATGGCGAAAAGGTGGAAAGCTCTTTAATATTTTGTCATGCAAACACTACTGTACTAAAACACGTAACGCTATTAAATTCAGAGGTGGCTTTAACTACAAAAGATGAGAATAAGACCAGTGACTTAACCTGTGTTGCACTGTTCCCATCAAAGCTTACCAGCAGCATTTTGCCTGTGAGGCACTGGGGCAGAGGAAATAAAGACATGACTGCATTGTGGGGGTGAAAAGAGCTGTCTGCAGAGTGTTGCTTGGTGCTTGAAGTGGGGCAGAGGTAGGTGATGTGTCTGGTTCCTTTTTGCTTTGAGAAATGCTTGTGTGCCTGAGAGGACTGTCTGAGGACATCTGACATCCACACAATTTCTGCTGGTGCCAGGGAGCCATTTCTGCTTGTACCTGGCTCCCAGGACATCCAAGTGACGTGAACCCTTGGCATCCACAACATGCAGTAGCAGAGTCCTGTCACTTAGCTACCCAGAGTGGGAAGAGGTATTTCTTGTTGCTTGTTTTGAATCAGTGACCTGCTGATTTTCTTTCTTTTTTTTCCTCTCCTGTATCCAGCTCTTGTGCTAAGAGAGACAGTGAAAAATTGTTCTCTGTTCATCTTCTCTAAAGACCCATGATTTAGTACACCTCAGCTATGTTCAGCTGTAGTCTTCTTTTCCCTGTAACTTCAGTTCACACAAAATGTCCTGCTGGGTCAGAACAAAGGTTCATCAAGTCAAGGATTACTTCTCTTGAAAATGGCAACAGGAGATGATAATCAGGGAGAGCACATGAGCCCAGACACTTTCTGAGATTCATTTTCTCATCTTACCCCAACATCTGCAACCACTGTATTATAAATGCTAGAGGTTACATTCTGGCCTCATTCCTTTTCACCATCTAACAGACTTGTTTTCCATCAATTTGTTGAACTCTGTTCTAAACCAGCTGATAAACATCTGCCTCCATAAACTCCTTGTGCTGATAAACATCTGCCTCCATAAACTCCTTGTGCAGCAAAATCCAGAAGTGAGTAGCCCACTGGCTGAAGAAATACTTGCTTTTTGTCTTTTAAACCAAGTGTGCATCATATGCCAAGTTGTTGTGTTACAAGATTTGGTAAATAATTTCCTTATGCAGCTTGTTCACCCCTTCAGGCTTTTCGAGCCTCAGTCCTATCTCCTCAGCCTTTTCCTCTAGATACTGAAGCATCCCAGCTCTCTGAGTGTGCTCCAGACCTTTGATTGTTTCCAGTTGCTCTTCTGTAACTCCACAGCATCCTCCTGGAGGCCAGCACTGCACACAGCCCTTCAGGCACGGACACACCACAGGCTTCTGTAGCAGCAGAGCCAACCCCTCTGATTTGCTCCCAGCATATTGGGGAAGCCCAGTATTGGGTCAGCTCTTTTTGCCCACTGTACATTGAGAGGATGATTTTGGAAAACTGTCAGGGATGGTGCCAGGACACCCTTCTTTGTACCTGCCTATTTGGGCCTCAGTCCCTCTCTAGCATTGTTTAGAGGATTAATCCCTCAATCTGTAATGCTGTGCTCCTCTGGTTGGTGTGCATCTCCTGGGCAACCCCTTCCTCCTTCTCAGGTTCAGAGGACTTGCATGGTCCTTCACCCTCTCCTCAACTTACCTTGAAGACTCTTCTGTAGTCATTCTTTACATGGAAGCCGTTCCTCCTTAGCTTTCAATCATTTCTGTTGTCCTTACTATTCCTGCTATATCTTTTTAGTGAGAGGGGAAGCAAAACAGCCCACAGTATTCAAAGTGTGAACACCTGAAGACTTTAAATAATACCATAATGGTATTTTGTATGTTGTTCTCTATTTCTGCCATAGTAATGGCCAGCATTTGATTTGCTTTTTGACAGCTCCTAAGATGGAGTTGATATTTTCATAGACCTTTTATAACTCCAAGATCTCTTTCCTGAGTGGTAATAACTAGTTCGGTGCTCATGCTGAGTACGTAAATTTGAGATTTCTTTTCCTCCACATATTCTCAATATTGAATTTCATCTGTCTTTTTTATTGCCCAGTTGACACTCTGAGATTCTTCTGCATCTCTCTGTAGCCAACTTTTATTTTTATTTCCCTGAATACCTTAGCACTATTAGGAAACTTGTAAGTTGCCTTCTTTTTCTAGATCCATGTAATGATAATCAGTGTACCTTATATATTTACCAGTCCTGGCAGTGACCTGTGATATGTCTGGTGACACACACATTTGAGAAAGCGGAATGCTTTTGGAACTTTTGTGTTTTAATGATTTATTTGTTTGTGAAAATGGATCTCTTATCCCATGACATCTCTGTTTCTTTAAGTTCTTTAATGAAGCATTATTGAGAATTCTTTAAATTGATTAAACCAGGTTTCCCTTGACTGTGTGCTCACTGACTCGTTCAAAGAACCCTACCAGCCCCAGGAAGTGTGATTGCTCCTGTAAAACACATTTCTCCACTATCTCATATCTGCATCTGTTAATTATATTCTTATTGTAATTTCTGAAAATTAGACTGGTACCATGATTAGACATACTGGGTTTTAGTTCCAGAAGAGGTTTTTAAAAAATGGGCATTGCATTTTGCAGTTTTTATCCAGCTGATGTTAAAACAGCTTTATATAGTAGCTGAAGTACTTATTGTGTTTTCTGATGAATTTTATACTTGAAACATATATCATCATCATTAAATCATTTCAAGTCTATTTGTATATTTTGGCTTAAAAACATTTATTTGTAGTTGTAGTCATTGATGCATCTGTATTCTGGTCAAGTATGTCCTTATGAGAAGTTTTATATGGATATATTTATCAAAGAGGGAAAATAAGTAATTGGAATGATTAAAGAATGCAGGTGCTTTAATCTGAAATATTTTTTCAGTATTTGAAAGGGAAAGAAGAAGTCATACTTGTGCTGCATTAGAAGGGAATAGATCAGGTATTATACAGAGGCCATTTAAAATGTTTGACAGTGACTAGAACGTCTGGCTGGGGCTGATGGTTCTAACCCAAGATCCACAGAAAATCTGTGCCTTTAAAAGGAAGCAAATATAGGCCAGGGAAATTACCATGAAGCACCTAAAATAATATTGAATAAATTTAGTCATCTGCAGCTCTCATAAAGCCTGCAGAGGTTGTGACCAATACTTTGTTCTGTGAATCCTTGTGCTGCTATTGTCCTCCATTTGGGACATGTTGCTCTACCTTCTATGGACTGATTAATTTTAGAGAATTTTAAATATAGCCCACTTTCTCCAATGTTAATATATCATCTAGTTGTACTTAAGTAACAAGCATTAGCCAAGATTTATTGCATAAAAATAGTTTGAGGTGCATTTTCCTCCTGTACAGGCACTCAGGCTCTGTGTTAGTGGATCTGTAACAAAGACTGCAAAAATTTCTGTTTTCCATATTAGTGAAAAAGCTGCTCCAGTTCTGATCTAAATTACGCTTTTAAGCTTACATGAAGTGTTTTTAAAAGAAGCAGTTGTTTACACACAACACACAATCCCTTTGGACTTTTGTCAATCCACAGGTCTAATGTGATGAGCATTTGTATACATGCTGCATAAGCAACTAGCAGGCTAAAAAAACCTCAAAACAACCAGCCTGCAATTGGTGCACTGAGGAAATTAAACATTTTTAAACAGTTAAGATATGAAATAGTTCCTTAGAGAATAGACTTTTTAGGTTTGAAAATTCCTTTGTTGGACCTTCTCTATGTCATTATAATAAAGTGACTTTGCTGTTGCTTATCATTAATGATTCCAAAAAAACTTAGTAATTTTTCCCGTCGTCTATTCTTTTCCTATATTATAAAACATCACTGAATTCAGTAAATTTTACAAATCTTATTACCATCAGAGTGTATATCTTCACTGGAATGAATGTATTTAGTGGGATTGAAATCAGCTGGCAGAGTGAGGGAGCACTGGATGGTTCATCTTTTATAACTTCAGTCTGTGTTTTCTTTCCTCTGTTCAGTTCAGATTCACAGGTAACTTCAGTTGGCAGAGGTTCCATGCCAACAGACAGATTTATGAGTAGCTGGAAGCAGTGATTTCCCAGTCTTATAAAAAGTCCATGCCTTCAGGTGGAATGCATATGTGCCTCCAGAAAAGCTACATGAATTTTAATGTAATATATGCAGAGATAATGGCTCTTACAAATTTCTGTCTGTAATCAGAGTGACTTGAAGCCCTGAACCATCATTTTGATCTCCTTTTCTGTACTCCAACTACTAATTTATTAGCTACGGAACTATTTTGAAAAATCTGAAAAATGCACAAGTCACTCTGTACTTATCTCCAAAATAAATTACCTCATTAAGATTTATTTATTTTTAGTGAGATTTTGCCATTCTATTATTTTGCTGAATAGGATGTGTAATTTGCCCAGAAAAAACTTATAAATTTTCAAGAAGAGGAAATTTTTCATTTTCTCCTCTACTAGATGGGTGACAATTATGCATGCTTTCCACCTAAAGGTCAGGCACTACCTAAACCACTTGACAAAGCCTGTTATTTAAACAAAGCACTTCAGTTCACCAGTGTAATTCATCAGGAACTGAGTGTCACATATTTTGGGTGATAATAAGATGGAAAACATTACAGATAGAGAGTCAGACAGATAGATACACCAGCCTTTTGAAAAGACACAGAGTACCTGCTGTTGCCAAAACAGAAATGAAGTGTACCTCTTGTATTCAGCAGTAGATAGAAATATTATGGCAAGGAGGAAAGACTTCAAATATAGAAAGAAAAAAAAAATCAGGTTTTGAGTTATTTGTTCCTCGTATGTTAGAAGTAATAATCAATCATTGCTCTAAGGAAATATACTAGCAAATCTTTGGTGTTATTGATCTAATCACATTAAAATATTATGAGCACTGTGCATATTAAGTGCCTAATCTCCTTAATCTTATAATGCTGTGGATCCTATGTATTTGAATTTACCTGAGAGTGGACTAATTTCTTTTGGGCCTAATGAGTAATCTGGCTCTAGACATGTATTAGTAACCCTGCCAGAATGCAAGAAAGAAAAACATCAATATGATTAAATTTGGGAAGGAATTTCCTGATAAAAACCGATTCTTTCATAGGACAAACATCTTGAGCAATTTTTCAAAAATTATTTATGTATCTATAGAGTCAATTACCTCTTTTTAGTGGAAAAAAAACGTCCTAGTGATACCATTACTCAGAATTTATTGGCAGTTACTTGTAAGGCAGTCTCGTCCTGGCTTTGTGCCCTCCTAATCAACGTTGGCCAGTTTGGCAGGGAATTGGTCTGCAGCGCTAGTTTTATCCAGTATGTTTTTTGCTTTAACTAAAATGTCTTTGGTTTTATTTTCTGTAAGTTTATTTTTACATTCCCTTAGCACATTTTTGTGTTTAGAAACCCATTTTTTAATCACAGTTCACTTGCAGCAGCATCATTTTGCAATCATCTTGCCATTTGTAATGTCATCTCTGCAGGCTTGCATTAACTTCAGTTTGCCATCATCTTGATGTACTAACCTGCATACAGACCTGCACAGAAATAGTTTAACATTCATCCTAGTGTGTGCAGTAATGTTTCATTAGACTTGAACTAACAGAATTTTGTCATCATAATTTGCTGTCATAATAGCCCAGTCTTCACCGATTTAATGTGACAGTCTTTTGCCACTGTAGCTAAGGCTTTGAGCAATTGTCATCCAGGGAGACTTAGGATGAAATCAATGTAATTAAAACATGGACCCTTAATAGTCCTGTACTTTAAGCAGTTTGCCACCTCTCTCAAACAATAATTAAATAGGCTAACAGCGCTTGTTTAGCTTGTAAGTGTTTGTTTTCTATGTGAGAAAGGGGGGAAAAAGGGGGAAATTGGACAATGAGTGACTGGCAGAACTGTTAATAGAATTTAAGTCTCCAGATTGTCAGTGTGTGTTCCTGTATCCATTGGGCTGCTCTCCTGTCACAACACAATTATTTTGTGTATGAGATGCATGCAAACTTGAACTCTGTTTGACTGGTCATATTATCTAGTCTGCAAATCTTATGCCAGAGTTATAGAAATACAGAGATGAAAAGCATTTAGTTTTCTTGAGATAGATCAAACAGAGAGAGATAGAGTGAGATAGATCAATTTGTTACCCTTGAAAAATTTGGTACAGTTTTCCTTACATGCTTCAGCTTAAAAGGGTTGGATGACCTCTGTGTGTATACGTTTTCATGTGTGTAAGTAACTTGCTACTCCCACAATTTTCTGCTACTATCAAATCTAAATCAATTTCACCCAAATTCTGTCCCTTTCCTTGGCATGCATGAAAAATAATGGAGTGTTGTGATGTTTAGACACTGAAAGGCAACAGCTATATACTCCCTTGTCTTTTCTTTACAGACTAAATATGTAAAGTTGCCTCAGTCTTTCTTTGCAAAGAAAACCGCCTGTTTGGATATTTGTGATTCTAAGTGCTCTCCAATTTATCTGCGGCTTTCATAAAGCGTTGTGTCAAAACTGGACACAGCTGAAACATTGACTGGAGCAGAGTAAAGCCAGGGGAGTACACGATGGGGTGACTGGGATAGCGTGGGCGGCTGGCACTAAAGTTGTGTTTCCCTAAAGAAAACTGTGTTTATGTGAGCAGCCAGCACATTTGCTCTGCAAAGTGACCTTGAGTTGTCTTTGGCAGAGCTGATGCAGCCTGCATGCAGACCTGGGTGAATTCTCTGTCTCGTACGTATGGATTGTTGACTCGGATTCATAATTACCTCTTATTGATATTCTTTGCAATCAGCTTGGCATTTTTCCTCTGCTCCTTACATATTGTGTTTGCTTTTGTTTTTTAAATACCTACTTCTCTTCTAGACTAAATTTGTTTTTGTTTGCGGTTGTTTGTTTTCAACCAGAGAAACTTTTCTTAGTAATGACATGTAGGCCTAAACAGTGTTTTCAAACATCTTCCAATTATCCTTCACATCTCTCTGTTTAACTTCTTTCTCCTCACTGATGAGGTTTTATAATTGTCTCCAACTTTGTGAAATTGGGTCTTCTTAAGAGAAGTATTAAATATGCACATGCATACATTACTATTGCCAGTACTTGCCTGTGAATGCACTCACTCTCTCTATGACATACATGTATGTGAATGTGTGTGTGTGTATAAAAATGGGTTAATATTTTACCTTTTAGATGTGATACAAGTAATGAAGTTATTATCAGTTGCATTTAAGCATTGTGGAGACTGGGACGACTTCCTTGGTGACTTTGAATACAGGCTTCCCTTGGGTGAGTTGCAATGGCTTTAAGAATAGGGTAAATTTCACATGTGTTTTGGACCCACCCTGAGAAAATAACTGCACCAAGGAGTTTTCTGCCCACCTGGGAGACCTCCTGTGGTGTGTCTTACCACTGGCCTGTGGGGCCAGGGTTTCTTCCTGCAGACACTGAGAAGACAGGGAGAAGAGCCTTGGCCTTTCACATCTGACCTTGGCCTTTCACAGTCTGAACATACAACCAAGAATGGACCAACAAAACAAAGGCAGAGAAAGACACACCCTGCCACTCAAAGGGTAGTTTGGGGCAGAAGCCTGTTTTAGATACTCAGACACTCTGGAGGAGAATCCTCTCTGTAGGTTATGGGGGAAGCTTATAGTGATTAGTCTGAGTTACATGCCTAAATCTAGAGAAAAATTACTAGTTAATAAGATGTTTTCCCTTCTGGTCATATCAGCCTCTCTGGAGTGATTAAGACCAACATTTTACAGACATAAATGAGTAATTCTAACTACTCTTTATTACTTTGATTCCTGCTTTGTATATATCAGTAATTAAAATCTTCTTCCTCTTCTCTTTGTACTCTTAGTATTAGTTTTTATATAATTTGCTATCCTTTTTTACACTTTCCTTTTCATGGCTCAGTGTATCTTCTGAGTAGTCTGGTCCAACTGACTCCAGTAAAGACTGATTTCATTTCTACAGGGGTGAAAGTTTCTGAGAGTTGGAAAATTGACGGGGTTTGAGAACAAAGATCTACAAAACATGGACATGCTTTCCTACTAAATCTGCTTGGGTCCTCACACCAAAGAGAGCTCCACTAGATAAAGAGGATTGGTTGTTCTTTAGCTTAAGCTTTCCAAAATGGATAGTGATTACTACTTGTTGCCTGAGAGTTACTTGTAATGTTGAATGGGCAAGAAGTAAGCCCACCCTTCTTTTTGCTAGATGCTCTGCAAAAAAGATTAACTCCTGTTTCCCATTTGGCCATGACCTGAAGGAGAGAGCTTTCCTGGGGAGAGCACAAACAGCAGTGAACCAATGTCGGTTCATATGCTAGAGCATGCTTTCAAGCAGAAGTGTTCCATGACATAGAAATAAAATTTTTTTTTAACATATCTTGCATATGACAGGGCTTTGTCTTTATCATTGTATTGACTACTAATTTTCTGACTATAAACTTATACATTCTGCTTTGAAAGCCAAAAGCTACTACTTCCTTCAGAAATAAGAGAAAGTTTTTTGTCTTGGTTTGGCTTTTTTTGTCTTTTATTTTCTGGTCTACAGATCAAATAAACAAGAGAAAGAACCTCTTTGCAACCTGTACTAAAATCCTCTACAATGTATTCCTTTGTTGAAGTAAAAATAAGCTAAGAAACAAAGGAAAGAAGTTCTTCAAGGCTCACATTGGAAAGATTTGGTTTTTCTCTTTTTACTTGCCGATTTCATAGGAAAATCAGAAGCTGCCTGTTTACTTCTGTTGTGATAAAGCTGTAGAAGATTTTTTTCCCTCTGTTGTTGACATGCAAGTGGTTTGTGTTTGTTTTGTTTTTTTCATGACAGGAAGTGAATAATAAAAAGCGTCAGAGCCAATATACCACCAGGGCAAAAACCCACGCTGCACATTAGTGCTTAAAAGAATCCCATCCCAGTTCTCCCTGCACATCAGTCCCATAGTCCCTGGAGCTCAGCACTTCTTCCCACACAGATAGATGTGATAGATTTGCAAATACTGGCAAGAGCACAGAGACATCTTGTTATGAGCTTAATGGCTGAACCAAGCAACAGGCTTGGACTGACTTTATTTTTTTTTTAGGTCAGCATTGGCAGTGAGTTAAAAACAGGGTGGAATAAAGGTTGAAATGCTTTCTGAAATTATAATCAAAATATCATCTGTCTTAGGTTTATGCTGTAAGCACTCTGCCTGATGTTGAGTTGTATTGGCAAACAACATGTGCCACTGGGATGTTTAAAAAGTCATAAGAGGTTTGTAAATCAGTTTTGTGCAGCATGCTACCTATTTGTTATTTTCTTGTTTTATCTGTTAACAGGAAAGGAGACAGATGATATAAATGGCAATATGGTGTGCTTTGCTTTGTTGGGGGTTTGTTAGGTGCTTGTATCCTAGTAAATTACAGCGAGATGGAAGATTTGTTAATCTGTGGAGGTTGTTAACATGAAGTTATTGATTTATTTATGTTGAATTGGGAACCTCTCCTCCCATATCAATTATGTTAAATACATCATTTTCTAATTGCATCTTTTTTTTTCCCCTAACAGAGAAGTCCTGAATTTTAATCTAGACCTTTATTATGGTACAGAAGAGTTAGAGAATTGGGAACTTGGTTCCCATGTCCAATCTAAGATTTGATCATTATCCTCAAGTCCTAACCTCCCTCTGGTGTAGCTTACTGAGACAATAAACGTGGCTGCCAAGTTTGGATGTTGAAATCCATTTCTTTTCTATGTTGATGCTGACACAGGCTGAACCCGCTCCCCTAAATGGTTCCTGAACAGGCAGTTTATTGTTGTCCTTGTTTTCAGATAGCTGCTGGCCTCCTCGGCGCTTTCTCCGGCTCTGCATTTCTGTCACGCTCATGCCGCTAGAAAGGAGATATTTTCAACTTTATCAATACTTGAGCTTTGAAAGGACTTCTCAAGCAGGGAAATAAACAGCTTCTGTGTAAAACCTTTGTTAATGGGTGGCTGAAAGTCACCCGTACCATTTCTGTGATGATGACAATTTTCTTTCATTTAACCCATTACTGATTGTGAAAGAGGAAGGCAGCATTAAACTAAAGCTGACAACAATCATTGAAAAAAATACCCATTTTTATCATTCCAGGTTTTCTACATTTTCCAAATTCTCTGTGACTTTGAAACTTGTTCCTTTCCTGTCTTGCAGCACAGGCACTGAAGTCTCCAAGCACTGAGGTCAGAGCCTGCCACCTGCAGCATCTAGGAGGAGTGAGGCAGGTGGTCTCTGACCACCAGCATTTATTGAGTGTACAGTAATTGACATAAAGCTAAAGTGAAGCTTTGCCTTGCTCTCTGTTGTTGGAGATAGAGCAAAAAGACCCTATAAATAACAAAACCTGATCTGTCAAAATGTTCCAGGTTATCTGTGCAATGTAAGTGCTGGCTAGTAGGGGCTAAGAGATACATTTTAAACATTTTCAGTAGACTTGATGTTTCTCAGTGTTAGGCAGTCACAGCATTCGTAGCTGCTGAAAATAGTATTAAGAGCCTCTCAATTTCTTTGCAGTCCCCCAAAACCACCACCACCAGACCTGGAAATCCAAACCCAACCAAAATTACCAGTATATTTGAACTCTCACTTTTGTTATTTCTCTCTATGGCCCAACAAATCTTGACTCTTCCCAATTGACTGGAGGAACATCAATAGGAGGAAGGGAAATTGTTTCTGGGCTGGAGGTTTCTGCCCTCCTGTGAATGAAACAGGTGTTCTCTTGAGGCCCACCAGAGTTTTGAACTCCCCCAATATAAAGACAGGAAGCAATTCTGGATTTCCTGCAAGTGGAAGATTGTTTAATGTGCAAGTTATTGTAAATATTGCCACTAGACACTTCTTTGGGCTATGTTTTAGAAGGAAATGCTGAGTAGCACTGCATTTCTTGCAAAGCCTGATCCAAATATGCTCTGATGATCTCAAAGCCATTGTCAGAGAGGATGAATAATCCACATGAATTTTTGTGGGTTGTGACTAGAGCTGGGTGTAAAACAGACTGCAGGTCTTGTCAGGATGAAGGCCCTGTGATCATATTTAGAAACAGAGATTTATTCACCTGAAAAGTTTTGAAGAAAAAATTTTTCACCTTGAAATGAATAGAAGCCAGGAGGATAACAGTTCTACTATCAGACACTTACCTTCAAGATAACTTTCACCTGTTACCTTAAAGTATGTTACTTTTAACCTCAGTTACTGACAGCAGGTGCTATTAAGCGTGACCTTAGGTATTTTAAAACAAAAAATTTGCACAATAAGCAGTTCCTTTCCTGAGTTTGCTCAGTCTCCTTCTCCCTCAAATAATCAAAATGCTGCTGCTGTTACAGTGTGCTCTGCTCTGCTTCAGATTATTTTCTACATCAGTTCATGACTTGCAGCTCCTGTGGGCTGCAAATTAATCCTTAGGAGTCTCTTGGCGTGTACTGTACATCCAGGTTCTTCAGTGTATTAATTTGACTATCAGTGTAGAAAATGCCAGTGGCTGTGAGGTTATATTACACACTTCCTTTTTGTGTTTATTTTTCTGTATAATCCATAAAATTACTTATAAACTTGTAATCAGCATGACTAGACACATTAAGCTTTAAAACTGAAAAATGCCACTTTTCAGGATTTTAAGGGTAGATTTAAAAAAAAAATGAACAGTGTTAAGAGTGTTCCTTCAAATGACTTTTCAAATGAAACCATTTACATGATTTAATGTGGCCTGTCTCTAAAGGCCATATATACTGCACAAAGTACATATTGTGGAAAGCAGCCTTATAAAAATCTGGGTGTGGGTGAAGGATGCTGCAGTCCTTTTCCCCAAGAATTGTGTGGATGCCGTTTTTCTTCCTGTGTAAACTAAAGAGGCCTGGAACTGAATGCAGGGGAAGAGCGTCAGCCCAGATCCCACCTGTTTGGGATTTGGGAGCAAAGGGATGTTCCCACTGTTAGGAAGAGAAAGCAACAGGCAGCTTGTGTTCCCTCCTTCCTCTACTTCCTCTGCTTCCTCTGCAGCTCCAGGGCTGTGTGTAGCGTTAGTACTGCGTAGTTTTGTTGGGAGTGGAAAGGTCACTTGTAAGTCAATAGTTCTTTTTTTT
>VZTJ01004779.1:1347246-1436928 GCA_013397795.1 Orthonyx spaldingii | reverse complement strand
TTTTTTTTTTTTTCCTGCTTAAACAGCTACTGACTTACCACAACTTGTGTTAGCATTTACACATTTAGTTTGGTGACAACACTGTTTTACGGTTTGTTTATTTTTTCCCCTGCTCGGGAGGGAGGCTGAAATCCCAAAAGTCAGGGAGGGTTGCTGCTCCTCTCCCAAAAAGGGAGGAACCTGTCTGGAGATGGGCTGGGGGTCATTTGCTGGGAAGGAAGCAAATTTGTTTCATAGGGTTCTCCAGGGAAGAGTGCAAAGGGAGCAGTAAATATCTTCACTCCTCTTTGTAGCCTAAATGTTCCCTGGGAAGCTGCAACACATAATTTAAATCCATTGCACATGCCACCCTGGAAGCAGAGCCTTATATGTCGAGTGCATGGGCTGTCCTATTATGGGAAATCAACTTTGTTTTGAGGCAAGCCCAGAGCATTGCTTCTGCGCAGGTCCTGGAATCTGAAACATTTAGGGGCCTCCAAAGAGCACTGGCATTAGTTACCATGCCGGCTGGGTGGAAGTGAGGATCCCTCTGCCTCTCCCTGCCTGGGACACCACAGACCCTGACGCAGCCAGCCCGGCCAGCATCCCACCCTGGTGATTCCTGCCCTCTCCTCTGCAGAGCTGCTGGGGCTCCCGCGGGGACACATCTGGCATCATGCAGGGACAAGCCTAATTCAGCAAAAGCTACTGGAGCAGCAAAGTTGGAATATACTTTGCCAAGAAATATTTTGCTGTTGTTTTCTTTTTCCTCTGTTTTGTGGAGAGATTTCATGTCTGCTCACATGCTTTGGTATGAGGAAGTGGAAGATGATTGTAAGTATGAACAGACTGACATAATTTATCACAATATTCACTTTGACAGAGCAGTGTAGTGCTGCACAGCCCACTAACAGCATGCATTTTTAAATGTTTATTTTCCAAGTCTAAAGGAGGAGAGCACCAGGAGGGGGAAAATAAAGTGATTCTTTTTGACTCTGTTAGGAGGCTAATATCCTTTACATTATATATAAAAGAAGTCATCCTGAAACAGTACCCAGCTCTCTTTTGAAGAAAAATAACACATTGCTTTCTGAAGTTCAACAGTTATTAAACCATGGGGTTAAAAAAGAGAGAATTGAGGACACACACCAACACACTTGAAAAAAAATAGTGTCATTTTTCTAATAATTTGGCAACACATCAAAGGAGTAATCAGTTTCTTTGAACTTTAATGGCATATGCAGTTTCATTGCCTAATATTAACTTACAGAGTAAGAGAGCTCTTCTCTGGTCGCTGAACTGTCTGGTATCAGCTGAATGAGGGGGTGTCAGTTTAGTTCGAAGCGAGCAGCAGCTGAGCTCTCCCATGCACTTCCCGGAGAAAAACAGGCATCTTTTCCAGGCTTGCACTTGTTTGTTGGTTTAAAACTAACCTTTATGTGCAATAAGAAGAAAAACAGAGGATGCCAAGAGCAGTAGACTTAAGAGAGCCAAGAATGAATGACAGAGAGTTTTAAAATCCATCTACCATGCTCCCAGATGATCTTTCTTCTTCCTCCCCCACCCAGGCTCTCAGAACAGATTGTGCCAGTGAAAAAAGAAGTGTCAGTATTGTCTGGACATAATCTACAGTCTCTGCCCCCTGTTTTATAACCTATTTTGGCTCTTCCACTTTCAGCTTAGTCCTGTGTCTTTATAATAGTAGAATTTCTTTTTTCTGATCATAAAAGGCAGGGGAATACAGACATGCTGTCATTTATTTTCATAGCATATAATGGACTGCATGGTCCATGTGATGAAGACAGTCTAAAAATAAGATTAATTTTTTAAATTTAATTTGACAGGAAGGAAGCTTAAAACAGAAAATTCCAAGGTACAGGTGTGGTTTTATGCCATATTTGCTTTCCCTTTTTGCAAGATGAACTCAAACTTTGTTTTGTTGTGCAATAAATAAAACTTAAATCAGTTATAAATTTTCCAGATAGTCTTGTACTGCTAAGAGAGCTCCTTCAGTGATAGCACCTTTTACGTATCGGACACAGTTTGGAAGTTCAAGTAAAGTAGAATAGTGAGATCATCATTATCACATATTGATAATTATCAGAAAGTCTTTATGACTTCTGAAAATATTGTGGGTGCAGTTGGGAAGAAGAAGTGTCATAGGCTTCTCCTAAGAGGTTTAGTCCTGGTTAGCAAGAGAACGACTGCACACTCTCAATTAAGCAACATAGGGCCCAACCTATTTCACCACTCCTCTTTGGAGAGGAATAAGGACAATTTGTTTTCTTCACTTTTCTATATACTTCCTTTCCAAGGGAATCACAATATCAGCCTGGGTTTCTTGTCCTCAGCCTCTGGGAAGAGATGGTGCTGTAAGGAAAGTTGGGCAGGTGCTTGCAAAATAAGGGGGAAAGATATTTGCTGCTTAGTTCAAAAGTTGTAATTTCACTCTGAAGATGTAGATTAGTAGATGAAAGAAAGAAAAAAAGTAGTTGTGATAGAGGTTTTGTAAAATATGAATAGCAACCAGAGCTGCATCTAGCAGATGAATAGCATTCATGACAAGAGCCATTAAATCACTTGCTAAATTATGTTATGTAACTATGTCCGTATCTGAAATGAAAGGGTGGTGTCCCAGCACTTCTTGGGAGTTATTTAGCTGAATGGATTTCCTCAGCTGTATCTTCACTCCTTTAAAGGCATGACATTTTTCTTTATATAATTTTGTATAATATTTTCGAGAGGTTTTTACAGTTGTATTTCAATAAAAATGGAAAAGCCTGTATCAGCAACTTGTTACAAGGTGTGCCCAAAATAATGCTCCCAAATTTATCTACTGCCTTCATTCAGGACATGTCACATCTCCTACTTGTTGCTTGTGCTTCCTTTGCTTCTCTTTCTATGTTGGATGAAAACTTTTTGCTCTTAGAGGTGACAATGGTCACTTACACCTTTGTACTGTATTTTTAAATTCATTCTTTCTCTTTTCTTGATGGCTCCTCTTCAACCCTTCATCCACCTCTGCACTTACCTCTTCCCTTTTGTATTCTGCTCTCCCCTGTGCCACAGCAGTAAAGACAGGTTCTTCATTCCCTGATTTGTCTCACTTTAGCTGAGAATGACCTTTGTGAAAATATAAAGGTATTTATTCCTTGCCGAGGGCTTTACTTTCTTTCCTGAGCTGTTCAGTGTTTACTTCTTCCTGAGTTAGACTGGAAACTCCTTGGGGCAGTGGCTGTCTCTTTCTCAATTTCTGCAGAGTCTTTGACAATGACACCTAAATAATAAAGTGTCAGGGAAATGAGATATCATAAATTTCATTTTATTTTAATTAAGATGAGATTACTGGGAACCTCATTTTGGAAGCCAGTCTCCCTAGGGGATTCAGTATCATATGCTGTATTTCTTCCTTCTAGCAGATATAATCCTCTTTCTGTGTCCTTATTTTGACATGGAACCAAATTCTGCTTGCAGCCACACACAGGCATCCCTTTTCTCTGCTTGGATTTGCACAAAGTAGTGACTAAAAATAGAATTAATCATCCAGCATGGAAAAGAAATTAATCCTGCCTGAAGGTTGGTGTCCACAAGGGGTCTCTTACAGGATGCCATGGGTGTAACTGTAGCAGGGGTCCATCCAGGTTCACGCCTCCGCGCAGATCAGAAATTCCTGAAGCGAATTCCCAGATTGCAGATTCCCTGCTTATGACTGAGCACCAGTGCCCTGCATCCCTTTTGGGAGGAAGCTGAACTCAAAGACACACTCTGGGTTGGGCTGGTGGGCTCTGACTCTCCGTGGGTGTGTGGGGCACTGGGGTCACACCGAAGCTCCTCCAAAAGGAGCCCTGTGACACACACACCTTGCAGAGGAATGCTGGCTTGGCAGGCTGCTGCTGCTGGGCCACATGATCTGCTGTGGCCCAAGACAACTCAGGGAGATGGGAGGAGCATGGCAGCAAATTTCTTTGGATCTTGGATGCAAGGAGAGAACTTCTTGGAAAGTCACACCCTAGCTAGTGCAGCAGGGTGCTTCGTCCTGTCTGCTCCTACATGGTGTTTGCTCCCCACCCCTGGTCCTCTGGCTGCCCATGGGCATCACAGCTGCCCACAGATCTTTCCAACACAGTTATTGATAAGGGGATAAATATTCAAGGAATGGGAGTCTAAAAGCGTGCTACATACTGGGAAAATTTAAACTTTTTTTTTAAAGCAAACAAGGCAATTATGTTACTAATAGAATAGTTACTGATAGGATCATGTTATTTATTGCTGAAAAGGTACAATATTTGTCAAAAAAGGTTAACCCTTGACTAATAATGTGAAATTATTCAAACCACAGAATTGTCCAAGGGGTTAAGTGTTTTCAAATGATCTCCAGAGAAAACAGGATTAGACTCATATTTTTTTGTCATGGATTACTGTGAGACAAAATCACATTGAATGGCATTGTGAAGCAAGCAGCCTCTATTTGAAAAAGCTGACTTGTTGATTTTCACAGTACATTTTCAATTAAATGTTACCCCAAAGCTTAATTATCATTTAGGAGGATAACCATTGTACTATGTTACAGCTAACTGCTGGATAAAGACTCCTCGATAAATTTAGCGGAACTTTATAACATCACATTGCTGTCGGAGAGGATGCACTTGTGGTAATACTGTGTCACTGTCAGGGGAAGCAGAACAGCATTGGGAATTTTAAATAATTCTGCCTTATCAAAGACTGAGCTTCGTGGAAAGCAGAAATAATGGTTAGTGGAGTGTGGCTTTGCAGAACATCTTGCCAACTGTGCTGCACAAGGGAACCAGATCCTTCATCTTCCCAGAAAAACACGTGGAGCAAAGGAGTTGTTTGGGTTCAGAATACTCACTGCAGAGAGCACAGAGGCTTGCATTCTACATTACTTACCACATGTGCAACAAGTCAGAACATTTTCAATTATGTATTTTGAAGGACAGATAAGCTGCATTTTAAGAAAGTCATAATCTTCCTTGTTTCTTCTTGCAAGTCATATTTTGGGATATTATTTAGAGCATGAGTCTGATAATATTTGAGAGGTTTCCTGGTCCGGTCTCTAATTCTGTATTTTTAAATAATCCATATCTCTCTGATTATTTTTTTCGGTTGTATGCAGTCTTTTATTCTGAAGAGCAAAATATAGTTTTTAAATATTTCAAGCATGTGTAGGAGAAAGAAATAGTAGTATGTGAGCAAAAGCATATGTTTTGTAATTTTGAATATGTTCATACAAGATAACAGTTAAGATGCTACATTTATGCTTAATTTCAATCTTGAAGCATTTTTAAAGGATCATCATCTTCAGCAGAAACAAAGTTGCATAATTTTTATGATAATAAAATAAGATGATACAGTTGTAAAAGTTTCCTCAAAGAAATCATTACAGAAGTATGTTAGTCCTAAGGGTGTGATTTTTTTCCCCTAGAGTAGTTTTCTCTGAGATAACATAACGTTTTGAGAGTTCCTTTAAAAAAGAAAAAAAAAAAGAAAATTTTTGAAAATTAATTAAAAAAAAAAAAAAAAAAAAAAAAAAAAAAAAAAAAAAAAAAATAAAAGCTTAAAAAACTTTAATGTGTAGAAATGACCTAATTGTGGATCCAGAATACCACATTTTGCTTAGCTTGCTTTTGCTAAAATATTCTGAAAGAACTCTGGGGACTTAGTGGTATTGCGAGTACCCCAGAAGGAGAGAGAAAATGAGTTTTAGTTGGGCTAATCAAACCCTTTGTGCCTATTTCTTTTAACCACTTCATTCCTCTGGATGTCAATAAAGTCTGATAAGACCTTGGGTCTCTTGGCCTCCAGAACAGTCCCAGTAAAACAGAAACATCAGCATCTGATATTTTTAATATAAACTTGGAACGAAGAGGGGCAAACAACGTGCTCTGGACAGGGCACACAGCATTGTTCTACAGGACACAGGGTAACCTGTATTCCTTGTGAAGTGTGGAAGTTGTTACCACGTGTGAGAAATCAGCTGCACTGGGTGCAGGAACGTGGCCATGAGCACGGGATGCCCGCGGGGGAGCCTCCCTGTCCCAGCACCCCAGGGCTTGCCACGTTCTAAAATTGGTGCCTGCCCACGTGGCAGAGTGTCTGCGTGCCTGCACGCTCGTTTGTACGGGAAATTATCCCCGGGCAAGGCTTTTAATTCTGTGGAGCACAGGGAATTGAGGGAATTTAAAGGGTGATTGGAATTTGACATTTCTGCCTTTTTATTCTGAAAGATACTTTGATTGAAGTGTTGGAAGGCCCTGCTAATGGAGGCGTTGCTGCTATTTCAGATATACAGGGTATGAGATTTGAAAGCAAGCCAAATCACAATGAAACAGAATAATGATGTCCTTGGTTTATTTTTCACTTGATACATTCAGGTTTTGATTGGATTCTGAGTGAGGCAACAGTTTTCTCTCCCAGAAAGCACTGCTAGTCCTTGGAGGTTTGCAGCCTGTTGTCAAAGCAGAAGCGCTTCCTTGTGAAGGTCATGGACTGCAGTGGCTGGAGAAAAACCAAGGGGCAGGAGGGGAAGAAAGGAAAGAAAGAAAGAAAGATATCTTTATTGGTCCTAACCAGGTGCAGGCTTCTCATAAGAAGCATTTCTGCAGTGAGTTCTATTACTACTTTGACACAGCTCACATTCTGCTGATGGTGTGTATATCAAAGGAGTTGTTTGGAAATCTGAGGTCTCTGTTCATCTGTCCTCCTCTGCCCTAAGCCTCTCCATGCTTATCACACACAAATGCTTCAATACCCTTCACCTTGCTCTCTCAGTGTTGGTTCCCCGCCCCCCTCCTCCCCTCCCCACCCCCCCGTTTTTTAAGTTTTTATTTGGAAAAGACTGTTCATGAATTATTTCACTCTGAACAAACCTCAAAGCTACCTAGCTGTTGCTAAGCCTGGGGAAAATTAATGCAGGCACTTTATTTTCTAAAACATTAATAACATGACACAGTTAGCATTGTTGGAGGTGTTAAAGAGCACCTCGTGAAGTTCCTGGATGGTGGATTCTGTAAATATGTGTACAGGAGCCTGTGACGTGCTCTTATCTAAATGGCTGATGCTGTTGATAACAATAACTGAGAAAACAGGGGAAAATGCTGTCACACATAAAGCTATCCTGTCACATTCCTGGGCTTAGAAAGTATGAGTCCCCACCCTCCCTGGCTGTCTAACTCATTCCAGAGCTGATCACCTAATAAGAAAGGAAAACATCAGGAAGTGTATGTGGGGCTGCGGGGAGCAAGAAGGACAGAGGCTCTCCTTGCTGCAGAGAGATCCAGGTGGAGCTACCCAGAGACATTCCTGCCCAGGTAACAAGGGCACCTGCTCATCAAAATAAAGGGAAAGAGGAAACTGAGAAGTTACAAACCTGTGGTGGATTGGTGGTGAACTTGTAGACATGTGTACAGGCTTATTAACTCAAAAAAACCTGAGTTCAATGGTTTTTTGTGCTGCTTTTAATGAAGATTTTAAGAAACCTCAAGTTATTTTGCATTAGATTTCAGGAATACAACAGTATTTCTTCTACTTATTTGCCTTTATTTACTGTTGACCTTTTCTTATCATGTGATTTAGTAAATATTTTATTCCCTGCCCCACCCTTCCAAGCCCTGCCAACGATGCTGGAAATAGAGATCAGTATATTTTTACACTGATTTCTAAGATCACATTTATAAATGCTTAGTTGACTGATGGTTACTCACACTCCAAAAATGCAGAAGATCCAGATTAAAGTGTTTGCTCTGCTTATACTCTGTTTACAGAGGAGAAAGTTTTGGTTGCATTGGATGTTGAATGGAAACCAAAGGTGAAGCCAAGTAACTTCTCGCAAAATGGAATTCTTGTTTTCTCGCCAACATGAGAACAGTTCCTTTTATAGTAGTCTGCAAAGGACAAGCATGTTGTAGGCTTCATTCTGACCTTTCTGTTCGTCCTAATAATTAAGTAAATCAGTTTTGAAAGCTCTAATAAGAATCATGGAGGGAAACTTAAAACTGTGAAATAAAGGGTGGGTTCTAGGAGCAGATATCTAACAGTAGAATGTATAACACTTACTGTAAACAGAAAACTTGCTGTAAACAAATCCATAAATAAAAGAAATCATCACAAATCTGATTTTTTTTTTTTTTCTGTAACTGTTTAAAGCTCCGTGATACCTGTATCCTTGCAGGCAGGATGGCTCAGGGATACTAACACAGGTTTGAAAAAGGTTGCTTGAATCAAGATGCTTTCTAGAGGGCACAGAAGTAGAACTTGTACTTAGTTGGATCAAATTCCTCTATTAAGAGTAAAAGTTATCCTCAGTGAAGTGGTGTTTCTGTCCTGATTACCTGATTGATGTAAAGCTTTAGAGAATGTAAGTTGGGGCACATTTTTGCCCTGGGAAAGAAAATCTATTGGATTATGTTGTCCATCTCTATTTCCTGTTCAAAACAAGGCATGTCTTTACAGAATCAATTCAGAATTACTGCTGGGTTTAGCACAGTTGCTAACTTAATAATGTTTTTCAACTGTTACAACTTAAAACCATAATTGGAAACATTTTATGTTTTGAAAGAAACTGAATGACAGTGAGCATTCACCCTTTCATCTTGTAAGGACAAGCCTATTTTTCTTGGGCAATAGCAGCTGAATTGTGAAGCCAAGACTGTTTCTACCAATATTGTTGTCAGCTCTCTTATTTTCTCTTTAGTCCTTTTGCCGTTTTTCCATTTCTCTGAGTCATGCACGTCCATTGCTGTACTGCTTTAGCTACTTTAAATAAGCCCTTTCCTCCCCCAAGAAGGCTTGCTAATTTTTGCATGTTATCTTAAGCTGATTTAACAGTCATTTTGCCAACTCTTCCCAGCTGCTGCTACTGCTGAATTGACTCATTTTGCACTTGACATGTTACAGGCAAATGTGAAGCAAAGTTTACTTGACCAATAATCGTCCCCTTGACTGAAGGAAGGATGTGATTTGAACAAGGACTTGTTCAAAATGTGGACAGAGTTTTTTCCCCTAAATCTGCCTGCTATAGACACCAAGGTTATTTGCTTCTTATCTGTTAAATTCTTACCTAGAAAGTGAAAAATGTCTTAGCCCTAAATAGTAACCAAGGAATGCATTTTTTTCTGGTGCAATAAGTCAATCTATGGAGGCTTTTTTGATGGATTATGAGTTCCTAAGAGGTGTTGTGTCTGTCTTGGAGTGCTTCCAGAAAGTGTTGCTCAGTCTATAAACTGATGAAATTTCACAGACTCACAGAGCAGCCGAGGCTGGAAGATGCCTCTGGAGATCATCTACTCTAATTACCTGCTCAGAGCAGGGTCAGTGGGAGCAGGTTGCTCAGGGTAATGTCAACTTGGTTTTTAAATATCTCCAAGGATGGAGCCTCCACAGCCTGTCCCAGCAACTGACCATCCTCACAAAAATCTAATTTTCTTCTTAAGTCTCTATGGAATTTCCTCTATTTCAATTTGTGCCTATTGTCTCTCATTCTGCCAGTGGGCACCAAAGAGAAGAGTCTGACTCTGTCTGCTCTGCTCCCTCCCATCAAATAGTTACTTACTGATAAAATCCCCCTGAGCCTTCTCAGCTCCCAGCTCAGCAGTCCCAGCTTGCTCAGTCTCTGCTCATCTGAAAGGTGGTCCAATCACTTCACCATTTCTTTGTGGCCTTTTGATGGACTTGCTCCAGTATGTCCAAATTGGGGATCCCAGCACTGGACTCAGTGTTCCAGCTTTGTCTGACCAAGGTTCAGCAGAGAGGAAGGATCATCTCACTTGACCTGCAGGAAAAAATCTGCCTATTGCAGCCCAGGATAACATTTGCCTTCCCTGCTGCAGGGGCACGTTGCTGGCTCATGCCCAGCCTGGTGTCCATCAGAACCATTTTTGGAAAGCTGTTTTCCAGCTGTTGGGTCCCCAGCTTCTACCAGTGCATGCAGTGGTTCCTCCCTCTGTGCAGGACTTTGTACTTCCCCTTCCTGTCCTGCATGAGGCTCCTGCCAAATTCCTGGATGGATTTTGTACAGCGAGCTCCAGACTCTGAGCCCAGCAGTTCAGCTTGCTTTCAATACACCCCACTGGCCACTTAGTCCATACAGGGTTTTTAAAATGAAAATGTTGTAGGAGACAGTGTTAAAAGCTTTGCTAAAGGCAAGATAAACATCATCCACTGCTGTCCCCCCATCACTGAGCTGGTCACCTCTTCATGAAATGCTGTCATGTTGGTCAGGCATCATTTTCCTTTGTAAACCCATGCTGTCTACACTCCCAGCTCCTTGTCTTTCATACGTTAGGACATGATTTCAAGGATGATTTACAGTTTTTAAGAGGATTTGCTTCACTGCTTTCCCAGGTTATCCAAATACTCTTTGCTCTGCTTGAAAATGAGTGCCATTTGCTTTCTTCTCCTTCCTCCAGAGCCCTCCAAAATCACGAAGGCCTCTCTCAAATAATCAATAGTCACCTTGCAGTGACTTCGACCAGCTCTTTCAGTGCTTTTGTTTGCCAGCAGCCTGTCTGACTGGAGTGGGAGGTGGCTTTAAAGAGAGATTTGGCGTCTCTCATGTACTGTTGATGCCAGGTTTTTACAGGGCACACACAAACATCAAAACTGTCCATATTTGCCTGTGTGCCCACACTATAAACTAGCTGCAAATCAATTTAGAGCTAGTCTTTCAGGACATATTCATCTGAACTCTAGCTTATTTCAACATTCCATTACTGAAAAGCCCATCTAGTCAAATTAATATGTAGTATAGAATGTCCATTATTTGTTTAAAGTCTATTCAAGTTAAAAACCCCTTAAATATATGCAGCAAACACCTGCAGTAGTATCAGCATATTTTTAAGGTTATTTAAAATTAGAAGTTAGGAAAATGTCTAAGGTGGTACTTTAATGTTTATTATTTTGAAGACTTGTTGCAAAAATTTTAAAAAAGCCCGAGAGACCGTTAGTTTACATAGATTTAAACATGTTGAGATTTTAGATTTGATGTCTTTAATTTAAAATCAAAGAAATAAAAGTAAACCCTTTAAAATATTTGTTGCCTTCCAAATGGATGCTGTTATTGAGTGTACAGTCATAGAAGTGTCCCTCACAGACGTACTGTGGTTAACTTTGCACTTTAATCCTTTAGATGAAGATAAACTCTGTTTATTGCATCTTTCTCTGTACCTGTCTTATGTTTGGGTAATTTTTGTTATCATCTTATGTTATTATAGCAATTTCAGTATGCTTCCTGATTATTTTCTAGTAACAAGAAACTATCAATGTTCATGATAACTACTACGAGATGTTAATTATTTTTCCAGGCCATATTTGTTTATGTCACCTCAGTTATAAGCCCTATTTTTAATGTTATTTTCATTTGTTAAAGTGCAGCAAAGAAAGAATTGGCTACTTTTTGAACTGTTAAGTAGCATATCCTGTGATTACATGAATGTGTAGCTCAGTTAAATGATAAACTTTAGCATAAGGTATTTGAAGTGGGATATTGGAAATATTTACTTATCAGAAGTCATTCAGCTCCATTCTAATGGGAAAGGCTCCCAGTTGGGAATCTATTAGAAACCTGAAGACTCTTTGTAGAAACTTGCAAGATATACTTTTATATAACAGCTTTTCATTAAGACAGAATATTTTTGAGCCAGAAAGAAAATGTATTTTGCATGTCACAGCTTCCAGGATTCCTTAAGTCAATCCCACTTCTTTGAAAGTTACATTCTATTTCAGTTTTACATCATACAAATTTTCATCCTCTCTATTTTGTTTTAATGTAATGCTTTGTATTCTAGCTTGCATCCACTGAAGCCTGTTTTCTGGTGTACAGCTAAACCCACAGCTGTGAGCTGTGACCGGTCATGGGAAGTCACTTTTAGAAATCCGCTATTTCCTTCTCACTCAGAAGCAGCACACCCCTATGCAATTACCTGAGTCCTTTTCCAAGTAAATACCAGGAATTGTTATTTTATCTATGATGATTTAGTTCTGTGTTTTCTACACAGTAAAAATCCTTGGGTTTTTTTCCCCCCTGAGGATTTTTGGGTTTAGTTTTGGTTTTTTGTTGTGGGATTGTTTTTTTGGGTTTGTTTTTGGTTGTTCTCTTTTTTTTTCTTTTCTTTTCTTTTCCTTTCTTTTCCTTTCTTTTCCTTTCTTTTCCTTTCTTTTCCTTTCTTTTCCTTTCTTTTCCTTTCTTTTCCTTTCTTTTCCTTTCTTTTCCTTTCTTTTCCTTTCTTTTCCTTTCTTTTCCTTTCTTTTCCTTTCTTTTCCTTTCTTTTCCTTTCTTTTCCTTTCTTTTCCTTTCTTTTCCTTTCTTTTCCTTTCTTTTCCTTTCTTTTCCTTTCTTTTCCTTTCTTTTCCTTTCTTTTCCTTTCTTTTCCTTTCTTTTCCTTTCTTTTCTTTTCTTTTCTTTTCTTTTCTTTTCTTTTCTTTTCTTTTCTTTTCTTTTCTTTTCTTTTCTTTTCTTTTCTTTTCTTTTCTTTTCTTTTCTTTTCTTTTCCTTTCTTTTCTTTTCCTTTCTTTTCTTTTCCTTTCTTTTCTTTTTTTGGTTGTTTAGCTTGTTGTTTTTTTGTGGGAATATGTTCCTGGAGAGTTGTTGTACCTGAGTCTGAAATACTCTAAGAGTTTTCAATGTTCTCCCTGTACCATATAGCCTCAGTGTGCTGTTTGAAATATAAATGAATGTGTCAGCAGTTTGCTTTGCAGATATGTAATACAATCAGTGGGTCTACAAGCATTAATTGGATATTAATTGCCAATATGCTGTGCAAAATTCTGAGGCCCAGATGGGATTATGAATTTGTAATCACTGTAAACAAAAGCCTGGTTATTTCATAGTGAATGAATTTGAATACTGAAATTAGGTTGGCAGAAGAGAGCAAGAGTGTATTTTCTGTATGAAAAGAGAAGTTTCATGGTGTGGCCAGGGCTCCACTGATAGCTGAAAATGATCAAAGATAGTGTGAGAAAGAGTCCTAGAGGTGAGTTTATGAAGCTTCAAGCACCTCATGTGATGGTACTGACAGTTATTAGCTATTACAGCTGTTGTCAAAAGATCTAGTTATTCTGAAGCATATCACACATGATCTGAGTGGAATGAATGTATAAATCGTCCTAATTATTATTGATGTGGTATAACAGCTGAAAGTAGTATTTGTGGGAAATCGTATGCACACTTCAATTAAGCTATAATATAAATGCAATTTAAAATGTAACTGCAGATTAAGTGTAACACTCAAGCCTGACTTCACGCAGAGAAACCCTCTTACGGGGTCCTGACTGTTAACAATATCATCATTTTTAATAGACAAAAAAGTCAGTGCTGCAAGACAGTCAGAATTGCACCAGAAAATCAGTGAATCCCTGTGTTTCTGGGACTAGTGCAGTCAATACCCGAGGTTTCCTTATGCACCCAGCCTTTCTGCCTCAAGATTTCTTTATGGATGCTGATAGGACAGAGTTGGCTTTCTGTGCAATTCAAACACTAGCGGGGCAACTTGCACCTAGGCCTCCAGTTTGTATGGTTACTTATTCATGCACTCATGTCTTCTCATATTTAAAATAAAGGAAACGTATTTATATATTTACAAAACATTTACAAGAATTTATTTTGATGATACAAATATCGTGGTGAGTGTAGCCTGCCTGAAGAGGAGGGGATGTTGGGGACAGTAGGAACTGATGAAAAAGCAGAATCAGGAAGGCTGTTTGAAGCTGCACCAGGCTGTGGGGCAAAGGGAAGGAAGACATCAGCCAGAACACAGCCAGAGAGGTTTCAAGGAAAGATCTGAGATGCACGTCAGCCACAGAGCTCTGCCGTGACAATGCATGCCAGTGAAGAGGTTGCATGAGATGTAAGGTGAAGAAAACCCTAAAAAAATATGAGCAGGAGTAGCAGCTATGGGAGTTCATTCTAACCCTCTTAATTTGCATCTCATTCTAATTTGCATCCTTGTGTCACCACGTCGACTCAGGCTGGTTGGCAGGTGGATTTGCAAGCCCTTGCTGCTGGAGTTACAGCTTTCACAAAAGGGAGTATGATAACAAGGGTGAGAAAGCACAGGTTTCTCACTCAGAGCCCTTTCTAGTTCTCCTCCCTTTGCCTCCCTGACAGGTCTGCTGTATGTCACTTCAGCATGTCTCCCTATAGTCTAAATCATCTTGCTCTGTGTGTACAACAAACCACATGCTTAGTTGATGCAGCATGGTATAAATTACAGATTATGCATAAATTGTGATGGGGTCAATTAATCACAGACTAAGTTAATTTAGACCTCACATTGGGACATCTGTATTACACATCTTTGACTTGGGCCTCATTTGAGGACAGGCAGGACTTGTTATGAGCTTGTTTGTTCTCACTGAAGCTCAGTCACCAGCACTGGTGCTCTTCCAGGTGCTGCCTTCAGGTCTCTGCGGGGTTGGACACGTCCACCTTGTGCACCAGAGGCTGAAAGCCACAGAGGGAAAGCTGCTGCTCAGACTGGGGCTGGGGCCAAAGCCTGACAGGCCCACACACTTCTGAAACAGAGATGTATTCACTGGAGGCTTGAGGGAGGGAGAAGGAATGTCTCAGCTGTGTGGGGCCAGTGCTGCTGGAGGTCCTTTAGGGCTGCTCCCACCATCCATTGTTGGAGTAGTGTTGCCCATAAACTGATTTGCAAACTGTACAACACGGGCCCTCTTTTGCCGATTGATTTGTTGTGGTTGTCCTTTCACCCTCATCCTCTCACTTCCCTATAAAAGAATTAGATTCAATTTTTACATAGTTCGAGTAAAAGATGTTATGGGGCATGTTAAGGCTTGGCACAAAAAAATGGGCAAATTGGACTGGGCTTGGTTGCCTTTGCCCGCAGGTAACAGGACTGCTGGTAAATGTCTAAGTCTCTTCTCTCTCTTTCTTTGTTGTCAAGAACTGGCTGCTTTTAAACTAGTAACATGATTTGCTGTGGCTACTGATATTGAATCCCTCTCTTCCTTTTTCCAGACAGTCTCCTCATTACTGCTAAGAAACATCCCAGACGATGCCAGTCTTGATCCCAAACCACCAGCAAGATACACTAATCCCTTCACCTTGTCTGAAAGGTTCCTATTCCCTTACTGCTTTAGAAAAACTAGCATCACAAGAGAACAAAACAGAAAAATATCCTCTCTGGACTCTTAGTCATCAGGCAACAAACAGGAGTTACTGTGGATCTTATTTCCATGGTATTGATAATAGTGCCTCTTGATCTGCTAAAATGACTGTTGTCACCTATAGTACTTTCCCATTTATCTCATAACATGAATCTCATTGTATGGTGCGAATTCTTTGAGCCAAGAAAAATAAGCAAAGTGCTCCTCATGATGGGGTGGGACAGTCTGTTGGCCCCTCAGTATCAGTTTTGCAGACTTTCCAGTGTCTTCAGCTGTGAGCCAGTTTTGTTTTACAGTAAATCTCTTCTCCCAGAATAATTTCTTAACTGATCATAATTTAATCCCCTTTTGATCCTTGCCAAAAACTGCTATCTCTTTTCCTTAGGGATCTTCAATTTCTTTAACTGTATTTTCAGTCTTTCTTTTTGTTATTTGCTTGCATACTGAAGAAACAAGTGATAGAGAAAAACAGAAATTTCTCCTGTGTACCTAATGCACGTTCTCCAGTGAGAGAAGAAAGTCTTTCAAAGATATTAGGAAAACATGCTTGAATTTCCCAGTGTTTTGAAAACATCATGTGGTGCATTTTCCTAGAGAAAGTGGGAATTTCAGAACAGCTCTCATATTTAATGTATACTACCTTTAGTGTTAAAATTCTATGAAATATTTATAAGCTTACAAGTCTTTTCACTCAGCCATTTACCATAAACTTCATCGAGTGCAACTTCTCTGGTTTATTCATATGCCTAAGCTGAGTACAACTATCCTGTGTTCAAAGACTTTTGAAAACAACTTTGACTTAAATCATACTGTGTAGGGTGTCTGTGATGATTCTCTCTCCCTGTCTTGAAGCTTGTGGAGGGAGTGATCTCAATGCCTGTTCAATATTGCTACTATTTGCCTCCTATTAGGTCCTTGAAACTGCATTGTAGTTCCTTTAAACTCTTGAGAGCCCACAAGTGTGCCGGCAACAAGAAGTTGTGGGAATCTGCAAATTTACCCTTGGTTGATAATTTTTCCATTCAATATCTCTGCTAGAGCATGAGGCTTATTGGTCTTTGCAGCCCACTTCAGGGTTTGCCATGCCTTGGAGAACTATTCACACTCAGGTCTTTCAATATGGTTTCTGGAGGCATATCAGCCAACAAATTCTTTTTTGCTTTCTCCTTGTTCTGTGCAACTTGACTCCGCAATATCCATGGTATACAATTTCTTTTGTGTTTTTTACTCTCACTAATTAATCCATGTTTCTATTACATACTTTGATAATATAGAGCATCCTGGATCTAAAATAAAAGCCCTTTTCCCTTCTTTGTAGCTGCCCCACAAATGACTCAAAAGGTATTTGCACACCTAACAATCTTCCTGATTTAGAACACAGAACTTGCAGGAGATTTGCACTGAGGTTGTGTGTAGCTCATTCAGGAACTGATTCAAATATGCATTTGATAATCATGGATTCACTCTTTTCCTGTTAACACAGACAGACTTCATTCAAAATTTGGGGAGTGGTTTCAAGAACTATGTTACAAATGTATTATTCTCATTATTGTATAAACATGTTACTTAACTCAGGTTTTGTGGCTAAAGCTTAACTTTGCCTCTCATGCTTTCCCTGACCAATTTTTGAGCTTCTTTTAGATATCATTAGAGAATTTAGGTAATTCCACACAGTTTAAAATATAATATACTGTGGACATGTATATATTTTGTGTAAAAGAGAAATTATTTGCATATAGGATGATCTCCTTTTACTTAAAACTAGTCCATAGCTAAAAACTGAGAAAGGCCTAAAATCTCATCATTGCAAAACTGTAGGGAACTGTACTAAGTGCAAAACTCTATTCTGCCTAGTGATGAAAGTTAAAACTACTGTACTATATAGGCATGAAAAGGGTAAGAAGGGATCTAATTCCTGTCCAATAGATAGTTATGAAGAAAATTAAGTCAGACTCTTCTCAGGGATGTTCAGAGAAAGAATGAAACAAATTTTCCAAGTGAAAATTTTGGCAAGATACTGAAAATATTTTTTTTACTATGGGTGTCATCAGTGAAGCACCAGAGGGGGTTGCCCAGAGGGGTTGTAGAATCTCCTCCCTTGGCAGGGTTCCAAACTCAACTGGACACAGCCCTGAGCTTCTTGATCTGGCTCTGGAGGAGGCCCTCCTTTGAGAACAGTGTTGGACTAGATGGCCTTCCTTCCAGCCCATGTTATTCTGTAATTATACGTTCGTTTTACAAAGAATGTCCTGAGCATATTTAATTTAGAACAGAGATATAGTGCCATGAATTTTCTAAAAAAAACCCAAAACACAAAAACAAACAAACAAAACAGCCCACTGAAAACTCTAACTTCGAGACTATTATTTATTTTATTTTATTATTTTGTTTCAGAAACCTGTGGGGTTTGCTCCTCAACCACTCTCTTGGGACTACTCTGATAATTCTATTTTGTGTTTACTTTAGTGAGCCACCATTCTAGCTGGGTATTTTTTCAGTGTAAGTGTTCCAGATTGTAGTCCCCTGTAATCACTAGAACTGCTTTTCAATGATACATAAAGATGATAATAATAATAATTTCTGAACACAACAATGTAATCAAGAATGAGCCCTGACAAGTTTACATCTATTATTTCACGGCATATAGGGCAGAAGGCTCTTTGTTCTTGTTGTTGCACAGTAATTGTGCTCAAAGCTCTGCATAGCTGTTTGTCTCAATCTGTGGGCACTGCACAGACCTTCTCAAAATAGTTTCCACCGCACAGAAGTAAAACAGATTTGACCTGGATTAACTGGAGCATAGACTCCTAATGAGCCAGATGGATCAACATTCCTGTTCAGCAGAAATGATAGTTAGTGTTTCCCACAATAACCCAGCAGTTACCTTGTTTTTCTTCTCAATAAAAGAAACATTTTTAGTCTTGGTCTAGAGTGGTTAACCAGTGACTCCTGTGAGGCATTTCCTTTGTAAAAACCTTATCTTACGTCATTACAAATTGCCCAGGGAGGATCCAAAGCTGGAATGCTGAATGAGGTTCCTCCCTGTGACTCTGACTGGGGACAATATCTGCCAGCTAGCTCTGAACTGGATAAAGCATCTAAAGAAGAACATTGCCATAACACTTTGATTTAGGGAGGAAGTATAGAAGGTTTTATTTCATTCACATCTCTTGTGCAGGAAGCAGGCAAAGGTCAGAGAAACTGCTCTTGGGAGCACATCAGGCGATAAGTTGTAGAATTCCACACTGAAGATCCCAACAGTTCAGTGTCCAAGTGTAGGAGAACTTTCTTTGTGGATATCTGTGATCTGCAGGCTCCTCTGCCTGGGCAGAAGGGGAGTGCAGCAGTCCCTGCTGAGCCAGCACAGTGAAACAGTATCTCAGTGATGTGCCTCAGACAAAATGTCCAGGCTTTGAGTGCAGCCTAAATAGTTGTCATTCTCAGTGCAGCTCCTTTATCACCACCCCTCCCACCATCTCATTCAGCTTCAGAGAGCTTTCCCATGGACTGACAGCACTTTTGGAAAACATGTAAGGATTGGGATGGCTACTACTTGCCATCTGCCCTAACCCAACTCTGCTGTGAGCCTGCTCTTGTGCCAGCTCCTGCCTTGCAAGAGGAGCAGGGAAGCACCTATGAAATAGGCTTGTGTTCATTTTGAATACCTACAGGAACATAAAAGAGCAAGGAAATATGCTGGAAAGATTGTGTGTGTTGGGGAGGGAGAGTTATACACCAAAGGGATTGGGTTCTTTCTTAAATGCTAAAAGGGAACAAGCCCTATCTCTGTTCTCCAACACAGAATTTCCTGTAAATTCACTGACAAACTGTGAACGATACATAAAGACCATGTAACTTAATAGCTGGTCTTCCATATTCTCTTTTGACCTTTCAGCTATAAAAGACAATTCCTTAGAGTTTCCAAAAGTACAGTTCATTGCTCTTTGGTTTAGTGTTACAGAGCAAGAATAGTAAGTAACAGACCTTATTACAGGGACTTTTTTTCCTCTTTGCAAAACCATTATACACCTCTTTGACCTTTAAAAGAAAAAGTGCAAATATGGATCAGCAAATATTTCCAGCATTAATTTCTGTTTTTCAAAATTACAAATATGTGGGTCTTAATCCATATGGACTGTATAAAGCCTGTTTTATTCCTTTTTGCTTTACTCTTGTTTTGGTAGTTTTTCTCTGTTCTCCTTCATCCAATATCCTCCTTTTCTCTTAGTCCTTTTCTCAGTTTTTCCTCTGTTTGTGACCAAAGAGACCAGAAAATACTTTTTTTTTTTAATTTTTTTTTTATTTTTATTGTAGAATGTGAGATTATTTAAAAAAAAAAAAAGACCCAAACCCTGTAAATCACAATAAGACAACCATGTAAAATTGATAAGATATTTTCATTTTTCTACTGCCCTGGGCAACCTATTATCTTTTCCTTTCATTCACAAGCTTAAAACCTGAAGGTTTTTATGTTAAGTCTTTTTCCACTGTTTGATACCCTTTATTTAGAAAGGAACTTATTACTATGCATCATATGTATATGAAAACCAAAGCATTGCCAAATTAATAGAGGCAGCAGAAAGAATCATACATTTTTTTCATTGTTAAAGAAATGAAATAATTTTCTCTTCAAGGTTGTGACCTTAGTAAAACATCACTTTTTAGCGTTAACAAACAAACCAACCTTTTCCAAGATACTCAAATATCTTATCACAAAACCATAATGTTGCATATTACTATAATCTCACTCACAGATATTTTGCTTCTTGTGAATGAAGTTGCTTGTGGGGATACATAGATCAGTTTTAGAGGTGAAAGCAGGTTACACATTGCTGTTATTATCTATTACTTGTGAATTTTCAATTTTTCTGAAGCCAAAAAGAGCATAGATTTTATAAGGAAGTGAGATGACACATAAAATCAGCATGTCATGGGTTGTTTTTTAGTATTTTGTTCAACTCAGTTCTTGAGTATTTGGACAAGAACAGCTAGAACTGCAGTCACACCAGCAACGGTTCATCATTTGACTCTTGCTCTGATACAAAGTCTTCTGCACTCTGTAAAACATCCTCTGCTGGCATGCATGAATATAACTCATTTGACTTTAATTGAGGATCTGGCCCAGGCTTTGATCTCTATTTAGAACTTGTCCAACTTTTCCCTTTATGGCCAACAATGTAGTACCAGATTTCTGCTAGCTGAATACATGCACTATATATATATAAAGTAACTAATGGCCTTTAAATAGCTACCAGTGGACAATTTTTAACTTGATATAATAGTTTGAAGCTATTTGGATGCCCTGTCCTCACTGCAGTATGCAGCACGTTAGCATTCCAGAGCCCACAAGGACATTTGCCATGAATTGTGGCAGTGTTTTCCTCTGTGGCAGCTTTCAAGCCTTTCACATAGCAGCTGAGTCCTGGTCTGAGGAACTCCACAGCACAGTGACAGTAAGGAGCGCTGGCAAAGCGTTTTTGTGGGCAATATACCACCAGAAATCATATTTCAGCCCCCCTCCACAGAAAAAAAAACTCAAAGCACCTTGGCATCGATGGAGTTCCCGTTGTCAGCTGGTGAAATACACTGTAAATGGCAATATCTGCCTTAAATTTCAACACTTATACGGTCTACATATAAATAAAAAATAAAGGTTACAGAATAACATTTGAAAGAATGAGAGGGAAAGCCTATTTACTGGCATAATAGTGTTGAAAACAGCATCACAGAATGGAAATTTTGTTCTGTAAATACAAAGTTGTTAAACCATTGTGAGGAATGACAGGATTGTTGAGTGGGAGTCTAAAAAAAAGGAGTATAGAAAGCAAGTATGGTGGTGTATAAGTTTTGTGTGTACACATTGTGCTGAGCCTGTGGAATGGTAGAGCAGTGAATATGTTGCTTCTTTCCAGTTTTAATTATGTCTCTATTTTCTGCATACATTAGAGCATAAATGGAGCCATATTATAGAATACAGCATAAAAGGAGTTATCTTGAATAAGGAATAAAGGAAGAAATAGCTACTCCCCTCAAAATGTCCAATATCTAACCCAAACTTTCCAGAGAGATGAAGATGTTCTAAAAATTGCTTAAATTTATTGAGGAAAAATATCAACAGGAGGCTGTCATTTTGGAGTTTATTATTATAAAAAAACACCCTAAAGCAACCACCCCAAAGCCCCTTTCCTTCAAATCAACAACCAACTGCTAGTTAATTGTTAGTCTTTTAAGAAGATTGACCAAGGAACAGAAAGGTTTATTTTGTGAAAGGGATTAATTTTGTTTCTTGTACTGAATCATAAATTTTAGGTTTGGATTTGAAATACTCCTCAGCTCTGAAAAGCAGTTTGCTTTCACCAGCCAAGTGACTGCATTTTGGGGGACAATGGAAAAAATTTACTTGAAGTGATGGTGTAAGAATAACATCTGAACTTAAAATGGAAATAAATAGTTCATTTATCAGCTTCTATAGCAGGATTAAGTGTTAAAAGTTTTCAGGATTGATATTCCTGGTTGAACAAAAGCTGTGGATACTTATGAGCCTGTATGACATGGCCTGGATTGATCAGGGAGATGACCTTTTCCATGTGAGCTTTTGCAGGAATCAGGGCTAAATTACTCCTGATTCCTTCTGTCTAATATTTCTTTCTGTCTGGTTCTTGTACCACAGAGATGCTTTTGACAGGCGCTGTGATGCTCAGTAAATGTGACAGGATTGAGAAGATTTCAATATGTCCCTTTAGACTCGGGGCCACACACTTGGTGATGACTGAAGACCATGAAATCTCCTTTCCCTTGTCAGGGGCAATCATTGCCTGGGAGAGGGAGCTGGCTCTGTGACAAAGTGCCATCATGTACCATCTCTTCATGTGCCGTGCAGCGCTGCAGACACTGTAATTTTTTGTTGATATTTGTGATTATTTGCAGAAAATGTGAAATAGCTGTAAACTATAGCACGGCTTTTAAAAAACTATCTCTAACTCAGAAAGTGGCTTATTGTATTTTCTCCCGAAAATACACTCCTGCTGAGTGTGCAGTGTGCAGGTGAAGCTGCTCTTAGTGCTGCTTAGTGCACGTGCCTGGCTCTTGTTCACAAGGGAAGTGAAACCTGTGTGAGCTCCTCTGCCAGGGATGGTTCATGTCACTCTTCTGACCCTGGGAGACACAGACCAGCAGTAGCCTGGTAGCTGAAACAACAGCAGAGAAATCTGCTCACAGACATTATCTGAACAAATGCATGAGTATTTGAGGGTTAGTTTGAGCTTTAGCATGTGCTTAAAACAGTTCTTCTCCAGAGAGTCCATGCCCAAATTGAAGCTGATGGTCAAGTCTGGTGAATTGCATTGAAGTGTTATTGCTGTTTTGTGATGTGTAAAAATAGACACAAGGATCAGAGACTCTGGTTCCCTGTAGATGAAAGATTAGCCCACTAACAGAGCAATTTTGTTCATATAATCACAGTATTCCATGTGGCCCCTTTGTGTTGCTTTCATATTAGAGTGACTTCTACTTTAAAAGCTTTCAGTGCAACATTGAAAGAGAACAAAGTTTAGTAATTTTTCTGTATCCCTTTCTTGTAAAAAAGGGTGACTGGAGAAGTGACCTTTTAACAGTGCAGAATAGAAGAACTGTATTTTGTATGAGTTTTTTTGTCGTTGCTAATAAAGCAGTCCCATCCTGTTGGAGACACAATAAAGAAAATGCTATTGAGAGCATTGCAGCAGAGCAGGAAATTCCATCAAAATAATGGTTTTATATACACCCCTAGAAATATATTTAATTGAGCTTTTTAAAGTACTAAGGTAGATTGTTTCTCTTCAGACCATTACTTAATAGGCAGGTTATGTGGAGCTTGTGTATTTGACCTACTCGGGGGTTTATTCACGGAGGAGAGAACCACAGGTTTGTGGAAATGTTTGTAACATATATTTTGGTGGAAACTATTCAAAATTGATATCAGGGAAAGCTTGGCTCTTTGCTCTTAGATCAGGTGAGTTTTTTCACTTTTCACATGAGAACACCCAAAACCACCCAAAGCCCACCTGGCTCCAAATCCAAATCTGATGCTTGTTGATCATGGAGTTAAGGAGGAACGGTAGACCAAGCTGAACTCATACAGTTCTCTAAAGTTTACTTTCTCAGTCTCCAAAAGTTTAAGGAATCCATCCTTTAGGGTTTTATTTGTTTTTTTCTTTCAATAAACCTGCAAACCTTAATGAACCCTCTTATCAAATTGCTTACAGTAGAGCTCAAGCAGTAAATGTGATTATCCTTTGGTATTATCTCATATGTCTAGTTTAATATACACAAAAGTGATGAAAAAATCTATAAGACCATGTAATAATTGTATCATGTATAAAATTGGCTTGAGCAATGACATTGCACCAGTGGCAACATGACATTGAAACCTAATAATTTGGTCCATATTTCTATAATTTAAGTTTAGTTTTGTTTAGAGTTGAGATCAATGTCTTAGTGGTTAACTATTTTTTTCACTAAAAAGCCTTAAAATTTTTCACAAAGCAGTGATTAGTTTGTTAGTAATACTGGCATTTACATTTCAATATTCATGTATTAGCTTTTTAAGTAGTGTTTAAAAAAATAAGTCATGTTATTTCCTCTGAAAATGTATTATGAACCTAATATTTGAACTTTACTAAGAAAAAACAATTTTAAAAATCAAGCTGATCAATGTGATCTTGAAAAGCTGAAATACCCCCAAAGACAGCAAGTCTTAGTAAATTCTTGATCTTCATTGTTCTCATCTTTTTTTTCATACTCACAAAATTAACTTTGACCAATTTGAATGTTTCTATACAGCATTGCTGTATAGCTTGGAAACTAGGTGAGAGATTAATAAAAACCCTAATTAAAAATTAGCTTCATAACAGTTTTTTATTAGGATTATTGTTGCTTTCTGTATTGAAGTCAGTAAGGATTTAAACCACAGTAAAGCTTCATTTAAAATAAAAATCTGCTTTAGAATACAATACTAGGTAGGAAACTTAAATGAAATTGTAATCTTGAGTTAAAGTAATGATTGATAGCAAACTAGAGTTAGAATCTCTGCAGCTTTCAGGATGACAGTAGCTGACTTTCCCTTGAATTAAGTCTGTTATGAAGGATTTTTGTTGACACTGCTCTGAGGCTTGCTGGTGTCTGACATGTACCTAATACATGATTTCTCTCTATCCAAGAAATAATCTGCACCAGGGATAAAATCCTAAGTAAACAGAGCCCAAAAATGCATGGCATAATATTTTCCTAGTGTGGATTCTGTCCTATCTGTTCTTCACAAAGGTCATGTACAGGTGTGTGGGACATTCAGGTGCAGGCTTCCAGATGTGAGCAAAAAATTAAAGCACCATTAGCTTGACATAAAAAAGAGACATGGAAAAGCATGGATAGAAAAGGAAAACAATGAACTTTAGTTTGGCAAGAGCAAAGGTGATGCATTTCAGGATACAAAGGTTGGATGTTCCAAGCCTTACGGGTGTTCAGTGGGAGAGAAAATCTAACACAACTGATAGATTTTTAAACCTCTAACCAAAAAAGTACATACAAATAAAACCCCCTGTTGTGGTGCATTCCCCCCACTCCCAGCTTTTGAAGGTATCATCAAAAGCTATAGGGGTTTTTTCCTCGAAAGTTAACGCACAGTAAAATTTCAATTTGGGTGTGTGTGAGGTCTGGTTCGTGAACAACCAGTTAAGTTTGATTATAAAAATAATAGACTTGGGTAAGCAAATAAGTCTTTTTCATCTATGTGGTCTGCCATTCGCTTTTAGCTGTTGCTGATAAAGAGACCTTGGCCTGATCGTGTTGCCTGTTAGACAAATGTAAATCCATGACTGGAGGGTAAATGAGAGCAGAACCTGTCTGTTCTCCCCATCTCTTTTTTTCTCCCTCACACTCAGCTTCTCTGATTGGTTTATATTTATTTATTTATTACCTTTTTTTTTCTTTCTGGTCATTCCCTTTGCCTTTCTTTTGCTTTGGTTTGCAAGATAATTTATAGATTGTCTGCCTCGTTACCAGCCTCCACATTAAACAGACACATATTGCTCTACTTCCCACTGAATCCTGAAAGTTAAGCAAATACACAAGAAAGGCAGAATAATATCTTAATCTGTCAAATACCACTCTCCTGTCATCTTTTGAGATCACCTCTGTGTACATGTACCTCCATTGTTCATAGTAATTTTTGACAGTTGTTCCTGATTGACAGTAACAGCAAGGAAGAGGTGCCAGGACTTTATCACGACAGTCAGTTGAAGTCTGTCATGCTGTCTTGTAACTTTGACCTGTGGCAAGTGAGAGGGACTGGGAAATAAAGATTGATCTCCTTCCCGGAGCATCGTATATTGTTGGGGTTTTCACCTTTTTTTTTAGCTTCTCTTTTTTTTTTTTTCATAACATTCCTCATTTGCTTTTTTCAGCTTTTCCTTTCTGTCCTTTAAGCTACTTGCTCTTCCGTCTTTTCCTCTATGTGCACTGCTTTGGGAAAAACTTCCTGCTCTCACTGATCTTGTTTGCACTTTCTTTTCTTGTACTTGGTTTCTTTAGGCCATGGTTTTCTCTGCCTCCACAGCCACATCAGAGAAACGTGCTTCGGAAAGTCACAAACTGTCCTTTCATGACCCCTATGTAGAAAAGCAGCAAAAACTTCTGCTTTGTCCTTTCTTCTACTTCTGCAAACCTGTTTCTGAATCATCCCTGACACGCACATGGACAGGCTGTGGGGACCAGGGCATGGGCAGCTGCTCCTGCCCAAGAGCCTGACGGATCCTGGGGATCCCAGGTCAGTTCCCATAGCAGTTAAGCATCAAAGGAATGCTGGCACCTCAGCCCTTGGTGAACTCAAGGTCTCAACTCAGCTCTTTGAAGAGAGTGAAAAAATGTTTCCCTGTAACTCAGGAACTTCATTTAAAAGTTTAACTCTTCTTTTAGCTTTTTGTAAATAGGGTAAGGAATGAAAATAAGACCTTCAATACAAGTGTCTTGCACACTAATGAGACCTGCAAGGTGACAAGAGATAGTGCAATAGTTCCTCAGTACTTTGTAAAATACCCAAAGGTTCTACCTAAGCAATAAATTAAATTTATCTGTTAAATCAAAGTCTTTTTTAAAAATTAAATGCAAAGAACATTTTTAGTATCTGTTTTATTATCACAGAGATATTTTTATAATGCTTTGTGAATGATTTTTTTCTTTTTCTTCAATGTCACCGAAACTTCATTTGATTCAAACTAGATTTGATAAAATTTACTTCCTTTTCAGACTGACATACTGTACACTGAGATCTAGCTTAAAGCTAGGTATTTTGTATTAGTACAGTTAGAGCAATTTCACCCAACTTTTTCTACTAAAAAGTAATAATCTGCATTTCTACTGTAGTCAGAAGAAAAAGAATGGTAAGTCTGAAGGGTGGTCCTTATCACCTGTATCTTATTCCAAGGAAGAGAGAAATCCCCCTCTAAAGACACCTTTCCTCCTTGCCTAAATATACAAGGGGCTTAGACAATTATCTTAACCTAGTTATAATTTTGAGCTGGCTAATTTATCCCTAAATGCTCATGTTGGCACATTCTGTAAGGTGTGAGGAGAAGGGCAAGGTCTGTGGTAGACAGGGGAGTGGTGGAAAGACGCCCAAAGGGCAGGGTCCTACCAAAGTCCTGGGTCAGACTCAGAAACCTCAGATGTGTTGACATTTCCTCATCTCTAAGACCATTCCTGTTGCAGAAGTTTAAGTGGTTACTAAGAACAATATGTTGCAAGATGGTGAAAATCACAGGTGATTGATTTTTGTCTTTTCTAAAGTTCTTTCAATGCCTTTATCTTGTTTGGCTTCCATAGTAAGTGTGGGAAGAAAAAAAAAACAAAAACAAAACCAAACCAGCTTCTTTTTATTATTAATGCAGAGAGTGTAGGTATTTTTTTGTAAGAGGCAGTTAGTCTCCATTACACATAATTGGCCAATTACTGTGTCAACACACAAAGTAAAAACATGACCCACTCTGATATTTCCTATTGGTGTGACACACATTTATTACATGTGCTAAATGAATTACTTATTTTCCATCAGGGCAGGAAACTAGAGAGGATGAAATATTCTCTTTTAGTTCAGCAAATCTTGTGTATATGTTTATTTATACAGGTGAAATACAGGCACTTTAGTATATTTGTCTTACACATTTTTAGCAAATTTAAAATTTTAATTTCTTAGGGATGGATTTCTTAACCTCAGACAACTATGTTTTTGCCACTTGTTTTACATTATCTAGGACTGCGAGTGGGAGGAGGGTTTAATGTCAAGCATTTGTTTTTTTTCATATTCCCATGAAAAAACTAAGAGAAATGTCATCTCAACACATTTTTGCAGGCTGAAATCTCACCTTACCTGAGAACTCCATGTTCCAGATGATAATTTTATCTTAATGGACAGTTTTAAACTGACACCAATTTAGAGTATTGCTTCTCTGTAATTAAGACACTTTTTCATCTTTTATTCTAAAAAATCAGTAGGTGAATAGAAACATGAATACAGTCATAAGAATGGCTTTGATTTTTTGATTGAAATTGCAAATATGAGTTTTGACATCATTTGAGATAGTGCCTCAATAACTGCACTTGTATGAACATTTCTACTATTTTGGTTGGATGATTTTATTAGAATAAAACATAAACAAACAAATATAAATAGAACCTTGAGCTCATAAATTATGAGCTGCCTTATTCACAGACAGAATATAATGTGTAAAAAGAAAATGTAATTATTTTGCATTGCAATAGATTGTAGACGATTTTTCTTTTATTTATAAATGAGAATAAACTCTATACTTATCATCCAAGGTCCATCCTTTTATGTGACAATTCAAGTCCAGTTGTTTGTTATTTTTCTATGGATCCAAATATGTAAATTCAAGTTTTGCTCATCAGAATGACATATCTGACCAACTGCAGTGACAAAGGTCTTGTTTTGAGGTTGGGAAGACTCATTCCTCTCTGGGATGTTTGTTGCCTTCAGGCAAGTCCATTGCATACCAAAGTTTTGATTGAACCATGCATTGGATTCAAGTTGGTGCTCTGTCTAGGGTGTACAAAAATATCAATAATATTTCTAAAAATGCTCAATATTAGTGGAAAGAGAATTTTTCAACTTTTTTCTTACTGTGAGTGCTGTGCATAAATGTTCTTATTTGAAGATAAAACTGTAGCTTTTACTGTTCTCCTGTGTGAGGAACTAGTGATATTTTTTGCATATGGCAAGAGGGACAAAGAAGTGCATTGACTACATTTGCTCATAAACTTTTGACAAAAAACAACATTAATGATGTAAAATGTTTTAGAAATCTGTAGGCCATACAGACAATGGGACCCATTGTATCTAGGCTACAATTATAGACACAAGTGAGGAATTTGACTTTGTTTTCACCCTGTTAAGTCCAAAAGCCAGAGTGGAAAAACACGTCCTCAGAGTCCTGCACTCAACTCTGGCATCTGAGAGCGTAGCCAGCATTCATGACTGCCTCAGTTTCCTTCTTTACATGGCAGTGTAGGTAGCAGCATTCAGAAACCTTCTCCAGAACCTCACTGGTACTCTGGGGGTTTCTGAAGAGATCCTCCCAGAAATGCTCTTTGTGCCACTCTGGTGAGTGCACCATAAACAGCAGGTTTCGTGGTGACCTGAAGCAATGGCCCACCATGCATTGCTTTCCACCTCCTTTCCCAAGCCTCTCATCAGCTTTACCTCCACCCAAAACCATAACTGAAACAGGTCACCTGGGTTTAGCATGGCCTTGAAAACTTTCTGAAAGAGTTTGTTGTCTCTGCCCTTGGGTTTATGTCTTATTTTCTCAAACATCACTGGTGCTGAGTGGCTGTGGTACTCAGGTGGCCTCCCCTAACAGGAGCACATGCATTTTGCAGGTGTTCCTCTTTCATGAAATGCCACACAATATACTTGGCACAGAATGATCCCGTTATGCTTTTAATCTAAACTATTACTTTTCTTGAATTGAGGTTCATGTAATAAAAATCTCCATTTTCCTCATTTGTGTAACTAGACCTCTGCTTCCCTGCTGACACTAACCAGGGTGCTTTCTGACAGCGAGCAGCACAGAGAAAAGAGCAGCATGATGACGGAGCCAGAGCTTTCCTTGTGCTCACCATGCTGAAGTCAGGCTTGACAGAAATTGGATACCAGTGCAGGGGACTCACATGGCCTCTGCATTTGGTTGCTGTCATCAGCCTGGTATTTCTTGTAAAGACAATTTTACCCAGACGAGACGTTGGCTTCCTTTCAGATGATACTGCAGAATATTTAGTAACTGTTTGCATGAAGCTGTTCTCATACATGTCTTTTCAAATCTGGCTCAGGCTGCATGTGACTACAATTTCCTGGATCAGAGAAAAGATGGCAGCACTGAATCTGTAAAGTTCCAACAAAAATTAGCAAAAATAGCCCTCCTTGAAGTCACTGTCAAATATCAGGAAGTTAGCAGCAAGGTACTAACTAAATTGCAAAATGTGCATTATTTTTTAATTAAATAAAACAACCAAGCAAGCCCTACTGTAAATTATTTTTTTTTTTATTTCATTAACACGATACCAATGAAAACTTTTAACCATTTATCAAAATGAATCATTTACCTAACTCCAAATGGGAAAAGAAAGGAAACACATGTACCAGAAGAATAATTTTTTAATTAAAAAAAGTTTCCTGAAGTGCCTATTACTTATAATCACTTCCTGTGGTTTGATTTCTCTTTCCACTTTAACAACAAATGTGCAGGTATAAAGAACATTGTTAAGAAAATGTTTTAGAAATACTTAGTAAATAATTTAAATATATTTTTAAAGCAGAACTGTCCACAATGTGTAAATATCATGCTAAACTCATGCTTTATTGCTACATTGGGAAGCATAATTTTCCATTGCTAGACAATGTGAAATACTTAGGTGTTAGCACTTGAAACAACGTGATACAATAAACTCCATAAGTCTTTCTGTCAACTAGTAGGTACCTTAAGTAAGATATTATTTTGATATTGCATCTCTATTTGGATTATTTTGAATTTTAATATGCAATTTAGGTAGCAGGAGGTCATAATAAGGACAAAGAAACCTTTAAGCATTGTGTTCATCTGACCTAGCATTGCCTTCTGCTCCCTGCAGTAATAACGGCAAACAGATATTCTTTTTATTCTAAATAAAGCAAAGCATGTCACTTAATAAATTTTTCATGCACAGACATTTAGGTCAAATGGGAACTCCTTCTTGAGAGAGAATTAGAGGAAAGGAATTGAACTTTCATGGAGTGTATTTTTTAATAAAGAAAAGTGGGATGAAAATCACTTGCTTTTTTATTGCTTTTTGGATGATGATTGGGTAAGATTTTTCTATTTGCTTTTGTACTTTCATATCATTACTTAGTTTTTCATAATTATTGTATATAGCATTACTTTCTATACACACTGGAAACCAGAATACAAATTTAAGTAAACGGGAAGCGATTTTATTGGTAATGATCTCTTCTGTTGATGGCTTTTATGTAATGGACACTGAGCCTGTATCTGATAACTATCCTTGCTTGCTGTGTGAGATTTTTGTACACAAAACCCTGTGCAGGATGAAAACGCCTGTGCAGGATTCATTGTGGCATCTCCCGTGGTCTCAGTCACGATTCCGTGCGCGGGCGCTGCTCTCGATGAAGTTGATGAACAATAACTGCGTATGCAAGTGTTCAGGGAACAGCAAAATGTCTGGGCAATTTGCACTCTCATGTGCTCTGTTCGGAAACTTGACTCTTGAATTACAGCTAATGAGCAACAATGGGTGCATTTGTGGGAATGAATAAAGGGATCAGAGAGGAATTTGCATCACCCAGCCTCAAACATTATTTAAATGCCTAGATAGGGATACTGGGCTCCATATACAGTTAAGGGAGGGACTTTTCATGCCAAGCTGGCGTCTAAAAGTTGCAACAGGTTCGTGAGATGGCATGACAGATCAGGAAGGGGTCTTATGAGTCCCAGCTGTGAAAGGATCCAGCTTCCTTGTGTGCATGGTGGTCCCTACAAGGTCAGACACTTTGGATCTTTCCTCCTGGAAGGATGGATGTGTTGCAGGAAAGAGAGAGGTAATATGCTCTTGGGTCTTACTCACAGATAGAGTTGAGATCTACTCGAGATGCTCAAGGGGCTCCAGGCTTGGAAAATGTTTCTTAGTCCCCATGGTTGAGATATAGATTCAATTATACCAATTACACTCTGTTTAGTGTGAAGCTGAGTTCAGCTTCTAATCTATCTGTCCAGGCTAGACAACAGGATTATTCTCAGAAAAGTCATATGTGGCAATCATAAACTGAAATTGAATAAAAATCTAAGATAGCATGATGTGATATAGTCCTGAGAATTATTTTTGATACTTAAATGTCCAAACACAAAAAAGGCTTGTCACTCAAACTCTGTGTATCTTCAGGGAAGGAGATCATTGTGCCAGTGTTTGACTACCTTTGCACTGAAAAATAAGCTGCAATCTTGTGGGTTCCAACGTATGCCTGCTGACTCTTAATTTCAGATTTTTTGCAACTCCTTTCTGCTTCTTCTTTTGGCCAAGTAAAACTTGATGTATGTCATATAGAGTAATTTTCAAACAGAAAAGTTGCTAAGATTAAAGGGAAGTGGGCAGCCAGCAAAATCAAATTTATATTTCTATAAATATCATTTATATTTATATTATATTCATAAATTTGATGCATTTTTGGCAACAGATCTCCTAACAGCCCATAATCTTCTCACTGTTGTCTTTTGGGAAATTTTAACTGTAAATTTTATATAGTGATTTTATTTTAAATCACAGACACACAAGTTTAACTTCCACAACCCAATGACATTGTGTCTGTAGGCTCACGGAGGAGCTAAGACAGCGTGAGCCTGGTCATCCATCCCTGTTTTGGCATTCCTTAGGGACAGGTTTGTCTGTGTGGGACAGACCCCAGCTAGCTTGGGGCCAGAGCTGGCTGAGGCCAGAGGGTCTCTGCTCAACAGCACAAGTCCCTCAGCTGAAACCAAATCACACGTACAACCACAGAACAAAGTGGAAGAGTGGTTTTAGCCCATGCAGAAGTGCCTGTACGGTCTCTACTTGATGTGGTTGGTGATAGGAAAGAAGGTGCCAGCATGTGCAGGTAGCCCAAGTGCAGGTTCGCTGGGCACAGGGCAGAGACAAAAAGTCATGTATTTTAGTTGTGTTGTGGTCCTGTCCATTGGCTTGGTGCAGAAATGTTGTCCATGGGGGTTTCTTCTGAGATCTTTAGAAGGAAGGAAACCATTATCAGCACAATAAAGAAACCGGACTTCGGTTACTACACAGTGCTGTCTGATCAGACTTAATTGATAAATGGGGCAATGAAAATAACTACTTTTTAATAAATCTGAGCATTCATCACCAGTTATAAAGATGTCTTTAGCTGTAAATCTGAAAAGACTGGACTGGTTCAGAGCAGATTTTATAGACATCTGTTCTTTCAAGGTTAATTTGGTAAAAAAAGTCAAAAGGCCAGTTGACATAATATTGTTCGTTAAACGTTACTAACAATGAACTTAATAAAATAATAGTAGCAAAGTTTGGGGATTTTTAGTTTGTATATATATGTGTGTCTGTGCATATTAGCTATGGATGTGTGTGTGTGTGCATAAAGACTGTATATCTGTAATATATCTAATCACATCAACCATACAAATCTGTGAGTGAACAATTTACTTGAATTAGTGTTTTTTTCCTTCTCTTTCTTCTTGTGTGCCTTTTTACAAAAGAGTTAGATTGTCTTCAAGTCTCCAGAAGCATCAAGTTTTGATTGGAATCTATAGCATGTCCATTTGTTTCATGGACTAGTCATAAATGATTAGTCTATAAAATACCTCATGCAGTGCTTGAAATTTTGTAGGAAAGTTTTAGAAAAGAAACAAGCATTTATGTGTATGAAAAAACCCCTATCCCAACCCCCAAAAAAGTTGCATTGGAAATTCACAATAATAATTACACATTCTCTCCTATCTTCAGACCTAATTTACAGACAGAATCTGCTTTCAAACTAAAGTGTTAGTTTTGTTCATTTTAAGGGCTTGGCATATGCTGCACTAATGCTAGAATATTTCCAAGCATAAAAATATCTTCAAAGAGATGAAAATGAGTCCTGTTACCTGTGAAGTTTAGATTCTTCTTGTCTGTCTTATGTGCTCAGGAGCTGGCAAAACCAGGAGATGTTTCACAAAGACAAGTGGGAGGGAAGGGGAAATCATTCAGGGTGGACACCCTGAGAGAGGCTGAGCACTGGGCAGGTTCAATATTTCACGTTTGACACCATTGTGTGACTGTTCCCTCTGGGCTGCAAAGGTGGGCTACAACCTGCAAGGCACAGATCTATTTTGAGCTTTACATCCAGCTGTCAGGTGTGTCACCCTGAATATGTGACTGCATATTAGTATTTCTCATTAAAAGAGATCTTGGAATCTATGTAAGCTCCAGTTGCATTATTTTCAATAGGAATTTATACTGTCAATGCAAATTTATGCTTAAACCCAGACCATGAGGAACAACAACCAAGAAATGTAGCAAAGATGGTTATTTTCCTGATAAAAGAGTTGCTACCACGCTTTTGAAAAATATGTCACTGAAGGTGCATATCAGGGGAGGGAAAGGGGAGGTAAATGGAGCGAGATTCACAAAACTGTAGAACCAAAGGTGGGTATGGTTTAGGTTGATTTTTTATTTCTAACCAGGAAAACACTTTAAGGTCAATTCTAATATATGCTAGAGCCAGGGAGCATTTTCTAGTCTGTCTATGTTTAAGGCATTTTATTAGCCAGTCCCCTTCTCTGGGCTTTTCATCCTTTGGATGTTAAAACAGGAACACATCTTTTGGAAGCCAGTTCACGGTGTGTCTTGGTGGGATGGAGAGGAGCATACGCTTCTCTCCAGCAGATTTACACTGTGCTCATGTCACTGCACTTGACAGGAGCACACCTGGATACCTCGTTGTTCTGGGATCATCTGTCTCGTGTGTGCTTCAGAAGCCATGAATTATTCATGTCCTCTTAGAATATTCCTCTGGATTTCCTGTGCTAGACCCTCAATATTGTGGTTTTTAAAGTTTGAAATGTAATTTTAGGGATTTTATCATGTCACTTCTACAAATATTTCTTTCTGTGGTATAGTTTAACCCTTTACATGCATGAACTGATTTTTTTGTTTTCCCGGGAATCTCTTCTTGGATACTATAATTTCCATTGAATTTATTTGAAGGATGTTGATTGATAACAGTGGGACTATTTAGAATTTAGTCTGCATAAAACCACCTGCTTATCATTTGTGCAGCATCTGTGCCATATGAGTGTGCTGGGATTTTATGATGACTTATGAAGAATTCTTACTCTTTATTTGTGCTTTGCTATTTTTCCACTACTCATAAATTTCTCAGTAAGTCCATTTTTAGATTTTTTCTGTGTGATGAGATCTCTGTATTATGAAATCTCTCTGAAAGATAGCCCTTAATCCTCATGTCCCTTTATTCCAAAGCTATATGTACTACTGTAACTCAGCAGTAAGTACAATTTAGCTGGCCTAGTGTCCAGCTACTGCTCTCAATCTCAAATCCCCCTGCCTCACATGACACTAAGCTGCCATTTTAATCCCTGTTGTAATGAATCCCACACATACAGGGTGAATTGCATGATATTGCAAAAGTGGTTTAAAATATTCCAGCAGAACAGTTTTCTGCTGAAAATGGCTTGGGTTCTTTGAAAATTTCACGGTAACTTTTCAGTCTTTAATGAAGAACTTGCTTGCAACTATTTCTGTTATGAAGGAGTTTCCCCTGGAGTACTTTGCTGGATATTGTATTAGACTTGTTGTCCTTCCAAACAGTGCAAAAAGGCTGAATTTCATCTGACCACAGAAACTCAGGGGAAGGCGGGGAGCCAAAAGGAATTACTGTATCCTCAGAAAAATTCCTATGAAACAAGAATATAGTCACTGGCTGTCTGTGCTGAAGGAATACATGTACTTACACACATCATATTCTCACCCTCTTGACTGAGTTGTGGGGACATGATCAGAATGTTCATTTAATGAAGTGTGAGTAATGGAGGTAATTTTTATAATTTAGCGGTGGAAATTCTGTCTGGTTTAGGCTGTCTTTCATCCTATTTATTTCTATCTTTCACTTTTCATCCAATTTTATATGCTTTCAGGTGCTGCTGCCTTCAGGACATAGTGACTCAATACTACAAATTAGGTGTTTAACAAGAGAACCTAATTTACAGTGTAGAGCAGCATTTAATGGAGAATTCCCAAATTAAATTTCATTATCATTTTGCACAGAGACCTGATGAAGTATTCCTACCTCTGGGAATGGAAAGCAGCAGTGTGTGTGCACACAGAGAATGCTGGGAGAAGCCTTCCCTGCCTTTAGAGCACAAGGATTTGCAGAGGCTGCTTTTCCCATCACACTAGAATGGCAAGACACTTAAAAGAAATAATTGAGCAACAGGTTGAGAACCGTGGGAACTGAAATTTTGCTTTTTCATCTCCCTGTCCCTCCCCTATCCATGACTAAGGTGTGGGATTTATTGCCATGGAGGGCTTTGGAAGACAAATTATAGATGGAATTAAAAAACAACAGAGATGAATCAGATAGACAACACAAGGGTTGTTGGTACACAGTGCCAAGGGCACAGGGAGTCCTTTCTGCAGGCACTGGAAGCATTTGGATGGAAGGGGGAGGTTGCTTAAGCACACTCTGTTCTTAAATCCTTTTGATCATCTTTGCTGCTGTCCCATAGATGAGGTGGGATGGACTTTGTCTTACTGGAGATGTCTATAATACACATCCTTATCTCCAAGGGAGAGGCATCAGGCTCCCATTTAGTGGAGAGAAATCAGCCTTTCAAAGAGACTTCCAAGAAATGATTCATTTTGTATCTGGCCATTCACATAAGAGTTGGACTCGATCATCCTTGTGGGTCCTTTCCAACTCAGAATGTGCTGTGATTCTGTGATATTCTGTGATGTTAAGCTGAAATTATGAAAGCTTGTTTATAATGGCAACTCAGATGACTACGTCAAACATAGAGTTAGAAAGTGTCATTGGTCATTCCTCCCAATGTTTATGTGGCTCTGTATTTGAAAGAGTTTGGATTGTGATTTATTTCCAACTAGACCTTTTTCCCATTAAAAAAAAAAAAAAAAAAAAAGGAAAAAACAAAGCACAACAAAGTCTTTGGTCAAAAGAGAGAATTGAGTGAAGAATAGGACATAATAAAGGGGGAAAAAAGAACCCCTATATGATGCTTAGCATTTGCTCTCATGAGTAAGGAATGACATTTGAAGTTTAAAAGGAAGATAAATTAAGTATACCAATCCCAGTATCCAAAATGTGCATCATGTAAGTTAATTTCTTCTAGGTGGGGTTACTTAAACCTCAAGTTGTTACCGGGAAAAGCAGACTGTGAGAGACTCCCTAAGTCCACAACAGATGAAGCCATTTATGACTGTGTATTATTTTATGCTTATTTCATCTCTGTCAAAATTCAACATGCAAAAGGAAAAGGCTCAAGGACATACAGACTATCAGTGATACTCCCTGGAGGATATTGTGTTCATAAAGCAATAAATGGTTTGCATTCAGACTCACAAATGTATACAATCCAGGCTTTTTTGTCTCTTTCATATGATGTATCTAAGCATTGCAGAGAAGCTACTGAACATAAACAGATCTTCCAGTAGAAACTGGTATATACAGCATAATTCCTGGCATCCAAAATAGGTGGAGGATCTTTAAAACATTGTTTGTGAGGGAAAGGACTGTAGCAAATAGAAATGATTCAGAGCATTCAGTTCCAGCAGCATGTTAGGACGCATAACATTCAACTTAGAACAGCAGATTAATTAAGCAAGAAAGCTAGGAGAGTAAAAGCAAACATTGTTAGCAGTTTATGTAGCAGTGAAGATAAACCTCATGAACTTCACTGTTAATGTCACCAGATTGCAGTAAGGTAGGAAAAAAGGTATTTAAGAACTTCATAAAACATGTTGAAAAAATTTAAGCATTAAAGCAGTGATTCTATCTTAGATTTATCATAGTAATGCTTGACAAAAAGAGAGGGAAAAATCAAAGTATTTCTAGAACCAAGGAGCATATACAGAAACAGTGAAAATATTTTCAATTTATAATAAAATTAAAAATATCACACAGAATAGCAAGTTAATGCATTCATTCCCAATAGGAATTGAGGTAGATGGCAGAGCAACTTTAAAACTCACCCAAACCTTTATGCATAAGGTGACTATCAACCTCAGGCAAGTTAGTTCATTCTTTAGTCAGATCTCATGTCAGTCCTCCCTAGTGTGATCTTAGACCAGCAAAAAATACCTTACTAATCTCACAAAAACCCTAACTCCTGGAATTTCCAGCATAACTTTTGACCAAGCATAAGCAATTTTAAGGCAGTATCATTAATTTTTATTTTCCTTAAAGCAAATTCCAAAGTTAGCTGAAACTAGCAGTTAATGTTTATATATTTCTGCCGAATGAAAAAAACAGCCCAGTGTATAATGGGAAAATGGACAGACCTTGAATAGAAATCTAGCCATTTTCATAATACAATTAGTCTTGCAAGAAGTACATAATAAATCACTGGAGAAAGTCAATGCAAGAAAGACAAATGGGCAAAATCATACAGTATGCTTTGAAACAAATCCAGTTTTATGATATTTGTTATCTGGGGAAATGCTGAATTCTGAGGTACCACAAAATTAATTAGAAGTAATCCTTTCAGTCATCTGTAGACTACAACGTGACCTTTAGCAATGACTATAACTGATCCACACCTGAGTTTGTTTAAGCCAAAGAAAAGGGTTTTTCTGACTTGAATCAGCTCTGGGCCAGGCCTCAGCTGCTTCTGGTAGAGAACAGCTCTGTGCCACAGGTGGAGACAAACATGGAAAGTTTAGTTCTTGATGGAAGTTTCTGTAGCTGAAGCCTAGACTGAATCCCACGTTAAACTTCATTTACCGATTTTATTTTCTGAATCAGAGCTCAAGCTGCATAACTCACTTTTTTGTTCTGCAAATAGGAAACCTTGTTGCCAAAAATTAAATTGACTACAGAGTATTAGGTTTTACAGCTGGATTGGACAACTGACCAAGCACAAAACTGGAGGAACTTCACAATTTATTAATTATTTCGTTCTTTCCAATTCCAGCTTTTTACAAAATTGTATTCCTCCAGATTCAGAGCTCAAGAATGGCAGTATAATATGGGATTTCTTCATAATTTATTTTTAAAACAAATCTTTATTTTAAAAAGTGAGTGTTGACTGTCTTGAGGAATAATAACTTCAGCAATATGGAGACATCACACTGATTAGTTCATCAGCTTTTGTCAATTTTTACTGCATTTCATTCTTGCTACCATATGTAATCCTTAACTAATGCCAGTGTTTGTTACCGTAACAAGAAAAATAATGAGTTTTGCTTAAAGTGATAAATAAACATTAGAATATCAAAGGAAATGTAAACCTTATGGTTTTAAATTATAACTTAAGAAAATATTTGATATTTTATTTATTTTTCATAGTTGTAATAAATTGCTATATATTTCTTAGTAGTCAGGACCAAATTAAAAGGAAATACTTATGCAGAGTTTCAAAGAAAAGAATGAAAGACTGAGAAGAAAAAAGGAAAATACTCTTATGCTTAATTATTGGCTGTATAGTGGAAGAGAAAGCAGAAGGTGTAGTTTTATAAATTTCAGTGGTATAGAATATGTAAGAGATTTTCTTGCACAGGTAAAGGTTTGACAGGAGTCTGCAGACAGCCTTCCTTATTTTTGTTCTGCAAGAAGCTGATCATGCAGCCTTTGTAAAGTGTTTCCCATGACATCAAGGGGAGTTGTGCCTGGATAAAGATGGAAAGATCAGTTATTGTGTTGGGAAATAAATGGTATATTTTAAACTGAGTTCATCCTCAACACTTTTTTAAACACAAAGTTTTAAATCTTTTGTACTCAAGAGGTAAAATAACTGATGTAAGAAGTTGCTCTGCATAGCTGCCTTTCAAAGAGAATCAATGTTAGTTGTGAATGTTTTATGGAAATTTACTTTTTATTTCATTACAGTGGAATAAAAATGCATTGTGTAGATTAATTTCCAGGTGGATCTGAAAGGACTGGGTGAACTTAGCAGTTATCACCAAAAAAAATGACTGAGTATTGAAAGAGGGTCACATCGGTTTGGCTATTAGTTAATCACATTTGTGGTATAGTACAGCTGTCCCAGGTACATTCTAACAAGGAGAAACTAAGAGAAAAATTGAAAAAGAAATCTAAGTTAAACTTTTGGTCATCTCCTTATTCTCTTCATATGTCCATTTGACTGTAATGGATACCTTTGTGCCCCTCCTGTGTCTATTTCACCCTTGGAAGTGAAGTTTTTATTTAAAAATAATGAAATTGGTAACAAGGTGACACAATTCACTTTTGCTTTTCCAAAATTTTTAAAAAACAGTTATTTAGTTAATAAAGCACAGTTAAATTAAATTGAATCCAACTTTTTACCAACTTTCTAATCTTTCACAAAATCCATTGAAGTAATTGGACTAAGTAATAATGACACATTTAATTTGAAATATTTTTAGATTACCCATAATTGATTTCAAGACATTGACTGATTGCTGTAAAGGCTTCATTTTTAACAGCTGACAAGATGATGACAAGCATTAATGGATTTTGCAATAAAGAATTTGAATTGGAGAAGGAATTTTGTCAGAAGAAAATGCATGTTTCTGTTATAAAAATGCATGACAGTGAAGATGGATGCTACATCACCGAAAACACCCTGAAAACTAAATTTGAAACTTTTTGGCAGAAAGTATAAGGGCCTATAAATACAACCATTGTGTGTTGTCATTTTTTTCTCAGGCTTGACTTCCATTAAACTTGCCTTTTTTGTAGCTACCTTCAACTGATGAATTCTAGTCAGATGGGCTTAGGTACTTGAGAAACTGTCAAATGCTGACATTCAGAGAGACTAAATCCATTTCACTTCTTTGTCTAGAAGTTCAGTTATCCTCTCAGAGGAGGATATCAGGTTAATCTCGTGCAATCTTCTTTTCACAAACTCATGATTCATTTTGTTCCATTTTCTGTTTAGCTCTATATTTGAAAGCCTTAAACTGATGCTATGTAACAAAACAAATTCAATGAGAAAAATGGAGAAATAGCTTTAGCTAGTACTGTATCTGCAACTGATAAATAATCAGTCGTAAATTCAGGTTTCTTTTAGATCTATGTCACATCTGATATGCACTTTAATGTAACAATTTAAGGTATAACTTTAATCTCACATTTGCTACAATTGCTGTGATATACAGAACAGATAGACAAGCTGAGTTCACAGAATCACAGAATTGTTAGAGTTGTAAGGGACCTCTGGAGATCACCCAGTCCAACCACCTGCAAAGGCAGGGTGAACTAGAGCAGGTGACACAGGAGTGTGTTCAGGTGAGTTTGGAATGTCTCTAGAGAGGGAGACACCATGACCTTCCTGGACAGTCTATTCCAGTGCCCTGCAACCCTCAATGCAAGGAGGTTCTTCCTCATATTGAGGTAGAACTCCTTGTGTTTTAGTTTATGGCTGTTGCTCCTCTTCTCCTTGAGAAGAGTGTCACCATTCTCTTGGCACCTGTTTTTGAGATATTTATATGCATCAATGAGATCCCCTCTCAGTCTTCTTTCCACTTGGAACAGTCCCAGCTCCTGCAGTCTCTCCTCCTAAGAGAGCTGCTCTAGACACCTCCTCATCTTTGTGGTCTCTGCTGGACCCTCTCCAATAGCTCCATGTCTGTCCTGAACTGAGGAGCCCAGACCTGGACACAGCACTGCAGATGTACCCTCTCTAGGGCTGAGAAGAGGGAAAGGATCCCCTCCCTCACCTGCTGGCCACACTCTTCCCAGTGCACCCCATGATCCCATTGGCTCTCCTGGCTGCAAGGATGCACTGGCAGCTCAGGGTCAATTTGTCACTCACCAAGACTCCCCGGTCCTTCTCTGCAGGGCTGCTCTCCAGCAGAGCAGCCTCCAGCCTGTGCTGGTACTTGGGGTTATTCCTTCCCAGGGGCAGGACCCTACCCTTGCCCTTGTTGAATATCATTAAGTTTGTCTCCACCCATCTCCGCAGCCTATGAAGTTCTCACTGAATGGCAGCACAGTTAATGCTGTTCTCTTTCTCCTTTCAGTGGGTGGGATGTGAAGGGCTTTAAAGGTTCTGCAGTTAGCTTCTGTCTCAAGCAGGTAAATCTGCTGTAAAGTAACTTGTCGATCTTTATTTTTATCACTCACACAGGGGTGATAAAAATTTTCTTATCAACAAGGGTAGACTTAGAATATTTTTCATACCAGTGTCATACTAGTAAGTCACTCCTAATATGACTTCTATCAAGTGGATACCAAGGTGGTTAAGGGTCTAGAGATTAAGTCACATGAGGAACAGCTGAGGAAATTGGGGGTTTTCAGCTGGAGGAGAGGAGGCTCAAGGGAGACCTTATTGCTCTCTGCAACTCCCTGAAAGGAGGCTGTAGCCAGGTGAGGGTCACTATCTTCCTCCAGGCAGTGATAGAACATGAGGAAATGACCTAAAATTATACCAGGGAAGGTTAGGATTGGGCATCAAGAAGAACTTCTCCACTGAAAGAGGGGTTAGCATTGGAACAGGCTGCCTGGGGAAGTGGTGAAGTCACCATTCCCCGGAAGTGTTCAACAAACAACTGGATGTGGCACTTAGTTCTGTGGTTGAGCTGACAAGGTTGTGATCAGTCAAACGTTGGACTGGATGATCTTAGAGGCCTTTTCCAGACTTAACGATTCCAGAGATGCTGAGCAGTGTTTGCAGAGGCCCTTTCTGCTTCTTGTACTGCTGCGCTGGTGAGGAGGCTGGGGATGCATGGGAAGTTGGGAGAAGACACAGCTGTCATCTGCCCCCAGGTGACCAAAAGGATATTCCATACCGAATGACATCCTGCTTAGTATAAAAAGAGGAAGGAGGAAGAAGGAAGAAGTGGGGACACTTGGAGTGATGGTGTTTTCCCAAGTAACCATTGCATGTGATGGAGCCCTGCTCTCCTGGGGGTGGCTGAACACCTGCCTGCCCATGGAAAGTGATGATCACTTCCTTGTTTTGCTTTGTTTGCATACACAGCTTTTGCTTTTCCTATTAAAGTGTCTTTATCTCAACAGACAATTTTTATAGCTTTTACTCTTCCAAATCTCTCCCCAGTCCTGCTGATGGAGTGAGCAAGCAGCTGTGTGGGGCTTGGTTTCTGGATGGGGTTAAACTGTGGAGACCCATAAGAACATTGAGTCCAATAATTAAACTTATAATGCCAGGTTCACCACTAAACCATGACCCTAAGGACCACAACCACCTGTCTTTTAAATACCTCCAGGGATCGTGAGTCGAATATACTGCTGGGCAGCAAATTCCAACTTGACACCATTTCCTCTTGTCCTTTTGCTTTTTACTTGGGAGAAGTCACTGACACTCACCTCACTACAGCCTCCTTTCAGGTAGTTGTAGAAAGTGGTAAAGTCAGCTCTGAACATCCTTTTCTCCAGGCTAAGCAACAGCTGTTCCCTGAGTTACTCCTCATAAAACAGGACTGGCCCCAGTGCTGAGCACTGGGGAACACCATGCTGTCTGTCTGGCAGCTGGATGTGACTCCATTCCTCAATTTTGGTACCTCTTTACCCTTCAGAATTGCCTCCCAAGGCACTCTGCCAACCAGACTCCTAAACAGTCAAAGTCGGCTCTCTCCAAGTCTAAGGTATCACTTCTGCAGACCCTATATCTTCCTGTTTGCTGTTCCCAAAATGACAACCAACCACCATATCACCCTGCAGTTCCTTCTGTTCCCAAACAATAGGTCAAGGGGAGCATCTCCCCTAGCTGACTCCCTCACTGGCTGTATCAGGAAGTTCTCGTCCACACACCCCGGGAAACTCCTAGACTGCTTCCTCTCTGCTGTATTTCTGTGTTGTCACCAGATGGATAGGAAATTGAAGTCTCTCATGAGAAGAAAGGTTAGGGATTCTGTGACTTCTCTGAGCTGCTTATAGTATAGTTCATCTGCCTGTTCATCCTGCGTGGGTGGTCTATAACAGACTCACACCAGGATATCTGCCTTGGTGGCCTTCTCCTGATTCTCCCTCATAAACACTCAACCCTGTTGTCACCATCCTCGAGCTCTAGACAGTGACAACACTGTCAGTTTTGTTTAAAAAATATTGATGCAGAGATTTGTTGATTAAAAAAAAAATGACACTATGGCAAAGTTAGCCCAAGGAAAGTGCTTTGTGGGGAAAAAAAAAATAGCACCAAGATTTGTCGAGGTGCAACTGTTTCAACAAGGCTTGAGAGATAGGACAGCTTCCAAGTTCCAAGGGGATCTGGTCTATACTCACAAGGAGAAAGCAAATTATGTTTGAACTAACCAAACCTTTTAATTTTGATATTTCTACATATTGCTGTTTTGCAAAAATCAGTTAGGAATGGTTTGATTCCAAAGAAAATGTAAATACTACCCATCTGTTCTCTTCAGCACTAAGCAGTCAGGTTATACAGAGACGAAGAGGAGGTTTATCCCTGTCTTGTTCTTTAAGGCAAGTTACTGAAAGTCAGTTACTGCTCAGAGTTTGCCAAATGTACTGAAAAAAACAGTCTAATATATACCTTAGTTTGATGAAGAAAGTGAGCTCTAAGTGCCTATTTTTTCTTTTTTTTTTCCCTTTGTTTTTTTGTCATTTTTTTCCCTGGTCAATACTTGATAGCTTTTGGGAAAAGAGAAGTTCTTAGATGCTAATATTCTTTAATGCCTGGTATATTTATTTTGGTAAGAGCTGTCTTGAAACGGGTGGGATTTTTGACAGCTACAGTACACTAAGCATTGATCTACTTAAAAGGGCATCATTTGGTATTCTCAGAGATCTTTGAGGAAGTTTGTTTCTAGTTAAAATGACATTCTCCCTTCCATTTGCCATTTGATGTAAGCGTAGCACAAAGCACTGTGTACAGAGTACAAGGACAGAGCTGAGCCTTTGTTTTATGGAGAGTGATAACCTGCAGTTCATGTACAAGTTGGAAGGCAAAGAATATACTGAAATGGGTAAGAGGGACCAAAAAAATCCTATTTCTTTAATGAAGGGAAGCTGTGCAATTATGCAATTCGTTAGTTTGCCTGGGTACTCTGATGCTGTTATAATTTAGGTAAGAAGACAAGCGTGTGAGTGCATGTGAGTAATGATCAATTCTTGTCCCCACTGAATTACAGCATTCCCCCATTCCCCTGAAGTCACCAATATCTATGCTGCCTGTGCCTGCACAGGTATGAAATAGGGAAACATGGAATGGTTCAGAGCTGGCAGGACCATGGACTTGCCCCCTGGTCCCAGGTCACTCCCCCTCTCCCCAGCACCTGCCTGCTCAGTGGGCAGCCGTGGGCAGCCAAATGCCACCCTTCACCAAAAAGGGAAAAAAGAGCTGCTCAAGAGTGGAATGGAGAAGCAGAGAGCAAAAAGAAGTGATGAGAAAGAGCTCTATTTTATTAATTCTCAGTGCAGCTTTCAAGCAGAAAGTTCGACCCAAGGAGCTGGTTGGAGCAGTCTGTCAGCACTGCAGCAGTTGTGATTGGAAACTTTCTTCACACCTTTTGACCTATTTAGTAGTGAAGATTTATGTGTCCATTCACAGCAAGAATCTCATCTTGCTTTTAAAGAATAAAATGTAAGATTGCCCTCTTTACTTTTAGACATTCTTGTTATTGTAGATCAATGAAAAAGCCAGAAAAAAAGAAGTTCTGAAATATTTGTGTATAATTAACAATTTATCAAGTTGTCGTATAGCAACCTCTGTTTGTTTTCTACTTGCTTCAAGGTTTGCAGAACTGCCCTTAGGGCTGGAGAGAGAAGTATTAACAGTTTTTACCTTCAAAAGAACCCCACCAAACAAAAAAAACAGCTGTAGGCATGTCTTAAATCCCAACAGTACAATTATGTGCACATATATTCTAGTTTAAGCTCAAAATGGCTATGAAACTGAAGCTCCTTCTGTTAGTTGTTTATTTTTTCTGTATTTTAATTGTGTTGTATGTGCAGAAGTTATCCCAGCAGTCACATTTGGTGAGACACTACCATGTTTCATAGAGGATTAATAAAGATACATCCAAGAGTAGATATATTTGACAATTATGATATTATTAGAAAAGCCCCATAAAAAAAGAATGTCTTGTAACAAAGTTTTAGGCTTATGATGTTTGGTTATCTGACTATTTTCAAATGTGCTCACTCCAGTTTACCAACTCCAAAATATTACTTCTCAATTTAGACTTGTGTCAAAAAAGTGAGACTTTTCAAATGATAGTCAAATTCAACTTGCAGATTAAATGGACCTCTATCAGTCTTAGGTTATTTAGAAATTATATAACAACTATTCTGTTAATTCATTGAATATGCAGAGGAATAAAGACAAGAACCAAAGTCAAGTGAAAACTGCAATGGAGCTGATTTCTCAGGGTTAAAAGGGACTGTTAATATTAGACTGACTTCTCTCAAACACTTCCTGTAGCACTGGTACCTCACACATGGTTTTAAGATGGATTTACAGCTTTTCTTTCAAGAGTCAGTTGTATCATGACTTAAAGATCTGGAGAGAACACCAGAAACAGAAATATTTCTTTGGCATTATTCACACTAAAAAATTTACAGTTGTTATTCTGAACATGTCCAGCTTCCTCTTGCTATCATTATATACTTTCTTTTGCTGTATTGATGGCTGCCTGTTATTACTGGTTTCTTTCAACATGGATCTTTTCAGACAGTAATTTCCTGTTAACTCTGTTTTAGCCTAGATAAAATAGCAAGCAATCAAAAATGGTCAAAATAAGACATTTCCAACTTTGTCTTTTGCTATTGATTTAGTCCAGCTAAACCAGAGGGGCCACAGTATAGGATCCAAGTCTCAATCATTGTGAAAAGAATTGAATTTGTTACTATGTGCATAATTCCATAGATTTCATTTATTTTTAAAGATAACTAGTATTTAATGAATTGGAAGTTCACAGAATCACTGAATGGACACAGTTGGAACAGATCTTCAAGATCACCAACTCCAATTACCAAACTTAAGACCACCACTATGTTTGCCATTAAATCATGTCCTCAAGTGCCATATCCACACATTTTTTTAACAGTTCCTTGGGTGGTGAGTCTACCAAATCCCCTGGACAGTCTAATCCAATGCTTTACAAGCTTTACTGTGAAGAAATTTTCCTAACATCCAATCTAAATCTTCTTTGCACAACTGGAGGCTGTTTGCTCTTGTCCTGTCACTTGTTGCCTGAGAGAAGAGACCAATCCCCATCCCACTACAAGCCCCTGATCATCCTTTTCTCCAGGCTAAACAACCTCAGCTGCTCCTCATCAGACTTGTGCTTCAGACCCTTCCCCAGCTCCACTGCCATTCTCTGGAGATGCTCCAGTGCCTCAATGTCCTTCTTGTAGTGAGAGGCCCAAAACTGAGCACAGTATTGAAGGTGCAGCCTCTGCAGTATAAAAATAACTTCTCCCATCCTCTGAATAGGTAAAATAAAAACAAAACCAAAACAAAACAAAACAAAGAAAATAAGAAAAAGAACTCTTAATCATGCAGATGACCTTCTGGTTGTGTTCTTTCATGAACCTTTCTGAGCTTGGATTCAAGTCCAGTGTCTGCATTACTTTTTATGTAATTGCAACTGAAGTGATGAATGTTTCGTGTATTTTACAGTCCATATCTTAGATGTTATGTCAGTGTGTGTTATCATTCTGAACATTTGCAACTTTCTTTCTGCTTGCAGACTCAGGGATGTTTAATTAACTGGGATCAAAACAACAGATCTCTAACAAGCATTGCAGAGCAAATTATTATGTAATTCCTGTGACATTTTGAAGGTGGGGAGTAAGGGAGGGGAGCAGTAGGGACTGTAATGAGCACCATATCTTGTTCTGTTTGGAAGCCCCATGTTTATTGGTCTGTTAAGCAATTATCAGCAAGTCCAAGAGGGCAATTCAATTTACACTGATCTTAATGGTCAGTTTAATTGAATCAGGCCTTATCAGTGAGAAGGGTAAGGTTATGTGAAGAAGGTTTTGGTTTACTGCAGACTAGAGCTGTTGCTGCAAATTTGACCACGTAAGGTTTCACAAGCTGAGCAATCTGGGGCTTCATACCTAAGAGAGACGGAATGGAAAAAAATGGTTGAGACAAACTGTACTGATTTAGCACTGATTTAGTACCAAACAAATGCTCCAGAATACGTCAGTAATCTTGGAGATGTTTTACTCACTGTTTTCTGTGTGTCTGTAATTTTGCTTTTGAGGATATTTTTGGTTTTATTTTGTTTTTTTTTTTTATGTTTTGGTAAGGGTTTTGTTTTCCTTTTTTACACTCTTGACATAGTTGTGGGACCAGTCATGGCACTGGTCAAAGAAAACCAGAATATATTCTGAAGCAAACACACATTTCCTGGATGTAAATGTTATTTTCTCTTACAGTAGTATCTTTTTCCTTCTTTAATAAGTAAGTTTGACTGAATAAGCCTTACTAAAACCTGAATATAAATGTTATCTCCAATTGTCTTGTAGACAGGATCATTTTTATTAAGGTAAAAGCAGACCATAAAATGGGAATATAAAATGAACAAGACTTTCAGGTGAATCAGAAGACTAGGAGAAGAAACAAAGGCCAAAAATCGGGAAAGAAATTAAGGGCTTTGTATTTCTAAAGAAATATGGAAAAAAAAAGTTATACACTGAATTTTAGGGGAAAAGTGATGTGCTTTTCTTGATTCAGTTGTATTGGATTTATAGGTTGCTTCTCTTTAGTGAGAGACATGGGGAGTCCTGGAGGTGAAGTCCAGCCTTCAAGGCTTCCCAAGGATGTTTGCAGCACAAGCCCATCTTCGTGAGGGCTCTGGTTTAAAACTCACCTTGCCAAAGCCATTCAGTTGAAATCAAACCCTCACATAGTCTGAGAGAGCTCAAAAACCCTGTTCCTGATTGTTGCTACTAGAAACTGGATAGAGGAAAGCAGTGCTGCTTTTGAGGGGCAGTGTGTGAAGGATGGAGAGGTGCAGATTCCTTGAGGCATGCGGAGGCTCAGGTGTTGGCTTCACTTAGAAGCTGCCCCAGCTGCTTCCCTGGAGTGCTGAAAGGGAAAAATAAATGTAACTGGATCAAAAGTTAAGGAAAGAAATGAGGTGCAGGAGAAGAGAGTGACAATAGGGACTGCCCTGCAGAAGTCTGGGGAGCTCTGCCAGAGATATCTGCCGCTGCCTGAGGAGGCATGTGGCAACAGAAAAGCCACACAAGAGAAAGCAGGGGCTGGAATATTTTGCATAATTCTTACTGTATAGCTTGCCTAATTATGACATTATACAAACTCCACAGAAACATCAATTTCCAGAAAATTGTGATTATAAATCTCAGTGAAACTGCTGTTCACAAAATTATCAGAAATCATTACATCCAGCAAACAGCATTTGGATCTCAAGATTTTCTGACAGTTGTCTGTAGATAAGGTTGACTTTTTTGGTAGTTCAGTACCCTGGAAAGTCTGATTGGTCTTTGAGAGAGGGTTTGCATGAAGATAAGGATTTAATAATGATTCTTTTACTTTATCACAATGCCAGCTGAAAATTGGACAAGCTTCAGTATGTTATGCTATATCTGATAATATCTTCAGTGCCCATGTGTGCAGTTTAAATGCAGTATGTATAGTCTTCCAGGGCAGAAACTGCTTTTTATCTCCATTCAAGCAAGTAATCATCCTACTGCTACAGTAACAACAGTCCTTGAATAGTTCTGAGAAACTGAGTCAGAATGCATATAATTATAATGGTGAAGTAATTTTGGAAGGAATTAGCATCTAACAGATCTATAATGTACCTTAAATTTTAGGTGTATTACTCAGGGAAACACCCCTGATTCCACAGATTTATTTCTCATGTATTTATACATTACTTTTCAGACAGATTACAGTGGGCAGCACAGTAATGGCTCACTAACACATAACACTTGTCATCATCCAACTCGGGATGGATAAAAACCTTTCCAACAGGTAGGTTATTTTTTTTATGCTTTATTAAAACTATGTGGCAAAACCTACACCTTTGATTTTTTTGCCTAATGAGGCAGTCCTTTAATATCACAAACAAGACATTAGACTGAACAGACACATTTGAGTTAGTCTTACATAGAATATCATCAGGTAGTCCAATCTGTGAATGTATAAAGAAATTGAAAATGGAAAAATTACAGCCACTTGATGTAAGGAGATATATTTTTGCCTCATTTGAGACGTTTTCAGGCCTGCAAGTATGATACAGCCATAATGATCTTCTTTTTTTCTCTCATACCTTCCTTTTTGGGAAAAAAAAATCAAAATATCATTATAGTTAGTAACTTTTAGGAAAACCCCTTTAAAAGCTGTGTAATTGCTTGGTAGGCTGTTGTCACTCGGTAACACTGGCAAGAAACAGCGTACAACAGAAGTACAAAAATGGGGGAGCAGGTTGATGAAAAATTTGTGGGTCACAAATATATACACAACCACTCCAAACCCTGAAATATAAGAATACATTAAAATTCTGTATACATACACACACGCTCACACACACACACAGACACACACACTCTTTCTGTATCTTTCTCTCTCTCTATACATATATATATTTAATGTATACAAAAGTGTGAGAAAATATATGATAATACAGAATATGTTTATTTGTCTACATTTATAAGAAAAGAACAGGACATGCTCTGGATGTTCAGCAAGGCCTCTCGAGCCCAGCACAAACAAACAGCTATGTCCCTCCATAATGTGACACTAAATAGAGCAGATGTTGACTTTAGATCTTGAAGAAAAATCAATTTCTAGTGAAGTTTTGTCTTTGACCTCAGCAAAATCAGGATTTTGCCTGTTGTTTTATCAAATTATTCTTTCTGAAAGCCTGTTTTTTTTGAGGGTTTTTTTTGTTATTGTTGGTTATTTTTTCCCTTTAGCTATTTCTTTTCTAATCCCAGATTATCAAATATCATTCCAGTGAGGAAAACATGCATCTCTCTGCATAAAGCTCATTCAGTAGTAACAGCTCTCAGCTGCAGAAGGGCATAGCAGGTCTCCTTGTAGAAGGCTCCTTCTCACAAGCAGTTTGTAAGGACTACTTACATTCTATGTATAAACTCTGGGGTTTTTTGGTCTTTCAAAAACATGAAAGTATCTCTCTTGTGTTCCAAATTACTTAGGGAGACAAAGATAAACAAGGTCTCTGCTCTGATATCAAACCACCCACATGGCATTTACTTTTCATTGGCTGAATTCCCAGCTTCTGGTTCCTCAGTGGATATATAGCGCAGCTGCTCTGTATAACACTCTTCTTCACCAAGTCAACCCCTTTTGGGAGTGGTGGATAGAGAAGCTTCAGAAACATGACGGGAAGGAAAAGACTGTGGCAGGCAAGATGAGAAGCTGATGAAGGCTGGTGAGAAGCTGGGTAGGGTGAGAGGGATCGTCCTTGATAGCTTTGAGCATTTCTTCCAGCCCTCAAAGTGGATGGGTGCCAGAGAATGCGAGCTGGTGTCCCTCAGGTATGACTCTCCATAGCGACTAATGGCATTCTGCAGGGCTCCATCCTCAGCCCTGTGCTCTTCAATATCTTCATAAATTACTTAGGTGTGAACTGGAAGGGACACTGAGCAAGTTTGCAGGTGATACAAAACTGGGAGGAGCTGCTGAATCTCTTGAAGGCAGGGAGATCCTGCAGAGAGACCTCGACAAATCAGAGGCCTGGGCAGTCACCACCCATGTGAAATTCAACAAGGGAAAGTGCTGGATTCTGCACCCGGGAGGGAGCAACCCTGGATGTATGGATAGATTGAGGAATGAAAGGATCGAAAGCAGCGCCATGGAAAAGGACCTGAGGGTCCTGACAGAGGGAAAGTGGAACCTGAGTCAGCAGTGTCCTGGCAGCCAGGAGGGACATCCCTGTCCTGGGGGGCATCAGGCACAGCATCAACAGCCAGGCAGGGGAGGAGATTGTCCCACTCTGCTCTGCACTGGGGTGGCCTCACCTCGAGTGCTGGGGGCAGCTTTGGGTGCCACAATATAGAAAAAGACATTAGACTATTAGAGAGCATCCAAAGGAGGGCAACAAGGATGGTGAAGTGCCTTGAGGGGAAGCCACGTGAGGAACGGCTGAGGTCCCTTGGTCTGTTCACTGTGGAGGAGAGTGAGGGGACACCTCACTGCAGTTACACCTTCCTCGTGAGGGGAAGAGGAGCGGCAGGAACTGATCTCTTCTCTCCAAGGGAATGGCCTGAAGTTGTGTCAGGGGAGGTTAAGTTGGATATCAGGAGAAGTTTCTTCCCTCAGAGGATGGTTGGGCACTGGCACAGGCTCCCCAGGGCAGTGGTCACAGCACCAGCCTGACAGAGCTCAAAGAGCATTTGGACAATGCTCTCAGGCACACGTTGTGACTCTTGGGGCTTTTCTGTGCAGGGACAGGAGTTGAACTTGATGAATCTTGTGGGTCCTTTGCAACTCAGAACATTTTGTGATTCTAGGAGTCCCATATCAAGGAAGAGTCTGAAGCTAAGCTGTGGGGTATAATTTTAGACTTGTTTTTCTCACTAGATGAGGAACATTTCACACGTGACATGAAGGGTTGCGTGTGACAGAGTAGTTTTATACTCCTTTTGGAGGTGATTAAAAAAAAGTTGTGGACATTCTGGCCATTAGTCCAGATAGAGTTACAGCCTGTAAGCCATCTTTAAAAATAAATGACCTCCTTTCACTTAAAGCACTTAAGTGTTTTATAGCAATAATTTTGTCTAGGTGTAAAGGTACCTAAGCAGTGGTGCCTGGACATTTAGAGGTATTTTTGCTCACATCAGCTAGTAAAAACCCTTCCCGTGGAGCTTAGGGAAAAAGTAACAGAAATTATTTTGGTAAATGCCAAACAAACCTAAAAGATGAAAAATAACTGTTTCTATTGAATTAGTATGTTGACAAAGTCTTTGCTACATGAGGTCTGTCCTTACATGCCTGTGGGGCAGAGGTACAAAGGAGAGATGGAGGTAACTGCCCTTTGCAATGCACACCTGCCCTGCTGCAGAGTGATGGAATACAACTGCTGCAAGAAGGAGTAGACTGCATTGAAAATTGCTGTTTCTTATTCCCAACTGGAATTAAGAAATCAGACAACGTGCTCCAGCTCGTGCTAGACTCCTCTATGCTCTCTAACCATTTTTTAATTGTTACTTATTAGTTTATGTAACCACGTGTGTTTGCTGGTTTTTTACTGTCTTTTATTTCTCAATTGCTTTTCATGCTTGTGTCAAATTTGTCAAAGTTTTTAAGGTCTTGGGAATAGTCACTGTGGTCCTGTGTTTCCACACTACCTCTTTCTCCAAGTCATGGTTGCAGCAGAGGTTTCTCTGTTATCAGAGTTACAATGAGTAAATAGCTGTACTGTGGAGATGACTATAGCAACCCCATTTGTAGTTCCTTATTAACTGTACTGTGTTATGCTAGTGCTTGCAATCATATACATGTTCAGTCATGCACAGTTGCTGCTGAATTTTGTTTCAAAACCAGGGGAAAGAGAAAGAAAACACATGACCTCTTTTGCTCCTAAAGGAGGTTTGAAATAGCATTTCTGAGCCTTCCAGAAGTGTGACAACTCCCCATTCTGGTGTGAACTGTGCTCAGCCCTGCTGTAGGCATTGAGGCATTCCCCATGCTGTAAATGGTAAGGACAACAAGCCAAGATGCTCTATTATCTTGTGCATTCAATTAAAAAAGTTTTAGCTGTTGCCTTCCCATAACTGACTCAGTAGTTCTAGAGGCTTAATCTAACAAGTTTAACTGAAAACTACTTTCAAGTAACCTTCTAGTCTGTTATCATAGAAGATGCTAAGTCTTGATTCAGCCTACAGCCCTGAATAGGACATGAAATGACCTTAAGTTTCAGTTGAATGGATTGTTACAGTGAATGAAGAGACACTGATTCTTTGGATGAAAAATACAAAGCATTAGCTTTTGTTAGGAGACTGCTGTATAGGTTGTGATAATTTATTTTAAGTTGGGTCTGATGTCAAATGAATACTAATTCATTTTTATTTTTTTTTAATATGGATTCCAAGGTATATCATAACTCTATTTACACTGCCTACAAAAGACACTTTTGCTTGGCTATCAAATCACCAGATTTTAGAGATATTCACAGTGTTTAAATGCATACCACACTGTCCTGGAAAGGAGTGGTCCTAAGCATTTTCTGTCTCCACATCTGCTTCCTCTTTGCTGTCATGGGTTTGTGTGGCACTGTGTCTGACGGACCACAGCCTAACTCTGCTCTACAGCCCACTTGAAATACTGGTGTAAATTGTCCCTTGATCAATGCTTTGCCCACTGCTTTCTCTCCACAAATGTTTTTAAAAGTATCCTGTTAACTACTAAAGGAAATTTTTAATTAATTCCAGTATAGTCTCTAAACTGGGATTAGAAGAGATTTATGGCAGAATAACAGTTAATAACTTAATAATCAAGTTAACTGGAATAATCAGGACAAAAAGAGGAAGATTCTTTTGTCCGTACCATCCTCCCTACTTATTAAAATTAAAAAAAATAAAAACCAACAAACAAAACCCAAAGAAGCCTTTCAAGCTTAGAGCAAGCATGCTTGTTGAAAGGCAGCAGATTATGTTGAAGTTGGTTATGGTAATATATGTCGTACTTATCCTTTCTGTCTTTTAGTTTCCAAAAGAAAAAAAAAAAAAAAAAAAAGGAGGGGAAGGAAATAGTACCTTTTATACTTTATTTGCTGACTAGAACCAGGGAAGGATATACTGCAGATGCATATATATACTGTTACATATGAAAGAGATACACGCTGGTTTTAGGGAAAGGATACACAATAAAAAAGACTGCATTGAAAAGCAGTTCCTGCTTGATGAAGTAGGTAGCCTCTTTTTCTTAGGGACTTTAAGCTTATTTGAATAGGATTGTAAAAGCAGGAAGCATAATCTCCCTCTCAGACAGGCAAACGCTGTGCTCCAGTGTTCAAACAAAAAGCAGACAGAAACACAAGTGCTTCCAAAACGTTGCTGCCTTGCCCTGTGTCCCCGGAGTGCTGCTGCAGCCTGCCTTCCAGAAACCCTGGGTGAACGAGGAAGGCAGCTACTGCCGGGGGAACTACGATTACTGATTAGGAGAGAACATAATCAGGTAGATTGAGCCTGTGAAGGGAGAAACCATTGCAGCGAGGAGGGAGGGAGCGCAGCGCACGCTGGCTGTGTACCTCGGGAGAACACCTCGCTGCTGGTTAAGAAAACAATATTGGCCCTAATTCTCCTGCCGGCTTCTGAGAAGGGGGTGCTCTGCTTGTGCCTGGGCACTGGAGGGTGATTGCAGGCGTGCCTTACCTGCACCTGGCCATGGGTCTCCCTCCAGGTTTCTCCTACTTTGGAGAATGTGGTGGAGAGAAGTACCCACGGGGAAATCCACTAAGCGCTTCCCCACGAAGGTAGCAAGACACCGCAGTGCCGGCAATGCCTGGGGATGCCTCGGGTGAGTAGCGGCCGTAAATGAATACAAGGAGTATTCAAAAGAGTGAAGAGCAGCAGCAACGCGACCCTAAAGACGGCATTTAGGTCAGTCGGCTGCCTCCCGGGGTTCTGTGGCTGGCTGGGAGCTGCCTGCTGCCTGCGGGGGGCTCGGGGAAGTTCCTCAGCCAGGGCTCCAAAGTTAAGGGCAAACGGGAGTCGTGGGAGGGGACTGGGACTGACCCCGACCCCGTCGGAGCGCCCGCTCCGCTCTGCCAGATGTCTCTGCCTTGCATAACTTTTATTTTAAATCTCATCCAAAACCGGCTGGAGAATATCAACAGGGTGTTAATAAAGAAAGGCAAACAAACAAACTTTTGTGTGTAGTAAGTCTCTGATTAGGGTAAACGGATTTATTTTTTCCCCGCCGATGGGAGGGAAAAGGGCACTGTGTTCAATGACAATACAAGAGGGTTGGCACAGTTATGGGTAATAGATGTTAGCTGATCAAAGAGGATTTAATTGTTTTGCTAAATGAGCTTCTCATTATAAAGACAGTAGAAAGATGCAAAGTTTACTGCAAACAAATTTGGACATGGTCAAATGAATTACTCAAGTGATGACATAGAAATGGCTTGGAAACTGGGCCATCGGGCAAAAACAACCTTGCATTCAGTCTAGGGTAATTGCATGGACATGTCTACAGAGGATTGATTCTGAAAAGTAGCTGAAGTAACTTCATATCTTTCAAGACTTTTGGAAATAGGTCTTGATAGAATATTTGGCTGTGTATTTGTAATACAATGCTCCACTTGGGTGAAAAAAATTAATCCTATTTTCTGTTACAAAAAGGTACCTTGATGCATTGTAACAAGTTTTATTCTATTATATCTCCTAAAAATGAAGGGAGAAATATGTATTTTCTCTGAAGCAAACAATAATTTTTATGTCTCATGCAGGAAAAACCAGATTTTTGCAATGGTTCAAATTTGAAATATCTTCAGGGTATTTCAAAATTAATTTTGTTTTCTATGTTTTGCATCCTTTCCTAACTTGAAGTCATAAAAAAAATGGTTGCTCCATTATAAGAATGTGTAGCATTTTCACATTGTCTGTTTCTATAAATCTATCTTTATTGATGTGATTAAAATACCGTTTCCTGTTATTAAATAGCTTTAATTATTCTTGTCTCTTAAGGAAAAAAAAGTTTTGTTTTTATTTGTATTTCAACATTTGTGCTTTATTCATAACACACATTTCTGTGGAAACTGCAGAGGCCAGTTAATGGTTTATGAGCTCAAGCTGAGCTGAATATAGCTAAGCTCTGTCTTGCTTGACATTTCATCAAAAGCTTTGTTGATTTGCAATGTTTACAGACCTATTTATTGAACCTTCACAGCTTGAACTATGCCACCGAGCTTGTTGACATTGCTGAGTTTATCTCTTGGTACTTTCACAATCTCAGAAGGAAAGTTTAGAGCAAATGAGTTATAACAAACTTGTCACAGTTCATAAAATATGCAGTTAGGACAATGAAGTTGATCTTCTTGTTCATTGATCATGATACATTAGAGAAATCTGAGGAGGCAAACACAATCTCATCTGGGTAGGTGAGTGTGTGTCCCTTTCCCTTGTACTAAGATTTGACTGTAACCTCTTAAGAACTTTAAAAAAATAGCTCATAAAAGAACAAATATTTTCTGTCCATGAGACTGCTTGTATTTCAAAACGCAATCTGGCTGTTTTGCAGCATGAAATAACATGTTTATTGTTCTTCCATATAGATCTTATTTTTTTGCGGTGTGATATATCAAATGAGCAAACAGCAAATTGAATCAGAGGCTCATAAATACCATAAAAATCATCCAGCTTTTAACAGTGAGAGCATCCCATGGTCTGTGCTACTCTTCAGAACATCCTGTCTGCACAACCTCTATTTTTAGCTGATAAGATATATCTTGCTGTATAATCTACTACTGTTCCTGGATCAACAGTGCACGTTATCATGGTTTCAGACAATTCTCTATGTAACTTGAACAGAAATAGATCAAAGGTAGTGTGCCTGCCTGGCATCCCAGCAAAAGCAACAGAAAACGATGTGCTGTTTATTCAACAACAGTGAAATGGATGGCTTAAGAAGTCATGGATTGGTTTTTATTTTTCTTTTTTTGGTTGCATGGGAAGTATTTTTCCCATGTGAATATTTCCATAGCTGCCATTAACTGGGTTGGCATAGTTGTTCATTCTCCTTTTAGAACTCAGGGTATGCAACCAGCTCCAAAAGGGAAGCTGGATATTAAAAAAAAGAGAATTTTTCCATGTAGTTGAATGGACTGTGATTGGGCTCTTGATTTCTCTTTAACAATAAATGCATAAAGACTATATATTTCAAATAAAAAGTAAATGCTTATTGATTTTTGAATGCACGCTGTATTCTAAAGCTCCAATGAGTAAAAATAAAGGAAATATAGGAATATGCTTGGGGGAATATTTGCTGTGCTTAACTACTGCTGTGTTAGGTAGCCTGGTGGTATTACCTGGGTAGACCTACTAGGCTCAAATATCTGGGCAATAGAGAGCAATAAGCTCTTTCAGCCAGCAAGCCCAAGCAAGAAATCAACATTGATATCTTGTTTCCTGAACTGCAGGTGCATTAGTAGATTAGCCTCCTAACTTGAATGATTGAATTGGGAAGGTGAGAAAAGCAGCCTCCATATATTTTTTAGAATATCTGTATGAATAAGTTCAAGGTGTTGCCATCTGATTGAAACACGTTTGTGTAAATAGTTACAGAAAATACCAATCAGCCTTTATAGTCACATACAACTCCTTAACTCTGTGGAAAATGAAACATATTTTGCAGAGAGCATTTAAATTAGTGAGAATTCATAATCAGAAATTCTGGAGTTGACTGAAGAAATTCTAAAGCTGTGTGCATGGAAGGATCAGTCTGGAGAATCCACAGAAACCCAGAACTGCATGAAATATCTAAAAGTATTTGAATATATCTTGTCGGATTGTATCTTCCATAATGGTATTTCTTATTTGCTTTCTATTTATCAGGCTACTCTATTCTTATGCCATTTATCAGCCTGACTTATGATTTTTCTTTACTTTTTTTTACAGTAGCAGCATCCTTTGATCTATTTTCCTTTCCATATAAGAATTCACCAAGAAGAAAGTCAAGCACATGCTCTAAGTGTGTCTGAGCTGACTCTTGTACAGTACATTGGCCACTGTTGTCTATGTAAAAGTTTCTTAGTTTAGGACTTGTTAGACTTTTCTACCTCAAGTTGTCTTATGATCATACTGGAAAGTATTGGGATTAAGGGCAGTATTAGATTCCCAGTTAAATATCCAGCAATCTTCTGTAAAAATATACTGTTAAGCACCCACATATATGTGAAACATTGGACACAGTAAGTCTTAAATCTAGATAATCTTGAGAGGCAATTTAAAAGAGAAAAAAAAAATGGAATTTCTACATTAGTTTAGTTTTATTAAGCCATTCTTAAGCAATTAGTCTTTAAATTATCATAAATGTATAATTCTCAAATGCACAGTTCAGCTTTGCTCACAACTCAGCCCTGCATTTTTAAGGTACTTGATGTGCTCAACAACCACTTATTTTGTGGCAGATGGAGAGTATCCCTTTGAATGCTCATCACAGGAGTAACTGTTCCTACCAAATGAAAGGGAACTTGCTGTAAGCATTCCAAGATATTTTACTCCAGTTTGTTTAATAGCTAAATATAGTGATGAGAGATGCAAGCAGAGTTTCAGGAGAAAATACTGTGTGTGTTGAAGTCTAAACCTCATGTAGAGAGTGTCATGCCCATTCCAAGAACAAAATTTTAAAGAAAAGATTATATGGCATGTTAGAAAGCATCAGTTCAGATAGGTGTGTCATAAATACAAGTACAGTGAGTGCAAAGCTTGGGTGAAAGGCTATTGTGTCACTACTGAACTAGTTTCTTCAAGATTGTGATGGAAAGGTCAAACTATCATTTTATAATTGAAAAGTATGAGAAAAATCTTAAAGGATATGCCTCAGTACTTGGTTTTTTTTCTTCTTCTTGACATTTTTATACACACAGAAACATATTTAAGAAATTCACTTGCATTTAAAAAAAAGAGTATATTTTCATGGATGTATTTAAGGGAATATAGAGTGATGCTGATAATGGATTGTTTTACGACTTTAGTCTTAGTCAAGGAAAATAAAGACACTTTCTGCAATCTTTTATTTCTTGCAGATAAAACTTAACCAGCCTAACAGAATCAGTGGTGTATTGTCTGCCTTTTTCAGAGGAAGTTATGGGATAAGGGGGAGTAAGCAAGATTCTTGAGGAAAAGGTACAATAAAATTATCAAAGTGAATACCTGGAGTTTGATTTTTCTAACTTCCTCCATGTTAGAGAAAGCACGAGAAACCTCCAAACTAAACCACTAGTTTCTCTAACTTTTTTGACAGAGATAGCTATATTCAGGCAATTTACCATCATACCAGTTTTATACCATTGCAGTGAATAAAGGCACAAGTTCTGTTTTGTGCAGTATTTAAAATATAAATGCTTCAGGCAGAGGCTATTCTTTCTGCTTGTTTTGTGCTGTAGATCACGAGACATCAACCTCCTAAGTGCTAGTAGGGAGTGAAAACATTATGAATAATACAACATACAATTTAAAAAAGAACAGCTTCTCAAAATCCTACTTCAGGTAGACTGGTAAGGATAGGATGGACTATGAAAGCTTGACTATAATAGGTAAAAGGAGTAGATCATTTTCCAGAGCGGTAGCAAGGCAAGTTGGTTGTGAATCTACTGCTGACTAGCCCAGGCATGTAAGAATCATTTATTTGCTTAGTGAGATAATTTTTATGAAGGTTTTTTTTTCCAACTCAGACATTACTTTTTGCTAACCTTTGTCACGTGTGCCCTTAGATAAAGACAGGCTTCTCCTTTAAAATGGTCTGCTTGTATACTTTACATAACTATCAATGGCATGGGTTTGAGATGTTTATTTTTTTTCAGTTCTAAGATCCATGGCTGGTGGAAGATCTCTTGTACTTCAAGACAAGACTGTATTTCAAGATATAAATAATAGTAATTAAAAAAAAAAAAAGAAAAAAAAGCCTCAATTTTTTTGCCAGGTATGGCAAAACCTGTTGATTTTGAGTACACAAATGTAAAGGCTCTCTGTTCAGTCAGGATTTTGTTCTGACAAGGTAGTACTAGGTCACAGGATACTATGTTTAGAGGCAGGTTTCAGAGTTAATCTCTACATTTATAATATCAGCTAGTGTTGGTTATCTTTTTTTGGTACATGCTACTGGACTGAAACAAACTAACATGAAAAGATCTGTACATCAGTGAAGAGATAAAAGGCCATGCTTGTTAGCTTTTGTTGGTTTTCTTTTTTTTTCTTTTTTTAGTCTGGCGGTGTCCAAAGATATTCAGAAATGAAGTAAAGTGGTCCTCGGTAGAATTAATTGTGTTCTGAAAAAGACTGAAGTCACTCATGTATTTCAAGAAGAGGGTCTGTGTTTGCTTGATGAAGTGTTGCCTGTAGAGGGGAGTATTAATAATTAGTGGAGGTAGGACACAGCCCCTTGGCCCTGATCCCTGGTGACTTGCATCCATGGTTACAATTCCTGTCTTTTTGAATTATTCAGATAGTTCAGATACTTTGCTTTTACCATTTGTCTAATACATATTGTTGTATTAATTGGCTCTTCTAGATTCAAAGCTTTAAGCAAAAATATTAATCTGATTAATTCCTTGTTAAAATAGTCTGTCTGGTGGCCCTAATCAGACTGTGAACTCTGCTGACATTTTCTCCAGCCCAGGGCTCAGGCAGGCTCTGGGAGCTGCTCTGAACAGCTGTAAATTGGATCAACATGTCAGTGACTGGTCCAGCTTTTTCCTTTCTTCCCTGTCCTCTCCCTGTTCCTTTCCCCAGCACTGCCTGGGCAGTGATGTCTGAGGATGCTGCTCCATTGCTAACAAGTTACAGCTGCCATGGTTTGGGACAGGTCTTTTCTGCCTGGTGCAGTTGAACTGGGGGGGTGAGAGTGGCTGTGGCAGACTAAGAACTTCCCAGAAGTTCCTTGGAGTCGTTTGAGTACTCGCAGCTTTTCCACTGCTGGCCACAAAGCTTGATAATCCTCTCATATTCTCCAGGAACAAAATTAAACTTTGTATTAGTATGAGGAGAAAACAATTTACTTTATCCTTCACCTTTGGAAATGGGAAACTAAATCTTGGTTGTAATTCTGAGAATCTTTTAAGTCAGCTTGCTCAGCTCTCACAGAGCATTGAAGACTTTGAAGCCATATTTTGTTACTTTATTTCTTGTGGCTTTTCCTTTGCCTACAGGGTTGATTTTTCTGAACAGTGAGTTCCCTAACTTAGTAGAGTCATATTTTATCATCTTGATGAAATTTCCACAATCTCAGAGAGCTTTGCTGCATACTTAATTCAAACCTTGTTAGTGTGCTGCATTGCACTTAGATCTGTGAGTGTCAACAGAGGTCTGTGATGAAAGGAGATCCAAGGAACAGTGTTCTCAAAGATGTCATTGAGATTGCTGTGGGGTATGTTTGCAGTAGAGTGACAATACAGTCCTTTTACATTTTAATTCTTAACTATTTATGAAGTTCAGCAGGCAAAATTTTGTATCATTTTGTACTGGAGCAATGTAACTTGAAATATAATCCTGAAAATTTGAGCAAGCTCTTCAGGGTCAAACAACTGAAGTTGTCTAGATTTCCAGCTGGTTTTCCATTTCAAATGGATTTACACAATTGATTCTCATTTTTTGCCTCATAGCTAAAGGAAACAGGGAGAGAAATGCCGTTTGTGGTAAATGTCCTCTTGAGATAATTTGAATTATTAAAATACTTGTCAATACTAATCCTTCATAAGTAGAAAGCTTCATCTCCCCTTAACAACGCAGTAGATGTTTTGGTGATCTGAAGAGAGAGCTGTCAAGTCATCAGATGTATTTTACAGAAGAAGTTCGGAGTATTTTAAAAAATGGTAAAACATTTTTTGGCTATAAGAGGGATTTTTCCATCCTTACTTGGAAATTAATAAAAAGAGGTTTTCTTGACAGAGTTAAGAAGAAAAATGGATAAAATTTATAGTGTGTTAGTAGCATGGGAGAATTGTGTTATGAATAGGGATATACAGCACACCATCAGGAAGGATATCTCTCCAATCAGCTCTACTGAGACCTAGCAGGAAAGCAGTCTCTGCTTTTGGGTTTCCACTTAGACACAGATGTACTGCAGTAAGTCCAGAGCAGGGCTGCCTGAGGCTGGGGTGCTGGAGGACATGGCATGGAGGAGCTGGGTTTGCTCACCTTTCAGAGTAAGGCTGGGTGAGAGGGATTGCCATCTACAGCTACCTGGCCGGACGTTTGTAGGGAAGAGAGAGACAGAGGCTTCTTGGAGATGCCTGGCAATAGGACAGGAGGCAAAGGATGTGGTTTAGAAAGAGGGAAATTCAGGTCTGGTATTGTGAAAACTTGTCCTCAGCGGTTGGTCACCGGCATGGATTGTACAGAGACACTGTGGGATCTCCGTGGTTGGAGATGGTCGAAACCCAATTGAGCACAGCATTGAAAAATCTGCCCTTTCTGCCTCCTATGGCTATGGAACTTGGGCTTTGGGAGGTCCCTGCCAGGCTCAACTGTTCTGTAGTTCTATCTACAGTGCTTATATTGAGACTTTAACATTGCACAGGACTTTTTTTGCCTTTTTAAAAATGATACTTGGTTGTGATTTAGTTGTTTGTTTTTTTCTTTTATGAATGCATATTCTTAAAGAAAGAACTGTCTTTTTAGGAATCAGATATATTCCTGGACTGACTGAAGGAAATTGTAATAGAAAAATCACAGAAAATTAAATTTGAATATTCCCGGCTAAATCTTCTTATGGTAGTGTAATTATTGTTAATTGGTTTGTTTGTTTGTTTATTTTTTAAAGAAGTCAATGACATTTACATTAGAGACAAATTTTGTAGCAAAGCTTTTCGAGCTGTTGAAAGAAGGATAGATAGTTATGAATTATCTTTCAAATTCTATGGTTGCCACTTTGCACAGGTAGCAAATCTAAATTTCATCTGAGTGTATATATAACAGAGGACTGAGCATGTGAAGGTGTACAGTAAATCTTTATGTGCAGGGTCAGACATCATTGATCTGTTTTATGTTGAACGTTGGAAGCTTAAGCCGGATCAGTGTCCTGGACAGAGCAAAATGCAAACATTTTTGTAAGAAACATGCTTTGAAAGAAACCTGTTACTAAAGTCTTCATCTTTCAGTTTTAGTTTCTTAGCAGCTGCTTCTAAGTCTACCTAATTGCATTATAATGGCTTTATGCTGCACCAGATGCTAAAGGGATAACATTTTTCTTTCTTGGATAACATTGCAGTCTCTATATTTGGAATTCTGTTTTGTGGTTATGTTGGTGTCAGGCTATGGCACAAGCAAACCTCAGGTGCTGGATTTTGATTTTATATTAAATAAAACCAAATCCATGTAACCTTCCTCAACAAATAAAAAATGTCTCTAATTGACAAAATTTTCTAAGTCACTTAATTTATAAGTATTTCAGTCCTAGTTCTAAGAGCAAGAATAATGACTCATGTCCCATTATAACCAATGTTTGCTATAATGCACGAGCTTGTTTCCTTTCCTGTTTATCAGTCTTTATTACACTGTTCTTTCTATGTGCTTGGCTACACCTGTGCCGGGGTCTAATTTGTTATGTTGTGTGCAACAAGGGCTTCATGAGAAGGAAGCAATCTGTCTTTATGCCTAATTGCAGGGGCACTCATCACTTATGGAGGCTACAATCAAATTGTGAGTTTCTTCAGTAATTTTTGCCTGGATCTTATTTAAAAGGAAAAAAAAAAGGAAAGAAAAAGAGTTTAGAGTGCTGTTGCACTTTCAGTCAATGCAGATTTCCTGTTGTTTAAGAAGACTTCTTCCTTTCATATGTGATTGTTCTAAATGCCCTGTTTGGGAACAAAGTAACATCAGAGCAGCTCACTTGAAAAGCTTGAAAGCAATCCTTAAATTTGAAAATGAATGGAATAATTTTTACTGAATGGAATTTTAAAATTAATAATCACCTGCTATTAAAATAATATCAGTAGATAGCATCTTGGTCACCTAATTATTTCATAACTTATTACATACATCATACAAAATGTAATTTATTATTAGTTGTATTGCTTTCTTTGATGTAGAAAGAGTACATTAAAATAATTTGCAATTGCAATGTGACTGTATTAAAAGGAAAAAAAAAAAACATTACTACTGAAATATTTTTGTCTGTTCTCTGATAGGCTATTTGGGGCTATCAACCTCAGTATTAGATAGAATTTTAACTCATTCCTGTAAACCTAACTTTAAAACCTTTCAAAGGGCATAATGTATTTCTGTAAAATATTATAGGTTTTTAAATATTTTTTTTGTAAAATACTTGCTTACTAAAGTGAATGTGGTTTTTTGGCAGGTTTTTTTGTGGGTTTTTTTTTTTTTTTTGAGGCTACTGAGCTCTAAAAGCATATTGAACACTTACAGAATATATTTTCTGGTAGTGGAGAAGAAGGGAGAAAAAAGGCATGGAATGGGCAACTGAACTAGAACTACAGATAGATAAATATAGATGTCTCTGTTAATGTGTGTTTTGGGGAAAAAACCCCACCTCTCTGAATAGATATAAACTTTTCATTACCTGTAAATCAAAAACTTCATTATGTCTCAAGTCTTACCTTTCTTGTGATCAGTAAAATGGTTTAATTATCATTTCTCCCCATGAAGTGACTAGTCTACAGTTAAATGCTATGAATAGTCCTCATCCTTCATGACTGAGAATTCCCTCCTGCTATTAGTAACTGTCAACATGCATGATTGTTTCTGCTCTGAAAGTCTTGGTAGAGTTCCTCATTAATTAGTTTGTGTACAAACATGACTACCTCTGCCAGTGGGAATAATGAGATGCCATTAAAGGTAAAGCCAGAGAAAATCTGACTAAAGTAGATGAATCTTCATTACAGTCTCACCATATGACCTTTATCAACATCTCAAGCTTCATTACACACACAAGGTTGTTGCGTCAGATTGGTAGTGATAGTTTCAAATGCTCATTTTTTAGTTATATGGATATGCAGATCATTTTGTTCCTCTTGGATTCTACTTTTCACTACAATTTATTCTAAGTGTTTTAAAAGTTCCTCTGCATAAACAAGGAGTGAGAAGTAACACTGATATATAAAAGCATGTGATAATGTGCACCTAATCTTTCTAATTCCAAGTGGACAAATAATAACCGGTGGATTTTTTTATAGTCATTTTTTAAATTTAAATGTACCATGCCTTTTCTTTTTGTGGACTCTGATAGACATTCTTCTTGGTGCAGTACAAAAGAGAAAGAAAACGATTTCCTTCAGGAAGTGTAAGCAGTTTCACTGAGGCAAGTGTCAATGTAATGTCACGTTGTTATGTTGGCATTTCCTTCAAGTAATGGGTGTCCATCATTGCTATTTAAAAGGTTACCTTGATAACCCCAAGGAGAAGTTGTCTGGTAGGTTTCAGCTGACCTGTATTAAGCTGTAAGGGTCACCAAGAAATTGGATTCCGCTAAGACCTGGGAGTGCCTGTTCCTATGTGATTTTTCCAAAAGTCATTTTCCACCCAGACTGCAAGACAGGTGACTTCTGTACCATATCACCTGAAAAGTCTTGGTTTCTGGATGTTTTTAGTTTAGCAGCATAGCACTGTTGTTTCACTGATGATAGTCCTCAAATAATTCTTTTAGCTGAGTTTTTCCTCTATCTGAGGTGCAGACCTGATTGTCAACACTCCTAATTTGACCTTTCTCTGGAACTGGACCTATGATGCTTGGTCTTATGAGATCCACTTTTTGGTCATGCAGAGAAGTTGGGAGTAAATTTGTCAGTGCCTTGTTGACCCCAGAGTCACCTCCCCACTTCTCTGTCCTTGTGTGGTAGTTGTTTTCAGCACGATACCTGCGGCTTCCAGTGACCTGCCCACGCACAGGGAGCTAATTCTTTTGTTTATCTCCATTGCAATAATACTTGCATTACTCAGGGGTTCACATAAGTGCTTGTCCTAATTAACTGTGATGTTGGAATAAGAAAGTAGCTCAGAATAAATCCCAGACAGATTGAGACAGAGGAGCTATGTCTGGGAATTTCCAGGTTGGTTCAAATTCCTAAAGTTAGGCATCCTTAGATCCTGCTCAGTCGGGGAGTGGGGATGGCAATTCACACCAAAGCAAAGGATCTCTTAAAAAGAACAGATCATACTGGGGTGGGAAAGAGTTTCTTGTTTTGTTTTGGTTTGGGATTTTTTGGGTTTGTTTTTGGTTTTGTTCTTTTAAAAGTGGGGAGTGGTGTTCTTTTGTGTGGTGAGTTTTTTGTGTGTGCGGCTGGAAGGGAAAGAAGAACACTAGACTGTATCAGTTCTTTTGCAGGAGCAGTCTGCTCCTTTCTTTTGTGGGAGGGTTGGCAGATTGCTGCATCTGAGTGGTGTTGAAATTCTGAGCATTGCTGAGCTGACATCCCTGGTTCCTTGAGGCTGAGATTCAGACACGCCTGGACTGGTTAACTTTTCCTCCTGAAAGAAGCAACAGAATGTGTGGATAAGGAGGCTCCTGATAGTTCTGGAGAAGTACGTGTGACACAGGGGTTACAGAATGGGTCATGTTGTGCTCTGTTAGGATTGCAGCAGTGCTGTGCATGCTCCACGATGAGATCTGTGCTGTGACCCACATCTGCAGGGATGCCACACTGAGTTCTCTGCTGGACTTGACAGTGTTAATGTGAGTGTCAGGGGATGTAAGGAACATTAGAGCCCCACAGGTTCTCACCAGGATATTTCTGCTTGTGGTCAGGAATAGCCCAGTGGTCTGGGATCACAAACACTCTTTTTCTTTCATTTTAGAGCAAGAGTTTGCAATCTACTAATTGTTCCTAGAAAAAGCTAATGGGCTATATTCAGTGGGAAACTCTTGTGTTAAACTGAATAGCTGTACATAAATCTTCTTGTGATTCCCTCAAGGGATTTCTTTTCACTCTGGCATTAGACAAACTGATGTGATTGGTCCTCAGTCAAATCTTCTTGTAAGAATTGTGTGTTTCAAAGTATGTACACTTGTTCAAAAGTGTCGTGAGAAACTTAGTAAAAGCACCCTGGTCTTTGCAGCGGAGTTATGGCATCAGGCTCTCATCATGCTTTGAGCATCAGTTCCTTATTGAGAACTAGAAATTACACATACTTTAATTGTATCTTGTTGTTAGGCTCTTTTGTTGTTGTTGTTGTTTATTTTTACTTACGTGCACACTGTAAAGAAGAGTTATGAAGAGTTGGTCTTTTGCTGGACTGGTTATTTCTTTTACTGAACGCTTAGATGCAATGCTTAAAAATTTATTATTTCATTAATAACCAGCTATTTTATTTTAACATCTTAAATTGTCATGACTTATCTATTGAATTGGATCAATTTACATTCAAATGCATTTCCATTCTAGAGTTGTACTCATCTGCATTATATTAGAAGCTTCACTCTGTCAAGGAATCCTTTTAATGTTTGAAGAAATAACTATTAAAATGCATTAGCAACTTTTCAGTGACATCTTCAGGAAGTGTTAACTCATTGATTCTTTTTCTCAATTTGTTATTTCATTAGGAAAAAAACTGTTAAGGTCTCTGATTTTTGTTATTTTCAAACCACCAAGGTTTTCTGAATTTTTCTCCCTTTGGATTTCGGAATCATCTTAGTAAATAGTGTCATAAACTCACAAAATTACAAAAAATTCTATTAAAAAAAATTACAGCCCACATTTTGCCCCAATTTGGGAAGAAAAAAGAACATTTACAAACTACATAATGCAGGAAACTAGATTCTCTTTCCTACTTGATACCAATTTGTGTGTGTTCCTCTGTCTTTTTCCAGTTGTGCTCCCAAGTTTCCTTTCTTTGTTCTATTACATCTTACTTGTCTGCCAACAGTTACCCTTACTGCTTTTGTTTGTTTAGAAATGCCCTTACTCTAACAGTTTGATTCCTCAAAGCTGTGAAATAATATTAAAAGATACAATATGAAAGCTTTGTAAGAGGTTGTAGCTAGTGTTTCTTTAAATTCCTCAAGTGGTATCTGATTAACATGCAGAACTTGATGCATGAGCGGTGGAGCTTCTGAGCGTGACCATAAGGAGTTAAGAATGTGAAGCACTTTTGTGCAGATTGCAAATTGGCTGTTGCTAATTCTCCTGTCTTCACCAGTTGATGTAGTATCAATTAGCAAATATAGGTTTTAATGCTGCCTTTAATATTCATGATTCTTAATTGTCTTTGTTAATTGAGAAGAAACACTCCGGTGCACAATGCTTGACAGGTAAGAATTATGATCTGCTGCTTGTGTTGGCAGTTGTCCAGAGAAAAGTAGGTTACTGATACACAGGTATGTGCAAACATCTTAGCCACAGGTCTGTTCTTTTGGCGGTGAATTTCCCTGCTTTTGACAGACCATCTGAGGAAGGGAACAGCTGATGGTTACAGGTAGAACATCTGAATAACCTGTTTTGAGGAATCAGTTTGAAGGTTCGTTTACAACAGAGTGCAGGCACAGAAGAGAGATCGTTCTAGGAACTGTTTAGGAACTCTTAAATAATTATAAGTCAATCACTGAGACTGAAACAAGGGAGTGTTATACGTGGTGAAATTATCTGGTCAAGTTTTATTAATGTTTTTTTCCAGATATGTCAGGTTTGATTTGTATATATGTGTCTTTGGACTTAATATACTTCCTTTATGATGTTATATAATCAGCTTAGTTTGAAATATTTATACAAATAAACTATATTCATGTAAACATTTCCAAAGGCCATTTTTTTTACTTTCAAACAGTTAAAACTATTGCTTTATATAAGTACTAGAGATGACTCTAAAGACTAAGAAAGAGATAATCTAACATAAAAACCAAATGAGAAAAAAAAAAAGAAAAACACTTGAGGTTCAGCTGGAAAAGTGACTTGGAGGTGCTCACTAAAACTAATTTGATTTAAGTATGTATTGCTTTTGAAATAGACTTAAGAGCTTGGCTTATTTAAATGGTTTCAAAAATTTTGTCTCAGCTCAATAATGCTAAAAATTCAAGGAAATTAATCATATAGGTAGTCTAGTAAAGTATGATTGATATTTTCTATAAGAAATGCTTCTAAATGAGGCTTTCAGTCATTTATATTCAAAGGATAGATTCTTAACTGGAAAAGGTGGTCATTCAGTGTTCCGTTAGGAACAGAAATGGCTTGATTTTTAAATGTTAATTAAAATTAAAATCTTAATTTTTCATGAAAGCTGGAAAATAAATTGAACTGGAAGCAGCTTACACAGAAAATGAGACTTATCAGTTAATTTTATTGTCTAAGATTTGGCATCTTGGCTGATGCCAAATGTGAGTCTCACTTACAATTTCACTTCAGCTTTTGTCAGGGTTAGCCTGTAGAAATTACAGCAGCATTCAGTGTGGCATGAGCTGCTCTGTACCAGATGGACTTCAGAGGGATAATGGAAGCAATATTGCTCCCAGCTTGGCAAGTGTTGCACGGACTAAGCTGCCCAGCTGTACACCATGGGCTTCTGTGGAGGTTTTGGAGCAGGAATCTCATGCTCTGTAGGGTCTGTGGGTGGATGTTGTGAGAGAGGGGGTAAAAGCTTCCTTCTCCACCCTTGCACAGAAACTTTTCGTAAGGTACAGATAGCCTTGTTGCTGGCTGGGACTGCCTCTTTAGCTGATGTTTTGTTGTAGTAGCACTTTACTTTTTCATGGCTGTGCAATAATTCTGTTGTATTCCCAAATCAGAACAGTTAAAAGCATCCAGAATGAGGGATTGTTTGAAAAATAAGCTTAGAAGAAGAGATGCTGGGTAATGAAGATGAATAGGAGCAGGAATTAATGTTTCCCCACAGGCTCTCCAAAGGGAGCTGTGCTCAGATTGCTGGTAGCAGTAGCCCAGTTATTAAGGGACTACCTGTCCACCAGTGCTAGAAGGACATTTGGAAAGAGTGGGCTCCTTCTGACCCATCCATGACAACACCTGCACAATAACACAGCCAGTCTGGAGACCCTGTCTGGGGAAAATGACTGGCGAGGGGAACGGTGGGGGGAAGTTGGTTTAAGGCATGACATTATGAATTTAGTAGGGACTAAATACATAAAGATTGGAGGGCAGAACAATGAGCCTGGAACTATATAAAACTGTCAGAGTTTCTTATGGTTAGAATATTTTCATTTTTTGTTGCATGACTATGTACATTTCTTTGTCAAAGCTCACCTAGTACGTTAGTGACCATGTAGTGTGAAGCGATAGATCAGCCTAGGGAGATTATGGTTGTACTTCCAGTGGAAGATTGCCCTGTGTATGTAGAAATGTCAGACTTCCAGCTCTACACCATATGTATTCTCAGCTGGTTACAGTGTTTGGATCATCGGTAATTGAAAATATGTGACTGCTACAGAACTAGGATATCAAGGGCATCACAGTATCAGGCTTACCTGGAAACACTTCAACCTTTGAAAACAGGCTTGTTCTCCACTACCTTGAGAATTATTGTGTATTCTGAGTTTTTCCAAAATCAGTGTTGTTTTGTCCATTTCCAGTGCCAGAATATAATGAATACATACATAATAAAAGAGCCCCAGCATCCCTCACTGAGTTATTGTCTGAAATCTGCTGAACTTTTTGTTTAGGGAAGAGAGAAATTACTGTTGGGTTAATGTACTGAGAATTCAGATGTTCTGATTTGTAAGATATAATCTGGTTGTGTCTGGTGGGGGGATTTTTTTTTTTTTTTTTTTTTTGGCAAAAGTTTTTATATTTATTAATAATGCTTTCTGTCAGATTAGAAATCAGAGACTATTTTTTTTCTGCTGTGCTATTTATGAGCTGAAAACTGTTAAAACCAGATGCACTTCAAAATTTGTATCAGGCAGTTGGGTAGGCCATGATTATTTCATCTAAACCTTTTCTTTAGGGTACAGATTTTTAACAATACTTGCTGTTGGCTGTGTAACAATGCCTGGTACACTTGGAAGTATCTTATTTGAGCTACTTCTTCACTTTATATTTAATTTAATTGAAAGGCAGTGATACCTGAAGGGGCATATTTTTTAATATAGTAGTGAGTATATAGTTTAAATCGTGAGAAATAAGTTTTACAATACCATTTAAAAATTACCTGTAGTTTCTGAAGGATTCTCTGAATCCCCTTAATACCTTCAATATGTTCAAATTTGTATATTAATCATATGATTAGACTGAAATTATTGTGGCTTTTTTAACACTTGCTGCTTCTGTGAGCTTTGAATTGATGGAAAGTACATGTGAAGTCAAAAGTTACCTTAGTAAGAACCAAGAGGTGACATTTCTCCTAAACTGTGAAAGTAAAGTCTTGTTAGTAATCTGCTATCACTTTCATCATTGCAACTCGGCGAGATGTGATGACTCAGGGTTATTATAGTTGTCAGTTCAGTACTAGAGCAGAACAGCTTCAAAAATGTCCTATTAACCTATCTCATAACCCAGTGCCAAAACACGTTCATCATCTAGTCTATTCCAACACGTTAATACAGCCAAAGATTTATCGTTTTATTACTCAGTGCGCAAAAGTCAAATGACTTCCTTGGTGTCAAAATAAATTTCCCAGAAATAATTACCCAAATCACCTCTTCCCATTTCTGTGCCTCCTACTAACTAGAGTTTCTAACCAGTCTGATTTTGGAAAGATCTTGTGCCTTTTTATTGACATATGTACAATTACCAGTAGCCTTTCTCTGGTCAATAATATATTTTTTATTCTATTGACATATTAAAAGTTTAATGGTTTCCCATGGGTCTCTTCTGGGTAATTATTCTTATGTATTTCTATTATTTCTAGAATATTATAATATTAAAAAGAAGTAGAGCTAATCTTTCTTCTTTTCATTTAGGTAAATGAATAAAAAAGATAGAAAATTTAGTTAGATGCTCAGTTGTCACTAAAAAAAATAAAAAAAAATTATGCTGTGTGGTGAGGCATAAAGATATTCCTGTTTGTAATTTCTGATTGCTATTTCACTTGGAGTAAAGACAGACCAGCTTATTCTAGAGCTACTAATTAAAAAACAGTCATGAATGTAGAACAGAGATAAGTCATAAGATGTCCCAGAAGGTGATTAGATTTAAAGGTGACCTTAAATGGTCAGGTAGTATTAGTAGATTGTTTTATTTGGATACCAATTGCTTTTGTCTTCTCCCTCTGCCCCCAAACTCTGGGTGATTAGAAACATGCGTATAGAAGAAATTTCAATAATGATTTAATAAATTTAGCATTGCTTATATGCTACTGTGCCTCTAGTTTGAGATGGAATTGCATTACTAAAATACTGTAGCATGAACTGATACTACAACATCTACTACTGCTGCTCACAACACGTTTAGAGTCAAGGTAGAAATTACTCTTTGTTTTCTAAAAGCAGAAATAGTTAACTGTGTATGTTTTATAATGATTCATTGTCTTACAAACATTCCATATGGAATGTTGATATTTTTCTTATTTAAGCAGTAATGTTTCTGAATACTTGTGTTTTTTCTTTTTTAAGGAAGTCGAATCACATTAGGATGCATACATTAGTATGAACAGGAATTATTTTCTTTATAGTAGAGACTATTGGATACTTGTTTTATGAAGTGGAATGAATTAAGAAGTTCAGACTGGGGAAATCCCCTAAAAGAGATTGCATAAGAATTTGGATATAGTAATGATCAGAATGAAATTCCTTTATCTCACAAAAAGCTATTACAATTTGTATTTTGTTCATTTCTCATAAGGACAGAGGTAAGGATTTCTGGAACTTTATTTGAAAACTGAGAGGGAACTCGCCTTCGTGCAGACTTTCTGGTAGCTCACTCAGTTTCACGTCCCAGCTTTGCCTCATCTGAACCATGGTCTGATGCTTCAGCCTTGTCTGGCCAATTGGGAACGTTATCTCCTAGGAAAAAACCAAATATTTTCTCAGTCAGAGAAACGGACAGGGTCTCTTGCCCAAAGCTGAAGAATCTCCTGAGAGACAAGGCTGGCTGAGGTTCAGGTGCCTGCTCAGAAGAATTCAGAGGACAGTCTTGATGGCCCTGTCCTCAAGCACAGAAATACCTTCTCGTAATAGAAATGCTGTCAAAACCAGCTAGCCCTAGAGCATTTCTGTAAGTGAGTAAATCATTGTGTTCTGACATGCAAACATCAAAACTGTGGACTTAGGCTTCTAATTGGCTCCAGACAGGGATCACAGTGAATCAGCAATTAAACACAAGCTGTCAGAGCAGTCCTGTAGGTTGAAAGCGTAATCCCCGTGTGTACAGACAGGGAAATTTTCAGAAGAGGCTGGGAGATGAGTGCTGCTGTGAATAACAAGGATGAGGGAAATCACCCATCATCTGTTCTGCCAGTACAGCCCGTCCAGGTCGCCAGTGAGGCTGGCACAGAGCACACGCTGCCTGTCAGGTTTCCAAGGGATGCTAGAGAAGGCAAGCGGCAAAATAACAAACTGAAGAAACTTCAAACGAGGTCCCTGGTTACTTTTATTTCAATGTAAGAGAGGGTCTAGATAGTACATACAACACTGAGAGAGATTCTGAACAAGAATTGGATTTTTCCCTTAAAAGAGTTATGCATAAAAGGCATGACAGGAATTAAATACTGGATGTGTAAAAGATTTTTATTTTAGTATCAACAAAGAACATAATTAACCACTGAAAAAATAATGAAGCATTGTTTTAAATTTTTTACATTCATGTGTTTTCAATTTAATAGCAACTCTTTTCTGAATGTTAAAATTTAGCGAAGCATGACTTATTTGGCTCATTTTATGGATAAGTTGATAAGACCTAATGACCTGTGTGCAGGTTGCATTAACTGATCAAATGGTCACACCTGGCTTAAAGCTCTAAGTCCACTTAATGATTGAATTACATAATTATATCAACAGTTGAATGTTGGTTCTTTTCGAAAGAGCTATTAACGTTTTGAATGGAAGGTAGGAACCCACTTTCCCATCCCTGTTTCACCCCTTTTTAATGTGACTTCAATTTCAAATATTAACTTTAATACTAATCCTTGTGCTGTTGGTTGGAGAATATTACCAGATTTGTGTTGGATTCCAATTCCTTATCTTATATTGATAAGTAAACTTTCTTCTTGATTGCTTGTATGGTACTTCCAATTTTTATGGTGATGTTTGCAAAGCAGTGCCAGTCAAGGCAACATTTTTTAAACTTTTAGGCTATTTCAGGCTGATAACTTTTGCTTGCTTATTTTCAGGTGTCTAAAGTTCTGCATCTAAAAGGTCTGAGCCATTTCACAGAACATGGTGATGAAGAAAAAATTATTTATATTTTTATGCCCTCCCTTTCCCTTGATGACAAAAAGTCTTCCCAATCAAGTTCCAGCACTCCCTGAGAAAAAGTAGCACTCTGGAGAATAGGTTTGATGTTGAAAGTCTGCATCTGCTTGGTAAAGATTTGTGAGTATTCATCAGTGATTTGGGCTGCAGGAGTCAGGCTGTGCTTGCCTTGTCACTTTTTTTGTAGCAGCAGGCACTGCTGTGGTGTTGTCTCTAGGTAGAAAATGAGGGTTTCTCCTGCAAATCCCTCAGCTGCAGCCCGTGTGATGGGAGGAGTGACAGCTGTTCTGGTGAAAAAGACATGAGGTGGGAGGCAAGTGGGAGTTGGTGACTGCTGGGGAGGGAAAAGGGGATTGGGCAAAGGAGCTCACCAAAGCACAGCACGTCCTTTCCAGAAAAGCAGGATCTTGCAGAGAAAACACAGACATATGAATTGCTGTTCACTTTTGACACAGCTTAGTTTTTCATGTCTTAATACTAAATCCTGCTTCAATGTGACCTTTATAACACATATCTATCAATGGTTTGAATTTCAATTAGCAGAAAAGGACTGCTGCTTTAAAATAGCAAATCAGAACAAGACTGTGTTACAATAAACATCAGTCACTGTCGGAGCTACCTGGAATAGGTGCCTGTATTTTATGAGCCATACAGGGAGTGGCTGAGGTCACTTGGTCTGTTCACCCTGGAGGAGACTGAGCTCAGACCTCATCACAGTCCCCAGAAACTTCCTGGCAAGGGGAATAGGAGGGACAGACACTGATTTCTTCTCTCTGGTGACAGTGACAGGACCTGAGGGAACAGCCTGAAGCTGTGTCAGCGGAGGTTTAGGTTGGATATTAGAAAAAGGTTTTTCCCCCAGAGGGTGACTGGGCACTGGAACAGGCTCCCCGGGGCAGTGGTCACAGCAGCAGCCTGACAGAGCTCAAAAAGGGTTTGGACAATGCTCTCAGGCACAGGGTGTGACACTTGGGGTTGTGTTGTTCAAGGCCAGGAGTGAGACTCACTGATCCTTGTGAGTTCCTTCTGCGGTGATTAAGAAGACGCTGACTTCATGGGATGGTGGTGTGCATAAAGAGATTTATTACATAGTGAAAATTCCTTATATACCATCACATAAACAGGAACTAACTCTACACCACAGTGTATCCCAATCACCCAACTCGGTCCCAAAGTATTACCTTTTTTGGTAACAGGTGAACAATGCCTTTTAAGGTAACAAATTATATTTCTCACTTGTGACAGGTCCAGCAGTTCACAGACCCACAATGCATTCTTCTTCCACATCTCCTGTGACCAGGATGTTTTTGATGGGTCCCAGGGTTTTTTCCAGACCAAAGACAGAAGGTTATTCTGGCACTCAAGGCCTGTTACCCTGCTACCTACATTCTGTAACGCCACACCTTCCAACCCAGAATATTTCATAATTCTGTGACTGCCATGTCTGTTCTGCATGTTCAGGCAGTGACATGGTTTGGTAGTACCAATGTGGGGAAGAGTGGTGGATTCTGTCAGTTCCCTGAAACAAGAAGGTGTTTGTTGCCTGTGACCCTGAGGTAGCAAGGCAAGAAAGCAAATGGGAGGAAATGGCGTGAGACATGAGAAGACTTTATACATGTTGAAGTGGAGAAGGCTGGAGCTTTTTTCATATTATCTAATTAATTTCTTTATCAGGAGAGCCAGTGAGCAGTCAGAGAGGTGGGGTGTGTGCATTGCGTGGCTGTACATTACCTCTGGTTGGGAAAATCACTTATACACCAGAAAATGAACTTTAAACATAGATCTGTAAGCTGTGTTTATTGGCTCTTTCAGAAGAAAGGATGACATTATTCAGCATGTACTGAAAGAATGAGTTATTTATGAATAAACACTTCCCTTTATTTTGGTTTAGGTCTTGTAATTACCTGTAAAGGAGACAGACAGTGTGACCAGGCTTTTGTATTGTTTGGTTTACACCTAGTGCTAGATTTGACAGTGTTTGCTTCCAAGATACGCATTGCAAGCTGTTTTGTGGAAAGAGAACTTATCTCCTAGTTTTCCAGCACTGCACAGCCACCTCAGCTTTCCCAAGTTAGCTTAAGTAGTAGTTTTAATGCTTTTTAAAATATAATTTGTGTGCTAAGTTTGTTTGCTTTTATAGCTCCTGAAATTCCACGTGCAGTATCATATTTGTGCCATTTATCAGCAAGTACATTGTGTGGATGTGCCAGATTTGCTGTGTTCAGATCAGTGGCTTGTTGTTGTGGGGTCTGTGTTTGTCAGTTTGGAATTTTTTTTTGTATTTGATCAAACTTATGAGGATGCTGTTAACTACATAGATACAGACTGATGCAGTTTCTGATCCCTTCAGTAGGTTGTATCTTTCTCTGAAGGTAAGAGTATATGTAAAGTGGAATTTCTGTCTGACTTAGGAGTCTGAGGGTGGAAAATATAGAGGATAAATTAGTAATGAGAATATTCCAGGGTAGCATAGAAACATCACGCTTATGTCCACCTAGATTTTAAAAAGCATGAGGCTGTGTGTTATGTTTCAGTAGGCTCTTCCCCTTTCCATCCTGATTTGCTGTCTTAAATTATAAGGAGAAGATGGTATGGTGCCACTTTCCTCAATACTTTTTTACCTACATTTCATATGAATTAGATTCAGATTAACAATTTGACGGTACTATAATCCATCTATAAAGTTCCTGAAATTTATCTCTTTGTATTTCTGATAAAGCTATAGTTGGGAATAAAAGTCATTGTTTTAATGACTTCTCAGTCATTTACATAAGGCATCACAACCAAATTCTAGCATTTATATTCTTCAAATTATCTGTGCTCTTTTATCCGTGGTGACTCTGAACAGATTAAATGAACTTTAAGGATTTATTTTTAAAATGGAAACAGACGTAAAGTCACTGAACGCTCGTGTACATGCAAATATTAATACTCTATAAAGCCAGCAGTTCATAGTTGTAAATGTTAGATGCATGCTGAATATCCTATGTTAAATTTTATTACATCATTTAGAATAAGAAATTGCCAGAATATAACCAAGGTTGCTTCCTGCCTTCAAATGTTCCTATGACTTTTTGGCAGGAGATAGGGGTGTTAACCTCAATTGCCTGGCAAAAAATCCTACTGTGGTAATTGCACTGTCTGTTTAAATTTTCTCCATATGATTTTACCCACGTTTCTCATCGCTTTGTAAAATTATAACATTATTGGCCCAGAATAATGTTCAGGCCCGACGGGGTCTACATTGTAGTGGTGGGCAAGAGATCTCTTTATCAGATTACTTTGAAGAATTTGTGATTGAGAAGGCTGTATAAATATAAGCTGTTGGTACCAAAAATAAATCAGTAATTAGAACTGACGGGAGTGAGGAAAAGCCATGTGAAATTCAAAATTTAATTTGATACATGAATATTTTAAGGGAAATATGAACATGTGCTTACTTTGGACAGCATTAGCTCTGGGCAGCAATTTGTTGTTGTGGTAGAGGAAATGAAGGGTTTATAAGGAGCTGTCAAGACCATTTTTGCTTAAAATATCCCTGCACTTTCTACTGTACACCACTGAAGAGTCTGATACAGATTGCTTTATACAAAGCTGTATATTGAAGTTCACCCAATAATTTTCCTGGAACAGGATTAAGGAGAGTTCCATTTTACTCTTGTTTAAAAAGTGTATAACAATTTAATAGGAAACTTCTGTCCTTTGTGCTGGATATTTCAAGCTGACAAGGGTGCAGGGGAAGAACTGAGATAGCCCCACCGTAGCTCCAAAGGAGGCTTTGTGGGCTGCTGTTGGCACGACAGCTCCCTAGTCCTTACCCTAAATGGATCGACTGCTTCTGTGCCAGCCACACAGAATGCTGCTTATTCATCTGATTTACTGTGGTGTATTTTGCTTACATTATCTAAAAATGCATTTAGCATGTGCCAAAACTCCACCGATTGCATTATAGTGTGTTTTGGGCTGGGGGAGTAATTCTACACACAAACTGAACCTACTTTTCTTTTTGCTTTAAATTCCATTATCTGTCCAAATTGAGTGTTTTGTTTTTGTTTTTAGCAGGCAGTTGTGAACGGCAGCTGTTTACTGTGAGAACATCAGGGTATTTCAGGAATCTTTAAAGAAAGAAAATGAGCTATTTAATCATAGATAATTTTGTTTGCCGACAGTAACTTAGATTTAGATTGAGGCACAATTTTGTGTGAGGACAGGTAGGGAAGCTAAGCTGTTTTTTTAAGTCAAGTAGTTTTGTTTTTTTGTTTGTTTGTTTTTTTTTTCCTGGAGTGAGTTTATAGAAATATAAGTAGATGCATTTTGTGTGTAACTGGCAGGCTGTTCACAATGAGATTTTAAAATTTTATTATTTCCATTATCTGTGCTTGATTTCATTAATGGCATGGTTTTGAGTAGGCAAAATCATGCCTGTCTGAAATGGAATTTCTGGGGTTTTTTGGGTTACTTGATAAAAACTACTTCTCTGTGGTAGATGCCATGTCCTTGGAAACACTCAAGGTCAGGTTGCATGGGGCTCTGAGCAACCTGATGCAGTTGAAGATGTCTTTTCTTACTGCCTGGGAATTGGCTTAGATGACCTTTACGGCTCCCTTCAGCTTAAACTGTACTGTGATTCCAGCAATGCTGCCTAGCCAGGTTAAGGAGCAACACTGCAGATCTCTGTTGCAGATTGGATAACCTGTGTTCTGCCACATCCTTTGCAATGCATCTGTGATACTTACAGAGATCTGGATTTGGGATCAGATTGAGGTTCAAGATGGAAACATTCCTTTCCTTCTTTAATGCAGGTGATGCTTCTGCCTTCAGGTGGGACAGTTAATGTTTTTGTGCCTCCATTCTTCTAACTAAATGCACATCTTTTCATTCTGCTTCTCATTTCTGCTTTACTACAATAATTCAGGCTCAATGCACACAAATCAAACTGTATCCAACCCTGTGTGTGTACAACCTGTCAAGGTGTTAATTGCAGCTGATCATTTTGATGCCAATAACACAAAGCACGTTGTATCTGGAGTTAAGAGTTGGGGACACATTTCAGGTGTGCTCAATAAAGCACTTCTGTTAAAACCTTCAAATCTAGAAATGCATTCTGTGAGCTGCAGGTAATAAATGCTCACTTGTGAAGAGTGAGACAGCCATGCTTAGACTGAGAAGAACAAGGACAAGTAGATAGCTTTGGCTCATTTATTGTTGAAGCTCTTCAGTAATTTTGAAAAGAAGCAGTGGATCATACCTATTCTGTCATTATATCTGTAGGAATGGTTATACACATATGTTAAAATACAGGGTACAGTATGGAACCTCCTGGAACTCTACTTCACATTCAGGAATTATGTAGATTTATGTATTGCAGACATGTAGAAAAGAGAATTGAGCTGTATCAGAAGAAAGAAATCAAAATGTCCTGAAATCTAGATGCAGTAGCTAATAGTTGCTTCAGAGCTGAAGACTCTTAGCTTAGCTTCAGCAGAATGCTCCAGTGTCTGAAAAGTCGAAGTATTGGAGGGTTTGAAGAAATTTATCAAGAGAATGCAAATATGTTTAAAAACTAGGTAGACTCCTCTGTCTGGGATTTCAGGCAGAGAAGATTCCCTTATTACCCACATCTTGAACAGGGTGCTTGCTTAGCTTCAGGTTAGAGCTTCAGCAGTGGGTCTTACTCCTATTGTATCACTTACCCAGGATTTTCTTTTGTATACACCAGTCAGAGACATCCTCCTCTTCCATATCCCATGCAGGTAGCGCAGAAGGCCACAGCACAAAAAGTTGATAACAAAGATTTGACAAAACGTTCTTACTCGCAAGCTGATGCAAACCTGTTGCATAGCTGAGTGATGTTAGGAGCTCCTCTTGAGGTGTGTGGGAGCAGCCACAGGCAGGCTGGTGTGGAGAGCAGATACCTGCCATGTGCTGCCTGAAGAGAGTTGACACCTGTACCAGATTTGCTGGGAAACCGGCCTGACTTGCAGACCGTGTAGTGAGGAAATCAAGATGTTGTAGGAATAATCCATCTTGGAAGAAGCAGTTGCTGTCTCCCATGAAATTGCTGTGTGTGCAGCTGCCCGTGATGTATTTTGCTGTGCAAGGGCTATCGGGGCCATCATTCACTTTTGTGCTGACACATCTGTATTTGGAAGTCTGCAACGTCTCAACTAACTTGGACTTAAAGCATCATAGAATTGTCCAGCTTGAAATGATTTGGGGTATTTTTCACTTGCTTGTCTTTGCCCTTCCTCTTCCCTGTTTTTAGTGGAAATCCTTGTAAAGACAAGCATATTACAGCATAAGGCAAATGACCATTTTGAGCGTTGGATTGGTGCTATGCCCTACTGTTTTAACCAGCTTTTCATTGCAGACAAGGTAGTGTAAAGAAAATGTGTAGATGTGGTGCTTAGGTGCATGGTTTCGTGGTGGACCTGTCAGTGTTAGGTTAATAGTTGGACTCAGTGTTCTTAAAGGTCTTTTCCAACATCAATGATTTTGTGATTCTGTAAGATGATTAAAATAATTCTGTCACTTCTGTGAGAAGCATTCTGTGTTAGCCTTCTGTGAAGTAAACTTTTTGGAAAAAAAGCTGTAGAGTAAGTTAAACCCAGAAGAATATAAACATGCAAATATATAATGGAAAAAATCCCAAATGTTTGAATCCAGCAAAAGAAATAGCAACATCCACAGTGACCTTTTCCTTTGAGAATAATCTGCTTGTTAGTAGGAGCAATTTGTAGTCTTCAAGAAGATAGTAAAATCTAAATTCTAATTCCAAAGAAAGCAAATGCAGGGGTTCAGACACTGCTACTTATGCTTGAAAATAGGTTTGGCTTTATATAGATGGCTTTAATGAATCTCTCTCAGCAGGCGCCCTACCACTGTGGCTTAAGAGCTAAGCAAATATGTCACCTTCGCTGCTGCACTCTTTCATTTGTCATGGAAACCAACAGTTAGTGTAATGCAAGAAAAGTAACTGTTTTCTTAAATGTTTCAGTTTACATGCCATGTACATACTGTTTACAAAACTTTTTTTTCTGAAGGATAACTGTATCATAAAATGTTGGCACAATTGCCTTAGTCCCCTGATACAGGCAAGCATGTGTTTTGACCTGTCCTTCCATGAGCAGATTAATAATGGTGCTTTGCTTCAGGTGAAAATCAACATTTTCATTGCTGAAACCCTGATGGGGAAAAATAAAAAGTTCACTGTTTGCATTCATATTCAAAATATGGTATGTGAAAAAATCCTGGGAATCAAGGCAGAACTGTCTTCTGAAGCTGTCATAATTTCAGTTCCTTTTGCACCAGAAGAGCCAAAGTGAAAATATCTGTGAATGTCTTGATCAATAATTCCTTATTTTGTTGCAAAATGAATTCAGCTGCTTTTCTGCAGTGCTTCTTGTCAGTGTCTTTGCAGCTTACAGGGCTAATTAGAATTAAACCCATCCCCATGTCACTAGAAAATGATTGACATTCTTAAAGGTAAACATTTAATGGCCTTTTTAAATCCAAAAGATGTTGTTACATGCAGAAAGAAGTTTATCCTAGAGAGAATAATGGCTTGTGTGAATGTCAGTTCAAGAAGAGAAGACTACTACACAATGGAAGTGACTTCTCATAGCAAAAATGCATTTGCACAGAGCAATTAAAAGCTTTGACTTTTCTGAATAACATGGTAGTAATTTACTGTCAAACAGATTTATTTGTAGGGAAAATGTGTGCAAAATCATGGCCAATGTTTTTTATTTTTTAAATGAATAAAACAAGAACACCTACTAAATTAAGGGCTTCTAAATCTTTGACATTGTTCTTCCTTGAAAGTCCCCAGATAAATTAACGTTGAGTAATTGACACACCTTCAGGTAAGGCATCAAGTCTTCTGATTAAAAATCAAATACTTTCTCTCCTGAAATTAATATGAATATCAAAAATCAAAGGAAATTATATTTTCAAGCTATAATGGATATTGCTGAAAACTCCAGATGGAGTTAATGTCATGATCTTAGTTCTCACATCTATTTGCAGCAGCATAAGTAAATTTTTGTGTAAGCATACTTCTAGGGAGTCTAGTAGAGTGTCTTGGTCCATACCTGACCCTGTGAAATAAAACTGAGTGTTTAAAAATGCTTATTCATCATGTCACAGCTTTTAAAATTTGGCCTTTCCAACTAACAAGTCCATAATTCCATGGGACCTTCAATATGCCTAATTGCAAGATAGGCCAGTATGGGTGCTATGGACAATCAATTATTTAGGACATTTTAGTACTGCTTATGCTATTAATGAGTTTCCTCAGGTAGACTCCTGTTGTCTTAAAAGATTGTATTCCTTGCAAACGAGGTTTCTGCAATTTGTTTTAAATATACCTTAACATAGCATTTTCTTGGTGTTTTGGGTTGGATTTTAGCATTCGTTCTTCCCCATCAGTATAAAACAAATTAACAGAATTTTGAAAAACACAAACTATTTTTCTTTAAAGATACCCACTTAGAAGTGGAAGCTGAAGTTACTTTGACACTATGTCCTTTCCCTTTCCAGCTTACTGGTGGCTTTCCACGTTTGAGTCTTTCAGTGCATGATGCTTGTTTAAACTGCATTATTGGTTTTATAGGTGATCTTCAAGTTTTTTAGAGGTCTTATTTGAAGTCACTGATAGACCAATAAAATTGGAAATTATGTGCCACATATTCTGGAATAATGCCATAATTTTTGCTCACTGTTGAAATTTTTTGATGTGTTATTACAACCATAGAGAGAATATAGACAAGCTTGTTGACTTGATAAAATGGAGGTGTTCAAATGGCAGTTGTTCACTGCCCAAATCTGCTGTTCATCCTGGCAATGCTTATTCTGGTTTCCTTGCTGATAGCAGCTTCTCCATCTCCTGTATTTCTTCTCACTTTGCAAATTGTTGCTTACACTTAAGGTTTGGAAACTGTGGTGTGGCTTTTCTTTGCTTTTTTTTTCTTTTTTTTTTTCTTTTTTTTTTTCTTTTTTTTGTTTTGTTTTGTCTTTTTTTGTTGTTTTTTTTGTGGGTTTTTTTGTTGTTGTTGTCGTTTTTCGGGTTTGTTTTTTTTTTTTTGTTAAGTGTTTGCCAAATGAAATTTTAAGCTGCTGTATAAGATAGAGACTATATAGTCCCCTTTGAAGAATTTTCATGTTTGATGGAGCAATTTGAACTCATTTGGAGAAGAGACCAAGCACCAGGATTTATGTGGGAATGTCACAAGTGACATGCCTTCCCTAATGAATTGCTTCAAAAGAAAAGTACCACCTGTCTGACATTATTCCAGACTTAATTACCCTGTATCACTTCTGACAACTGCAGAAAAAACAGAGACTGATGTTTTTGACCTCTAATTTGAAGAGATCTTTCCATTTTGATGTTGTTTTGATCAAATAGCACAAGGTCTCAGTATTGCCAAGCCACAGCTGCCAGTCAAGAGGATTGCATTCTGCATGACAGCTCCAGACTCTCTTCATCAGTATTTTGTTGCTTTCACTCCCATTACCAAGTGTTACAATATTAGTCTTTACTTTTACATTATCTCTTAAAAGAGAAATTGGTATAACCTTTCAATAAGCATACATGTAAACCACCACAGGGTTTTGTTCCTCGTAGACAGGCAAAGTAAATGAAAAACAACTCCTTTTCTTCCAAAACCTTCTGCATCTATGACAGAGTTATATCTGGAATTATCTGGAAAGAAGCTGTAATTTCTTGATACTTTACCTAATTTGTGGACAGAATTATTTCTGATCACGATTTTACCTTTTTTCTTTTTTCTTAGACCATTTACTATTATTTGAAGTTCTTTTTTAACATACTTGAAAAATATCTCTCGCCCTCGAATATTTCATATAAAAGTATAAATGTTCTATGGCAAACTGAATAATTAATTGTGTCTAACTATATTTGAGATGATTGGAAAGGAGTGTATGCATCTCTATGACAGCTCTATCTTCTTCAAAATCTCTCCTTAATGTGAAAATTCAAGAAAATCTATACTTGAGTAGTTGAGGTTAAATTAGGAAGATGCTCCAAATGTAAAGTCTGTTATGTATTGTGAGACTTCTGGTATTTCTTGTAGAAATGAGCACAAAATTATCTCGAACTTGTGATGTCAACAACTAGGAAATGCTACATTTGATGATACTCATGCAACTGTTCATTTTTCCCATTGCTGTTGTGCCTTTCTCTGTAGCTTTTAAGTGCACAGTGACATCCTGGTTCTCATTCCCATGCAATATCAGTGTTCCACAAATGTTGGACAGTTTGTTTTTCATGCTGCCTACAAGGCATTACTATCTTCATTTGACAAATAAGAAGCCACAGCACAGAACTACCAAAGTTAGAATTGCATGTTAAATTTGAGATCCATCTGAAAGGCAGCTGTAATCAGTTTTTCAGACCAATTACTGCTGTGACTTTGAATGTTTTTAGGGCATAATTTTGTGGTAGATGTGGTGCGGGTATGTGTCTTCCTGTGTTATCATTAGTGCATGTAATCTTTGCCAGTGGGGTTAAATCCACAGAAATTTGGCATTCTCTCAATAGACTAATGGGCTCGAGATAGCCCTGAGGGTGATTTTTTTGCAGACATTTGACAATGCAGGAACAGCAAAGTTTGGGGCATAGGGAGAGCTGTGCCTGACCTTGCTTCTCTCTCTGATTTTGCTTTGCTTCCCCGTTCCACCCTCAAGCCCCTCCTGGTGGTCTGCCTTCGTATGCAACAGCTCACCAGTCTGGGTTCTGCTCTCCAGCTTCTTGCTCTTGGACATCTAGTTCCTCCTCCATGGATTTTCATCAAATTTAAATTCAATTAATTTTCCATGAAAACTTGTGGGATTTTGTAGGAAGGGTTTTTGGTTTTTATTTTGTGGGGAAGGTGGCCTAGGCTCTGTGATGAGCCATTTGTTCTTCAGTCCTTCACTGCTTTTCATGGTATTTTTATTTTTAGCTCACCTTCCAGTCCCATTCTTACTTCTTATTCAACACTTATTGAAGGAAGTGCTGGGAGAGGGAGATAGAACAAAGACAGAGGGTTCACTTTCCGTCCTCACTACAATAGAAGTCAGTAAAAGTTATGAAAAAGGGAAAAGTTATTTTCTGACCTCTCTCTGGTGCACCACCACATGCATAGTATTAAAATACAGTTGCCAGCTTCTTCTAATGACTTCAACTTCTCCCATTACAGATATTTTCTTTCTCTCCCTCCTCTCACAGGGTCTAGAATGGATATGTTCCAAACCAGGAATACTGAATTTCCTTGCAACTCCATGGACACATTGAGATACCTCCCAGGAAAATAGCTATAAGATTAATATTTCTGATACGAGAAAATCTTTTCTCTAGTCTGACTCTCAAAGATGGTTAAGCTATTCTTAACTATAATTTTTAATAGTGGAAGTAAAAACACAATTATAGAAATTTTAGCCTGACCAGACTGTGTTTGATAAAGGGGTAGAGTGGAAACGTCATGACAGTGTCACTGACTTCTAAGTAGGTCTTATATAATCAACCCTGATCAAATCAGTCATAATTTGGAAGCCTTTATGGCTTTACAAAGGAGAATCTTAATCTCCTTCATAATGACTAATGAATCAAGCCTAACACCCTTGGCTTTGGGTTGGATACAGCAGCTGAAATGCAGAAATTAAATGGCTTAAGTTGTACTCTATTGTGGCAGAAAGAATTCAGATGTTATGACCTCTTTTTTCAGTTTTTATCATATAATAATGTTATTCTATTACAATTATTCTTAGTTTCACACCAGTTGGGAGGATTTTTGTAAGCCATCCTTTAGACTGCCTCTGGGTGCAAATTATTATATCCATACTTTTGGTCTTTTCAGTCTTTCACATCACTCTTTATCACCCCTGTGATCATTTCCAGCATGAGAAGTGCATTGTCATGCAGGATCTTGAAGAGGTTGAGTGCAAAAGCGAGATTTGAACTGGAGACATCTGTTTTATCTCGTACAGTGGCACAGGTAGATAATATTTGTATCTTCTGTAGTCATGCTTTTTGATAGATGTTAAAACATGAGTTGTAAACAGCTGCTCTATCTGAAATATTGCAAGCACTTTCAGCCTTATCTTTCTTTATATTTCATGCACTCCTTGACAAAAAATACTTGTATGTGGTGAACCTATCTTATTATTTCTACAACTAATACAACAGGAAGGTGTTGGTAAGGCATCATGCTGGTGACATTATCCTAGGCTTTCCAGTGTTGTGTGACTTTGCTGTGCATCCCTTCCTGTTCTTCAGTTTGTATTTTCAAGAAATCGACTTTGTTCAGTCTGGTTTTATAGTTAGTGTTACTTTATCATGAGCAAAACTTACTGGAAATAAAAGTTCATTGAATCAATAGCCTACAGAAATACTCTATTTACGTTGGGTTTTTTCTTCATTTCTTTCTAAATGTGTCTATTAGCATGCAGAGAAGGATAATTTTGAGAGAGAGTCTTTAGGCTGGGCATATTCTGGATAACCAGAGGGAAGAGATGCTGCAACTGCTACTTCTGTTTTTGTGTAAAAACTACAAAAGGTTGGATTTCAGGCATCTTTCCTCAGATGGCAAAACAATCATTCCTATTTCCCTGACTTCTGTGGCCAGTCCCAGAAAAGGCTTCCTGTGCGTTATCCGGCTTGGTGAAGTGGCTCCTCAGCTATTACTTATTTTTCAGAAAACATTAAAGTGGCTGTTCTTCAAATTAAGTATTAACGAGGTTCTCCTCCCAACAGCAGGTGTGGAGCTATAATTGGCCGTTAGGATGTCATGTTTTGGTTGGAGACTTTGAGCAGATAACAAAGCTAATTTCTATCACTACAAGTGCTCTTTTATTACAAGTGAGGGAGAAGTCCAAACCAGGTCAGGCTGGTCACAGAGGTAGTGGTTTATTTTCATCAGTGAAACCAATTAACTTTCTCAACTTCAGAGCTCATATTTCAGTGTAAAATTCTCAGATGTGCAAAGGCACTGGAAACTTGATTAACATATAAATAAATTAAATTTGCCCTAACAATTTAAAACAAAAAGGCAAGCCAAAAAGTCTAGAGCTCTTTTTTTTCTCAGTACTATATAAAAAAAAGACAATCAACTCTTTTTTTTTCCATTATGAATAATTTGGTGTTATCCTTGAAATCTGACATGTGCAGCTTTTTTATTTATTTATCTATATAGGAATATGTGACTTCATACGAATGAATGCTTTTATTATGAACTCATATGTGATGTTTTACTCTCTTGGAAAAGTTAGATTTTATCAGACTTTAACCTGTTTTTTTGGGGGATTCCTCCCCTTTCCAACAGAAATAGATTGGATTGTATTCCACCTGGTTGTTTAATTTTAGGTTATCTTAATTTTTTAGAAATATCTTTGGAAAACTTCAAATATGTTGTTGATATTTAACCATCAGTGGAATTTTTTTCCCTGATATAAGCTGATGAGAAGCTGTAGAACAACCTTTTTTCATAGAAAATGTCTAAATTCAACTAATTACATTGAATATCAGAACAAATTAGGCCTGGAAAAGGAAGCACTTCAGGAATGGTGTAAAAAAGAGACCATAATTATTTAGCATACTCTGATAAAGCCTGCAAAAGAAAGCTAAGAACCAGAGAGAGGCTGCTATGGTAATACACATGCTAAACATGCATAATTTTAGCAAGTGTAGTCATGAATTGCTGGAAAAAAAGGGTTACAGACAGCAAAAGCAATCTGGTTTTCAGTGCTTTTTCCCCTCTCCTTTTAAATATTTTACATATCTTGACCTATGAGATATGAGCATTCTAAGTTTTAGTGCAATGAGCAACAGAGGACATCTGTGAAATCTTCCTGCCTGATTGCTCTTCATTTTCAGAGGTTCACTTTGTGTTTATTGGGAGATAACACAAGGTGGGCAACCGTGATATTACAGATTACAGGTTTATGTAATGATGCTGAATTCTGTGTGGAAATGTAACTCCCCCTAACCTTGGTTAATCCCAAGCCATGGCTTTTGAAAAATCGTGGTTTGGCCTTGGAAAAGACTTTAAGAAAGCATTTATGAGAACACACAGAAATGTCCTTGCAGGAATATGGATGGTGTAGGTGGCTTCAGTTCTCCCTGAGCCAAACACGTGTTTTATTAGTGAGCACTTCTTTAAAAACTGGACTTTTGCTTTGAAGAGGCCACTGACTCAGGCTCTTCTGGTGGGTCTGGAGCGAGGTTCCTTTGCAGCTGGTCTGGATGGGCAGATCTGGAGGCACCTGGCTCCTGCCTGAGCTCCAGCTTTCCCTTTGGCCCCTCCAATTTCCTCCTATAGAGGACCTCTGTTGGTTTGAAGTGAACAGAGAACATTCACAGGCTTCTATACTGACCATCAGATCTGAGAGTCTCACATGTATTTGTATAGTAGAAGTAACACCAAGATGAGCCCACAATAAATCTGAGCCTTTTTTTTCTGTTGAGCCTTTTAATTTTTTTTCCTCTGTTTGGATTCCTACAGCTACCGAGAACCTGAGATCAGCTGAGAGCTCTCAGAATGGTGTGATCCTTATGTGTTTGCTAAAGAACCCCTAAAGTCCATAAAAAACCCTATTTTTATTGTAATTTCAAACACTGGTGAGAAATACATGTCATCTAGAGACTTAGTCTAATAAGTCCTTTGAATTGCAATCATTAAGTGGGAAAAAACTTTTTAGGAATTTAAATCTTACTGGAAATATGTCCAAAAAAGTATATTTTTCAAAAAGATATCAGTGACATTTAAAACTGTTCTATTTTCTATTTATTTTTATTTTTAATATTATAAATTATTTATTCATTTTGAATTACAAATTTCTATTTGAAAAGTTATCCAAACCCTTACATTCTATCAAATAAACTGACTCATAAATATTTCTTGAAATTATATGAAGACAGTTTAACCCTAATTCTTACCTTTTTATGCTAATAATAATGTCAGCTATGAAAAGAGACTGAATAGACACAGAAATTTAACTAGCTTCAAATTCTTGAAGCTGAAAGACATCACTCCAAGAGGTGTAATAGATGCTTATGGGAAATATAAACCTGCTCAATAAATTAGAAGCTTCCAGAGATGCCCTAACCAAGATTTTATTTTAAGTGGGTTTTTTTTCAGTGTTTGTCTTACATGTAAACTTAGATTACTTTGGTAAAATTGTTTAATTTTGTATATGTAATTTAGTAGAATAGTTGCTTTCCATGCACAAACTTCTTTAATAAAATAAGATACTTTAGTCAAAGAAACCCCTCAAGCACTACTTTTAATTATATATAGAAATGTGTATTAGCTAGGCTGTTTTAAATATTGCTGAAAGCCTGCACTCCTAACAGCACAGATGGCTGAGTAACTTCATAATTCTCAGTCTTTTTTTT